>CM065923.1:44521983-45121983 GCA_033439105.1 Magallana nippona | reverse complement strand
AACAAAAAAATGAAAAATAAGATTAATATATAGAAAATATATTGGCCAGCTATAAAACATCGGCGAAATCTCGGACGACGGGTAGCCAACTGCCTCCTAAAACTCCTCTTTTAATATTGTTTATAAGACATAAACTCATGAAAATATAATATTTTGAATGTTTTGGTAATAGGGTTTGGCTGTTTATATTTCGATATAATTGTTTATTAGAAAGATATACTGATTTAAACTGAGAATACTTTACAATAGGGACCGCGAGATTTCGCGAGATTTCGATCAGTTGCTAATCTCTGTTATTTATGTCTCTGCTCAAAAGGAGTGAAGTGTCCATTGTCGTCTGCTCTTTTCTCATGTAGTCTTTAAACTAAATACGCTGAAGATGGCGATTTTTCCGTTTGACACAATAATTACACTTTTTACAGACATTTTATAGATAAAAAAAAAACACCTTAATTTCAATGAAAACCGTTTGTTTAAAACTGTGTGATCCACCAACCTTTTTGTTACAACTTACATCAAGAGTTACCAAACGTTGAAACGAAAATTAATTATTAATGAAAAACTGTATTCGTCCCTAACGAAGAAAAAACATTCTAAGGAATGAAAAAATGATATAGATTGTTAAATTTTTACAAATGCTAAATATATTTAACTAAAATATGTATTTGAATGTTTTTTCACATTTTGACTAACTTCCTGCCATTAGACATACCTATCGGCATTTCCGGCAAGGTAGCCATTTTATTTCTTTGGCATCATGCATCGAGGATTCAACAAAAATGCAAATGGCATTCCAAGAAACGAAGCAGGGTCTGTTAAAAATTCACAATTATGTTTTTAAAATGCTTTTAGATCTGTATTTATACAAACACTGCTTGCAGTAATGATGAAATTACAATGCGATATACGCGGTAACGTTACGCCATATGATGATCAGGATGCGTGATTGTACTTCAACCCATTGTCGTATAGGCTATATTTAATTATTTTGTTATTTTCAAATGAGTCATCTAACTATTTCTTAAGATATAATATTTTTATATTTTAGAAAGTTGTTTATTGGTGGATTAAGCTGGGATACAGATCAAGGTATGCTACTATTACATGGTTGCTCCCCTCCCCCCTTACAGTTTGCAATCAAATGGTTTTATACATGTATAAGTATGACTGTGGTAAAGAAAAGGGTTAAAACAGGTTAAAAAGAGCTAGAGCCTGCATAAGATATTAGTAATAAATACTGTACTGCTTCAAGTATCTGATTCAATTTTAATCTGAGTGTCATTTTAAAATCTCTTTGTGTTTTTCATTTAGATTCCCTGCTGAACTACTTCAGTCAATATGGA
Organism: Magallana nippona; assembly: GCA_033439105.1. Classification (NCBI taxonomy): domain Eukaryota; kingdom Metazoa; phylum Mollusca; class Bivalvia; order Ostreida; family Ostreidae; genus Magallana; species Magallana nippona. Next base: position 45,120,640 of record CM065923.1, on the reverse strand, counting down.
GAGGTCATCGACTGTGTGGTCATGAAGAATCAACAGACTGGAAAATCACGTGGATTTGGTTTTGTCACATTTAATGATGCACAGTGTGTGGACACGGTCCTATCAGCTGCTCCACATACAATTGATGGCAGACAGGTGAACTTTGAAACATTACTTAAAATATATATGATATCTAATTAATAAAACTACAATTTTACAAAAAATCAAAGAATAATAAATATTTTCTTTGCAAAATATGTTAGGTTGACGCCAAGCCATGCAATCCCAAGGCAGCAAATAAGGTTTGTTCATATTCTTTTGTAGCTATTATTTGGTTTTGAAAGCAGATATCTGCATATCTGAAAGTATCATACATGTATATTTAATATTAAGATATCATATCTTCTGCAACTTCTCAAATTTTTTCCCTACATTAAAATTTTAAAGGATAAACAATGACATCAGGTTTGTTGACCAGCTATATGAATGCCCATGATCCAATTTGATTTTCTTATAATGTACAGTTTGCTTTATTTATGGTTATTTTATTGTTAGGGACCAAAGGATGGAGGTGGAAGAGGGCACGGGGGAGGAGGAGGCAGTGGTGGTGGGGGAGGAGACAAGGACAAAAAAATCTTCATGGGGGGTCTTCCCAACGTGGATGAAGATTTCCTCAGGAACTTCTTTGGAAAATATGGAAAGGTATGTACTAAGCAAAAATGTCAGTTGAAATTGAATTTTATCTCAAGAGTCGAGACAATGTCATTCATTATCATGCAAAATCCAAATTGATATAAGATGGAATATTCTGGTTATAGGTTCTGGATGTCAACATAATGATTGATCAGCAAAATAAAAAGTCCAGAGGTAAGACATTTAGTTTAAGTGGATTTTTTCCATTAATTCATTTCATAGATTAATGGATACTGTATTAAATTAAGTACTTGTTTATCTTGTAAGGTTAAGTTTTATATAAAATATTATAGAGCATTTTCACTTATGAAGCGTTTAAGTCTTGATTTAAATAAATCAAAGTTGTTGTCGTTTAGTAACTGTATCCATAAGAAACATTCAAAAACTTTTGTTGTTATGTATTTACATGTAAATTCATGTAAACATTTACATATTATATGTAAGTAATCTTTTAATTAAGGATAAGTTTGCTCCACTACTTCTTAGAAACTGCTGAAATTCTGGCAAATAATTTTATACTTGATAGCAATATTTACTTTTACTTTTCACAGTTTAAATACATGCAGAGTGTACAGTGTACAATTATCAAGTGTTTTAACAGCATGTTGTTGAATCTGTGTTGATAAGGAAATATGATTGGTTTCTTTGTTTGAAAGGGAAATGGTACCATTAAATATATGATCTTCCAGTCTAATGAATATAAAAATTCTAAGCTACAATATAGAGGGTAAACAGGTCTGATGTGGCAATAAATGACAGCCTCTCTTTAGATTTCTAATATTGCTTTGACAATGATCACCTGCTTCTCTCTCTCTCTCTCTCTCTCTCTCTCTCTCTCTCTCTCTCTCTCTCTCTCTCTCTCTCTCTCTCTCTCTCTGTGGTACTGATAATTCAGTGTGTTCCCTGTCAGCTTTGATATCATAACTTTGTTTACATTCCATCTTTCAATGTGTAGAATTTTTTGTAGAAGATATTCATTAAATAAATGGTTCAAATATTTTGCATGTTGTGATGAGCAGTTAGAAAATATTAGCTTATATAATTCAGCCCCATTTTGTAAATGTTGGCCAATCACAATAGTCACTTTTGTTACTCAAAGTAATTAAATTCATATTATATACATGCTATTTATTTACTAATTCATCCATTCATCAGGGTTCTCCATAAGCCCGACACAGTAAATTCCCCCTATTAGATATGTTACTGTTATTATTACAAGGGTTTAAAATATGAATTTAATATTAAATATAATTGATCTCTGAAATACACTTTTTATGCACTATGTGCCACATAAAAATTCGAAGTTATGGAGAATCATGATCATCATTTATTTTCTCCTGAAGGAGATTTGATTTTGTGAGAAAGCATACTTCAAAGTTTAAAGTTTAACATGTCTAAGGGTCTTAACTCATATGAATATTGAATTACCGGGTATTAAAAAAAATAAGATTCTTTTTCATAATAATCGGCGCTATTAAATTTTCAAATAGACAAATTTTTTAAAAACATTTAAGACATTATTTTTGGTTATTCTTTAGATATCAGAATTAGTTGATGATTGATAAAACTGGGCTGAATCATGTAATTTCTCTCTATTTGGGATAAATTATCCAACATTATTCCATGAGAGATTTGTTTTGTAAGTACTTTAAAATGTACATATATGTATCTATTACTTATACATGTATCTACATGCTCATGTATGTATTAAATTTATTGTATTTATAATCATTTTAAGGTAACCCTATTTGACTTGTGATAAGTACTATACAAGCATGTGTAGAATGCAAAACCCCGTTTGTATCATCTGAATTTCATTTACTGGTAGGTTAAAAGTTATTGGTGTATATGTAAATTAATAATGTTCTTGAAATGCTAAGAGCACTTGCAATCATTAAAAGCAAAAAGACAAGTTAATACAAAGCAGTGCATTCATAGGAGTATTTACATGTTGATGTTGTATCTAGAAAATTGTGGTTATATTTGTTTATTGTCATTTTTTTGATTTGTTATATCAATATATCTATTTGCCAGAATTTCAGCTAACGATGAGGTTAAATTTTTCAAGTTAAGAAATGCATGCTGTATCTCTTGATATACATGTAGTTTAATGTGTTCTGATAAGGATTGATACAGTAAACCTAAAACGGGTATTTTAATTATAAATGTCCTAAAAAGTAATTAAAAATAATAGTTTTATCTTTTTTAGAGTTATTGGAGAGATTTGACATGTGAAATTTATGAATTTGTCAATTGAAATTTTGATTAAATACACATTTGTTGTTACGTACCTAAATGATGTTGGCTTCTTGTACAATAAAGCTGTCAGTCTCCATTGTGAGATAAATGTTAATGTTCATGATAGTTGTCTGGAACCATACTTGTGGCAGTTTTTTTTTTCATAGAGCTCTTTACTGCATAACCTTAATGTTATTTTCTTCTGCTCTACAAAACAACTTATCTGTAGTGTGAACAAGAAAGTCTGTGTCAATTTTACAATTTTTGGACAATTCACCTTAATATTAAAGTACCGGTAATTATTTTAAAGAAATTTCGTAATGAATTGTGTAGTATTGAGTTTAATTGTTCATCTGTAAGGGACTAAGATAGTCATAGCTCCACTTCAAATTATTGAATTGGAAATGACTGTTCATTGAATCACATGCCTGCAAAATTGTTAGCAAGAGAAACCATCCATACATTGTGTATTTGCACATCATGAACTATAATTGATGGTACAGTTTTGAACAGGATATAATTGAAGCTATGTGTTCATGGTATGTTTGTATTACTTGAAGACTAATTTTTCCACCTTTTAACCAAATAGGCTTTGGATTTTTGACCTTCGAGTCAGAAGATGCAGTAGATCAAGTTTGTGCAGAACATTTTATAAACATCAATGGAAAACAGGTTCTTAGTATACATTTTATTAATTTCAACTCCCTTTTTTTTCAGCACCTGAAAATTTTTTCAGCTTCTCTAGGCCTGATCATGATACTGATGCAAAATTCCTTTGTGATTATTAATGATTATTAAGTGCTTGTGTGGAATAGTGTGGTTTTTCTTACAATATGCACTTTGACAATTGCATAAAAATTTATAAGAAACTTAATTTTGGTGTTAAGATTTTTGGTAAATTGAGAATGATGAGGTAAAATAGGCATGGAATTTGATAACTAGAGTATAGTAATGTTTGTAGACAAACAGCTAAATGGTGTACAAGTACAAGTGGTTATAGTTTGGGCTATCAAGTTTACATAATTATGTTTATAGTTTTATACTGATACCTGACAATTTCTGTGTTTACAAGTGGTGTTTAATTATAGCAGTATGAATGATTGCATATGTTATTTAGCTCTATGCTGTGTATACATATTAATGGGGCAGTACATGATACAATCTTTCTTGCTTAGTTAATTATCATATGGGCATCAATCTGACATAAAAAACAATTTTTTTAAAAATTCATTTTTCACAATTTTTGTTCTTCATAGTACTTTACCTCTTTCAACTTTCTGTCATAGCATCTATAATCATGGCCAATTAAGTTTTGTAGAAATTATTGATATATAATTTATTCAATGATAAGTATAGAATTAAATGTAGATGATATCTCAAACTTACAATAGAATACAAAATATACATGTACATCTAGTAAATCTGTTCTCAACAAATGTTATACAAGTTGTAACAATATCCAAAAGTAGTCGTCTCAGAATGACCTTTCCTTAAGTCAATGAAATCACAATCTTGGCTGTCAGTTTAGTCAAGTTCTTTTTTGGAATTACAGAGGAATCTTAAACCCCTTGATGTTTCATGTACCAGCAGTAGTATTACACAAAATCATGACAAAATCTAGCTATCATGGACCACTTTTGATTCTTTTAAAAAAAATCTTTTGTTATTTGCATTTTTTATAAAATAGTGGCATATTGATTAGTAAGATACGAAGTTATAATGCTATTTTCATATATAAAAGCTTAAATCTAGATCAAAATTAATTTCTATTTAAAATTAATTCTTACTTGAAAGGTTGGTCTGAGATGGTCCTGTATTGATGTTTTTAGATCTCTACAAATGGTATAGTGTACCATATAGAAGCAGACTTAGATATTAATATAATTACCAGTAGATTGTCTGGTTTACTTAACTATATAACACATGTATGTAGGTATGACTTAATAGCAGCACTATATAGGTATAAAACCTGTAGTGATGGAAGTTTGTTTTGGTCATATATTGAGTGAACCTATATACCAGTATAAAACTTAGAGGCAATGAAATGCTTTACAGCTGTTCAGGGATCAACATTAACGCTTGTCCAATTGCCCGGGGCAAGTAAATCTCACTTTGGGAAAGTGAAACTATGAACTTACTTGTTCGATCAGGCAAGTGAAGTTTGAATAAAAATGTTCACTTTAAGTGAAAAAAAAAATTTGTACATAATAACAAACTTTCACTACCTTTGCATCGGAAACCCCCAGAATTTATTTTAGATAAGTCGTTGCTTATTAATGTTTAATCAATTATGAAATTAAATTCTACCTGCCTTGCTAGTTGAAATATTCCCTCAATCTCATAATTTTGTTACATTCTTTTGTAAAAACTGTATATCATAAAGTAGTTTCATCTTTATTGCTTATGTACAGAAATAGATCAAATATATTTGTGGTACGACTTATCCTGATCATGGTACATGTCACTAGCAACGATTGCATTTAGAATGGCTTTGCAGTCTTCTCTGTTAGTAATTTGGTAAGGAGAAGCATCCATCAAAAATTAGACAAAGCATGTTATTAAAAGTAAATGAGGTTTAATTGCTTAACGGCAGTCCAAGTTTATAGGTATAACTGACACTGATATGGTATGCACTGTATGCCAAAAATGCTGGCCGATTGTTGTTTTAACCAGAAACTTTGCTTATCAAATAAAAAGTATTCAGTCAATTTGAGAGTTACTCAAATAAATTCATGAATATGGTGATGTCTTCTTAATAATTTTTGGGGCTACTAATTTTTACATTTGGTCAAGTCAAAATTTGAGTTGAATTAAAAAGTTAATGTCTATCCATGCTGTTTATATATACGTATAAACAAAATATGGATTGATATTGTATGCATATAAAGCCACAGCATTATGATAATAATCTAATTTGAAGTAATGGTAGAGAAGTGAACTTTGGTTGGGTTAGGGTTTTACAAATACAATTTAATTGGAAAAATAAGCAATAAAAGTAATTCTGTGTATTATCTGTTATGATTGATGAGATTACATCTTAAAACTGAAAACGTTATTCAGAAATATGAATGGATTGCTCTGTGTGGTGTATGATGTGCATGCAACCAAGAGGTGGGAACCACTGTGCCTGCTTCCAAGGGTGTGGTCAGATACCACTCCAGCCTTGTCTTGTCCTTATCTCCCCTTGACATGTTCATCAGGGAAACTAAGAAATAAATCTGGCATGCTTGCAACTGGCAACAAATGCTTTTGTTGATTTAAAAATTGATACCATAAAAAAAACCCATAAATTAAAAGGTACTAAATGCCAGTTATATTTTTTTTTCATTTTGACATTGGGTAATGCTAAGATGAATACTTCAGTGGCATTTGATACCTTTATCTGGTTTTTGCTTGTCCACTTTTGTGATGACTTTGTAAAATTGTTGCTAACACTAATATGGTGTTGTGCTAATGTTTTCATCTAATGCCTATACTGAGCTGTGTTACAGACTCCATACTGCTTGTTACAGTCAATAAGATATAGGTTTATACTGTAGCTTTAAAAACAAAAGACCTTGAGTATTAGGGATGTTATCTAATTTTTCAACCATAATGCATACTTTGTATGGTTCTGACACAAAGATAATATTTATAACATTAATATGTAATATGATACTTGAACTCATAGTTAAATGTCATCACCAATCCAGCACTTCCCAACTGCACATAAGTTAAAGTTAAGCTGTTATGCATGAAGAAAGAGTTTGTGTGAATTTATATTACTGGGTAAAGCATGAACTTTACACATTGGCAAGAGTTAGCTAGACTTTGTAGTAAATTGTATTGCTCATGTAGCTTCAAGATTAACCTTTCTGTATATAACTAGTTTTATGTAGAATGGATATGATTGGGTAATTTGTGTCTCTGAGATAGGGTTTTTGGTAAGATCTTTGAAGTATTTGTACTCATCACATTCTCACAAGACAGTGGTTTCTTTGGTAAATGCTAAAACCTTGATATGCTCCACAAACAGGCAGTTATTTCCCTGTTTGTTACTTCTCTATATTGTATATTTATATGGTCATTTTTTGTGTGAATCTTTTTTTCATTTTTTTAATTTCAATATAAAGTAATTACATGTACAATATTAGTATAAGACTTCAGTATCATCAATTTAAGTGTTAATATGCATTTAGTTTTTAAGCATTAATTTTACTTACGTAAGTTAATAGTACTCTTAAGATTAAATACTGATAGTCATATTGTAGATAAAGTTTAAACTTATTGAATTAGAATTGTTTTGTACCTCATTGTTGTCCTTTTTAACCTCAGGTGGAGTGTAAACGAGCAGAACCAAGAGATGGTCGAGACAATAAACAAGGGGGCTATGGGGGTCGTAGAGGGCATGGACAGGACATGATGGGGCCCCCGCATGGGATGGATGGAGGTTGGAACCAGGGAGGTAACTGGAACCAGGGTCCTCCCCCGCATGGACCACCCCCACCTGGACCCCCAATGGGGAACATGGGGTTCCCACCCCAAGGGCCTGGGGGATATCAACAGCAGCAACCTCCACCCGGACAGGGGTTCCCCCCACAGCAAGGCCCACCCCCACAGGTAAATCATCTTTCTATAGCCTAACAATAAAGATCAATTACCACTTTGACATATTGAAATTGGATCATTAGGAATTACTTGTGTACATGTAGGATGATCATAAACAGTGTTCATTTCATTTTAACAGCCCAGTTACCAAGGATACCAGTCTCCTCCTGGATATCAGCAAGGAGGGTGGGGAGGACAGCCCCCTAATGCATCACCTGGTCAACAAGGTACTGTGAACCTGGCAAAACTGTGTAGATGCTCTTCATCTTGACTTCCTCATTGTTATAAGAGTCTATTCTTCTATTTATTGTACAATATACTGTTTGGTTTGTGGTAAGTTTTTTATGTACGAGTAAACAGCTGTGTATCTGGAACTCATCTTCCTGTTTGTCAAATGCATGTCAGATTTCTGTTTGCCAACCTACATGTAGAATCTTTTTGTTTATTTTTTTTGGTTAAATTCATTAGGATAAAATCCACCCATTTGATTTGACAGGTGCCTGGCCACCCCAGTCCGCTGCACCCCCACAGGCAGTGCCCCCTCCTACAGGTTTTATTCGTTCTGTGGATATTAATTCTTTAAAACTTTACAAGAATGCTAGATTCACTGGATTTTTATTTTGAGATATAGTAGCTTCTTTATCAGATACTAATATGAATTTTTAGGAGCATTAGTTTTTGGCAGGTAGATGCATAAATCATTTGACCATCTGCAAGTTGATGAGTTCATGTTATACTAATCATTGATTAACATTCCATTTTAACCCTGTCGTTGCAGATGCCCAACAGTCCTATGCTGGATATGCATCTCCCCAGGCTGCTTATAACCAGCCCCCTACCACAGCCTATTCACAGTGGGGGGCCACTGCCAGCTCCCCTGTGGCCCCTCAGCCAGCTGCTGCCCAGCCCCCCACCCAGCAGCCGGCCCAGCCCAGCTACAGCCCCTACGGACAACCTCCAGCAGCAGCCGCTGCCCCAGCTACTCCCGGTTATACCCCAGCCCCGGGGACTCAGTCCTATAGCTCACATTACAGTAAATATACTCAGTCACATTACAGTAAATGTATTTTGTAACCTATAGTAGTTAACATTTTAATGTATAAACATTTCATTTTTTGATGCTACTCAGTTACTGTAAATGCAGCATATTTTTTAGCTGTGTTAAAAAATCTGTGATTTTTGTTTTATGTTGTCTTTTGTCCATTAAGATCATGTGGTAGTTTTACGGTTTGCTGATAATTCATCACTCTGACTTTGAAGGTTGTTATTCATGTGAAATCCAATGTTAAATTGTAGATGTAGCTGTAGCTGATCCATCCCAGCCAGCCACACCTACAACTGCTCAAGCAGGATACAGCACCTATAACCCATATGGAGCCCCACAGACACCTGCTTCTGCTGTGCCTGACCCCTACGCTCCAACTTCACAACCAGCCACTGCCCCAGGTACGCATATTGCTATGTATATACATGTATGTCCGTAGAGGATCTCTTTTTAATTTTTGTTCAGCTGAACAATGGTGCAGATGCCCAGAGAAGATTTAATAGGTAAGGTATTCTTTGCAGGAGCCCAGGTTCCCATGGGAGTTCCTGACCCTTATGCCCAACCCCCTGTAGCCCAACCTCCTGCCGCCCCTGGTAAGCCTAGTTGTACTCAGCATGGAATCACAAGTGTTGTGTGTAAAAGGCTGTTTCCATGCTTATTCTTTGAATATCACATGTTTCTTGTTTACAGAAAATTTGAATGTTCATTTGAAAATATTTGTGCTCAAGATTTAGAAAACAGAGTTAGATTTAAATTGTTTTTTATTAAATATGTCAGACTATCTTTCTATATAGGTATATATCATAGGATAATACTTTCAAATTGTTATATGCCTATTTACAGGATATGGAGATCCCCCAGGTTTTGGTGTGGCCCCACAACCAGCAGCTGGATATGGAGGTCAAGGTGATGGGCAGGCTGGAGGGTATGCTGCCCAGCCCGGCGGGGGATACCAGAGGCCCTCGGTTTCCTCGGCCCAAGGATACCACCCATACAGGAGATAGAGGCATTTGTTTCTGAACAGAGGAAATGTTAAGCTGTATTGTGTACAGCATACATGTATATAGAGATAAATCACTGACTATTAGGGCCACCTGTTGGTTATAACTGATGACATTTTACGTCATTGCTGAACTGTGAACAGTGCTACTACACCATCATTATGAACTAGAACAGAACTTCATCATCTGTGAAGTACTGCCATCTTGTGTGTAAAGCTGTTTCCTCATTTTCATATTGTTTTTAAAAATGTTGAACTGTCATTTACTTGTACATGTACATGTGTTTTTAGTATGAACTGTGAATAATGTTATTTTTCAAAAAAAGGTTTTAGAAGTCGCTGGTTTTTACCAATTGAATACTTTTCAACATGTTTAAAGTCAGTCAAGATAGGCAGCTAATGTAGTATATTCAATTTCTAAAGAATGTATATGGTCAACTTCAGCTAAAATATTTAGATAATAATTAAGTACATGCATTTGAATTTGTTTACCTAGAAGTATGTTTGTGGAATTTCAAATTTAGAATACATTTATAGACTTACATGTATGAACTGAGTTTGTTATGTCTATTTAGGCAATTTCTAGATTTGATCAGTGTTCATAGGAAAAATTAAACTTCCCGGAAGGATTATGAAGCATATTCACCTATAAATTGTGCAGCTAAGAGGATTGATAGATACAATCAAGGGTTTCTTACTGTGACATCACAATGACCAAGCAACATTGAACAAATCACTGGTGGTGCAATACAATGTACATGTATATGCAATGTTATCAATGCACTCTTGATAAGCAAGATGATATAGCGAACCTTGTAATTTTATGAATCAAAATACACTTTTAAACATTATTTCTTTCTACCTTTTAAGGACACAATAATATATATTGTATTGAAGGTTAAATCAGTTCTAGTGATGATCTAAAGAGTTCCTGCAGGTAAAAAATCATTTACAACCCTGCATTCAGGAAAGAAGATTGTATCTAACCCATACCTGTGCATAAATGTTGGAATGAATGATCTTGGGTATTAAAATAAATGTGAAATACGCTTTGGCATTTGTAAAGTTACCGTATATACATGTAATTCAACTGACTTTTCATAGAATTTGCATGGTGCTTTTAATAAAATTGTCTTGGGGAAAAAACTCATTTTGACATATCTCCTGAAAAACAAAGTCATTAATTTTTTTTATAAAGATACATTTATTTTTCTTCAAATTACTATGCTACTAATGAAGTTTACTAATTGGGTTCTTCATTTGAAAAAAAAAAAAATCTTTTACCGAATATTTTTAAAACCTATTTATGCGGCTATGTTGAGGCTTACCGATTGATTTCACAGCAATGTGTAGAAAGTCACTTGTCTGTACTTCAGAAGATATGACGTCATAATTAACTTTGACGTCACGATCTGCATTCCTTTCCATAGTTCACAGGGAAAATATTGTAACGTTATAAGTGAACTTTATTGAACATTAATAAAATTGCCTGTTCCTTTTACATAGACGCTGTTATTTATAATAGTGATACTAAATTTAATATTATCAATATTGAATATCAAATAATCAGCAGCTTTAAAGCTTTGTATTTGGTAAATGACTATTTATAAAATAATGGTTTGGAGACTCTCCCTGCTACATGTAAACTAATGAATGGAGATATTTCAAAGCATGTAAAAAGCAGTTTGGCGCAAGTGAACGATCAAAATAATCTTAGTATATTTTGCATGGAAATGGAAGAGGAAATAAGTACCAATGTGAATCATGCTGGGGGAAACCTACCAATTGAACCAATTTTGTGTAAATCGAGCCTAAAAATTAAAAATGTGCCTAATTTTGAGGATGTAGCGAAATGTTTTGACAATATTTTAAATAACCGAAATATTTATATGAACCTCCAACAAGAACTGCAAAATACATGACTTATCGAAGGATTTTTCGCAAAAATATTTTTCTTTTAATGTCATTATTTACATGCGCCGATGCTATTTATAAAGATCATCTGCCCTATTAGGATACGCACGTCACGTGATTAAGATGTGCATATGACGTCACAAAAATGCATCAAATATAGTGTTGGATATCGCTGTTAATTTGTGTAATAAAGATTTAAAAAAATAATTCGCCCGGTTATAGTATTTTTTATGGTTATTTAAACAATACCATTTTCCTATATCATTTTAGCTTTGGACAACCTTAACATAGCTACGTAGCTCATAAAATGACAATTGGGGATGCTGGTAGAGGATATGTAATGCATATGCAATACTCTCAGAATGCTTGGTGCATAGCACAGCTTGTTACTCTAGCACTACAAGCATGGAGATAAGAAAGCAAGTAATTCACTTTATTTAAAAAATTTAATAGTACTGATTTTATTTAAACATTAAATATATTATTCATAACAATACACTGTTAGATGTAAATCATCATCAAATCAACAGAATGACATTTGCAACGGTAATTAAATAACATGTAGAGTGTAAATCAACCTGAAGCAGACAGTAAAATCACTAACAATGGCGTAAAGGTTAAGAAATAAGTACCATACACCACACAAGATGGTGAGGAAAACATGGTTCAAAATATACAATAGCATTCAAGTTTCATTAATATTAAAGAGTAGTTTAAATTTTGAAAATATTTTTAAGAATTGTCACTGCTGTTAAAACGCAAGGTAAATCATTAGAGTGTTCAAATGTCTGTCCTTGAACACTAATATTTTACGAGTTCATTGACTACATTGTAATAATACATGCATCTATATAGTTAAAATTATGTCAAAAGTATATGTACCTGTACATTCAAGTCTATGCATGTGTAGTACATCTATATCAATAGATCATTAGCACCATTGTTTTTGCTGTGTTTAAATCAATCACAAATTGACAAAAATCAATTCAATGGTTAAAAGTACCGGTAGATGTTTATGAAATAAAATCATATTGAGCCCTGAATAGTTAAAAGAAAAGAAATCACAAAGATTCTCTGTATTTTATAAATGCATACCTCAATTTATGAAATTGGGTTACAAATCATGATAAAAATCAATGTTTCTATTCAAAACTAACAAGACGTAATTGAATTTCACCTCAACCTCAGGTTTGTGCAAAAATATGCGGCTATGATACATGTACAAGTACATATTCAGATATTTAATAATCTTCACAAAAAGTGTATCTAAAAAAGTAGTGTAATGAAAAAAAAATGTATATGGTACAAGAAAAAATATGTTGATTGCATAGTTTAAACACTCAAGCTAGAGTGTCACTCTCTGCCCCTCTGCATTCACTATTGATAGTTTCTTTGGAATGCTTTCATTCAGCATGCAGTTTCATAAAAAAGTAAACTATACCGGTAACTCATAGTATAAAAACAAATTAAATAAACAAGGTTTTAGATTGAGCTTTTGAATGGATACATAGAACATGCACCATAAATATATTGTATACATAATCTCTGCCCTACAGTCGTGATTTGGCCATAAACTGGCCCACATTATCTGTTGTGAGTGGGATGTAGGTTTTAGTTTCAGCAGAAACACGGAACAGAGGATCGCTAATGATGGCGGGATTAAATCCCTCCTTGACATACTGAACCTTCTTCTGTTTGTGCGTGGTGGTCAGGGGCATTTCCTTGATGAATCGGAGGAACAGAGGACGGGCGTACACCGGCAGGTTCTCCTCGCAGTGGTGGAAGATCTTGGGCAGCAGGTCGGTGTGGAACTCCACCTTGTCCTTCAGCAGTATAGCAGCCATGCCTGCCCGACCATCAGCACCTAAACAACACAAAGCAAAATACAATGGGGTGCCAACATGTTCCTTTCAAATAAAAGACCATCTGAACATAAACAATACAAAGCAAATTATTCAAAGGTACATGTAAAACAATGGAAGGGCCAACATTTGCTTATCAAACATAGGATTGTGTGACTTCTATAGTGAATACTGGTACTTTGTTTTTGATGTATTGTACTAGTAGATTCCTTATATTCACAATTCCAGTGTCTTGTATCAAATCGCGAGACAATAACATCGTGAGTACTGAACTTTTGCTAAACTTATAAGTAGTTCACAACTGTCAGAAAAATAAAAGCAAATTTTAAAATCTGCAAGGTCTGCTTCTCGTGACTTTATGAGGATATTAATTCCTCGCATTAAATTAGGAATCTAAAGTAAAGATATCCCACTCACCTGGTAACTCCACTCCGTACACATTGGCATCTTGTATAAATGGAAGTCCGGTCAGCACATTAGCTACCTCATTTGTTGAAACATTTTCACCTTTCCACCTGAAAGTAAGAATGAAAATTGTGAAACTGTGATATGCTGTGTCAAACACTTGCTTTTCTTAACATCCAATACAATGTAACACACCTGAATGTATCTCCCATTCGATCTTTGAAGTAGAGGAAGTAATCTTTATCGTAGTACATTAAATCACCAAAGTTGAAGTAAGCATCCCCCTCCACAAAGGCATTTCGGACATACTTCTTTTCGTTGATCTTTTTACCTCCCAGGTAAAAACCATCAGCATAAAGCATCGGGGATGGTATTCCTCCAAGCAAAAGCCCTGGTTCATCTGATAAATACATCGCGATAAAACACCCCAATTAATTATATATACCAAGATGTGCATCAAGAACCATGCAAAAAAAGAAGAAAAGAGTGTATCATTTAGGACTCAATGAAAAAACATGGAAAACAGATGTAGAATATCTCATGCATAAGTTAACATGGAAATTACATGTACATAAATGTCAATTGAAAATTTATTGAATATAATTTTACCTATTTTGCAAGGAATACATCTTCCTTCTTTGTTCCGCATAGGAGCATCTGTTTTGGGGTCATAGCGCACAATATAGGATTTGGTTGGACTAATCTTGTTCTAAAATTACATACTGGTATATAGCAACACTTCATGATTTTCAAATATGCATAAAATAGAAAATTAAATGGAAAGAAATATTGACCAGTGAAAGAATCTTCCTGTAATCCATGCACTAGTATTTTTAACGTAGTTTCATAATCATGATAATCTTGTATGAATGTTGAGATATAATAATTAATTTGTACAAAATCTTCATACTAATGAACATATACATGTTTTTGATATATATACCTTTGCCGAATTTAGAAGTACAGAGTCGTTCAAATTTTATGAAACCCAAAAAACATTTACTCACGCTTTTATACAATTTTTTATCAATTAACATTAAACATTAGTTCTATATCAGTCCTTTAATTCTATAACTTGACTCAAAATTTCATTTCTTGGGCTTTTTTATTTAAAGCACTGCAACATGGTGACACAATGCTATAATTTTGTTTTAAAGACTAACCAGAAATGGAGACAATCGGCCACAGGATCCTACACGCCCCCACGTATTTACAAAAGCTGCTGTTCCCTCCGTGGCTCCAAAAAACTCCACAATCTTTGGAATTTTGTATCTCTTCTGAAATGCCTCCCATATATCTGTGCGAAGTCCATTTCCTATCATGGCTTTTAGGTTATGATTCCCATCCTCAGGCCTCTGAATGTATATCGTGCAAAAATCATTGAATAAACTATTAGTTTATCAGCAAGCAATGTTCGAAGTATACATAAATTTATTTTTTCTGGTAAATCTGCAACAGCAATACAATTCTTATAAAACAACTACAGTCAAACCTCGTTATCTCGAACTAGATGGGACTGTTTAAAAACTTCGAGATATCCGAGCATTCTATATATCGAAGGTAAAATACTTAAAAATAAGTGGTTGGGGCTTACCAATCACTTTGACATATCCATTGTATTCAAGATATCAGTGTTCGAGATATCAAAGTTCAACTGTATTATCTTCTTTTACTTTTTTTAAGGTGAATAAGATGATTCTACTACACTTGAAAGATAATATCTACTTTGACCTTAAATCTCAGTGAATAGTATTCTGCTTGGGAAATTGTTAAACCATGCATGCATCTTATTCATCTTAAAAAAGTTAACAATTTTAAATCATGTACTACTACTATACCAGTATATTTATATTCATAAAAGTTACAGAAAACATGTGCGTTTGTTATGAACTAAGTGGGCTTGTCGATATTGCATATTGATTGGATGTTATATCATTGTTTTAGGGTGAATATGGATTTAATGCGTGCTACGCATGACTTGGACACGTATAAAGTAGAATTTGGGATTTTTAAAGTTATATGTTATATTATGTACCTTTATTTATGCAAATTTATTATTTGTACGTTGATTATCAATGGATTTCACTTTTGACCGTTAAGTTTTCCCCAAACTGATGAGAATTTTGCGATAAATAAAGTCACATGATATGTAAACGAGAAACGTCTGATCTGGTTAATTCCTTTATATACATATCGTCTATTGTATTTGTCAAGTTCACCCATTCTGTTCACTTTTATTAATCATTACAATAAAAAACGATCCATGCTATCAACGATAATCAGGATGTGTCATATTTATTCACTCTTATTTTAAATAATCAGAAGGATGGTAGATTTACTATAAATCATTGTATAAAAAGGGGCCACTTTCACATGTTTAAGAATACTAGTATCATCCTTTTTACTGACCCCAGACAGAAAACTACAATCAGTAAATGGTCATGTGATTGACTCAGGTGACTCAAAAAAGTTCAATAGCCGCATAGCTTGTTTAACAATGCAGATGATAGACAGGGGTGAACAAGTAGAATTTTACATGGGAGATATGCAAAAGGTGACCTAAATAAGTCCATATCAGAAGAAAGTTGCATACCTCAGGTACATGCAAAAGATATCTGGCAAGCTCTCCTATGTACTGTGCTATAGTAACTTTGTGTCTCCTACAATCGTCAAAATAATGGGATGCAGAAAACTTGACCCGAAGAACCATTGTAGCACCTACAAACAGAAACAAGCCTTGAATATAAGCAAGCATGCATATATGTATAGTTAAGTTAGCGAACATGCATATAAAGGCAGGTAACATACTGAAAATACATGTAGTATTAAAGATTAATGTCTCAGTTTGAAAAAGCAGTAAAATGAGAAAATCTGAAGATTAGCAAATGCTATTTTGGTATCAAAAATACTTTGCCAAAGTCAGTCTCAAAAGTTATGAAATAAAATTATGTGATTTTTAATCAGTCAATTTAAAAGCTAAACAATTTACAACACTAAAATGTCCCAATGCTGTAAATTGATTTGCATGAATAACCTTCACTCTTCTAACCACTTAGTCATAACAAACCAGAAAATGCAAACAGAGAAGTTTAAGACATGCATGTAAATGTATCTGTCACTGGAAATCACTAAACGCCAAACGTGTACAGTGAGATGATCTTCAAATTAATTACAACACTACTGAATAGTCGTTAAAAGTGAAAGGATCATCAAATCAATTACAATACTACTGAATAGTCGTCAATAAAAGTTGGTTTACAGTAGACTGAATAAAGCCAAAAACGCCAATTTTAAAATGTATTTGCACTGTATGAGGAAAACCGCATGTCTTAAATGGCGTTGAGAGAAAACTGAAGAGTTATAGTTAAGGGGGATAACTGGAGGTAATACCATGTGACTTAAAAAAAAAAATTATATTGGCGCGCTTTGTATGGGGAACTTGAGGGAAATTGCAAATAGTTAAGGAGGCAGGTAAGTGGAAAAATTGAAATGAACTGAATAAAGCTGACAATTTCTAGGTTTGTGTTCATGGATCTGGTAGGTATGCTCAGTGGCTCACCTAACTCCATCACACTGAACAGGGCGAGCGTGGCAGCACTGTGGTACAGCGGTGTTGTGGTGTACACTGTGTCCTCCGGGGTCATCTCGGAGAACAGCAGGAACTTGGAGAAGCCAATCGCTTTCCCTTGATTCACGATGGCTGGCTTAGGTAAGCCTAACAAATAGAGATGTTAATTTGACATTTTAAAACTCTGTTGCAAGATATGAAAAACATAAAAATCTTTCTTTTTTTTTTTAAATTACTTTAACAAGTGTAAAGAAATCTCAATTATTAAAAAGACTAATTCAAAGTCAATCACTGTAAGGACATTTTATTATGGAAAGCCCTGTAAAGTTGAAATAGATAGTTGTCATCAGCTAAGTTTAATCTGAATGTATTACTCAGTCTCAGGCCTAACGTAACAGAAATAATCATGATGATGTCAGACTTAAATTCCCATAGGGGGTGATTTGGATGTTTCTTTTCGCTACGTACTGATGTACATTAACAGTAAATTAGTTAATTTTAATTACTTTTTACAACCAATTTATTTGTTAAAAGAAAGATGTAAATACAAACAATAAAATATGCTTTCTTTGATGATTCATGTAGATAATGAAGATAGCGATCATTGCAGAAAAAATTTACATACCAGTAACGTGGGTTATGATTTTTTTCTGCAATGTGCCACCTTCATATCCCATATGAATCACCAAAGAGAGCATTTTATTGTTTAATAATAACCTTTTTTCTACATTAGAATTTTGGACTTCTTTCTGCAATAGTACCTGTTGTTCCTGAAGTGAAGATGTAAATACATGGAGTCACCATAGTAAAACTGCTTCTAAGACTTTTGCTGATATCGGCCCCCGGAGAATTCAGCATCAGGTCATCCCACGAGATGTAGCCCTCAGGAACACTAGCTGTGGATTTGCCGTACAGATACAAAGGAATGTCTAATTCTGGGCGAACCTCTTCAATGGCATGGAATAGTTCATCCTCTGAAAGAAGACATCTGAACATTCATTCAAAAAGTTTCATCATTTTCTTTTGGAAGACATACTGCAACAGCTTTGCAAAGAAAATAATTACATGTAATATTGTACTCGATTAAGGTACATCATATGGGGGTAACAATTGGAAGTTAAAATTCATTTTGTCAAATACTATGCCACAAATTGTAAAATTAACTGTAAAATAAGAATTTTATGAAAAACTACCTGGTCCAATAATCAGTGCTTTTGCCTTGCTAACTTCTATGGTGTGAAGCAGAGGTTTACTTCTGTTATGATAATTTATAAAAGCAACACTTAAACCAACTTTTTGGAGACCTGTGGAAAAAGAAAAAAATGTCATCAAGAAAATGTATCTACAGTAATTTGGAAAGTTTTGAACAATTAAAAAATCTACAGAACCTCACTATGCTTGGAACCAACTCTTATCCATTTACCGATCCTAAACCTTAGTGTCCAACCAACCGTTAAAATTAAGATGCTCTTAGCAATCCATACATGTAAAATCATAAAAATAGATGTATATGTCATTGTATGTTTAAAAACAATACCATGCTCTACATTTTTTTAAAATACTTTCAAAATCAGATAGAGAAATTTTATATTACTTTAAAACTTATCCATATATTGTACAATATCAAATGAAAAGCAAAATGTTATCAAATCGTATACATTTTTAGATTTATATGTATATTATTATCTCCTTGTAGAATCAAAAAAGCAAAATGTTATCAAATGGTATAAATTTCTAGATCTATATGTATATGGTTATATCTTGGTATGATAATACTGTACGCTTACTTGTTATATATATTAATGCTTATATGATTATAATGTTAATAAAATTAAAATAAAAAAAAAAAAAAAAAAAAAAAAAAAAAAAAAAAAAAAAAAAAGATGCTCCTAGCACTTTATTTAAAAGAGTTCCATTTTCAAGTAACTAACCTTTCTGTACAAAGTAAAAAAAAATATAATTCATTGTATTCATAGAATACAATAGTCTCTACCATGATTTGGATAATTTTAAAAAGAGAGTGATTAAAAATTACACATGCTGATTAGTGTTAATAGCAAAGTGGATCATTTTTTATTTTAAGGATTAAGTCATTATCGTTTATCGTTTATCCTTTTAATGGACCTATTATTCAATAGGCGCCTTCAGATTTTTCCTAAAGAAATATGAATATATAAATAAAAAAAAACTTCATATGTTCTATATATATTTCCTAAATTACAACTTTAGTATAAATTTTTGAGCATTTTGATTGCAGCTTATATTGCTATGAATTAATCAAATTAAGTCAACAGTTTTAACTGCTACTGGTACATGTATTTATTAATCAGATACATTTTCCAAAGGTTGGAGGTTGGAAAATATATATATAATACATCTATTTATCAACATTTCCACCAGTTTTTCTAATATTCAATAAATGTATACATGCTTGTTGATTAATAATAATTATAGTATAACTCATACTTTACCTAAGAATGTCCATACAAATGATGGATGATTCTGAATGAATATTGCAATTGTCTCTCCAACCTTGAACTTCCATTCATATGCGATATTAGCCACTTTTTTAGCTTGTTCATTCATGAACTCATAAGTATATTCTCTGTCTTCAAAAATGATCATGGTTTTCTTTGGACATCTAGCAACAGTCTCTTCAAACATTTCAATGATATATCTTTGTGCCTCTGTATCCCTGCTCAGATGTTGGCCAATTTTTTTTCCAACCCTCATAAAGTCCAAGTCATATTTTAGCCATGGGAACATGGTTTTCCAAGCTGCCACCGACAAACCAGCTACTCCTCCCAGGCCAAGCAAAACCTTGTCTCTGGTTCGTGGCATCTTGTTCTACTCAGTTTTACTCTGAAAATTCAAAACAAAGGGAACATATGAAATTAAATATCTCAACATACACTAAAAATTTAGTATATGTTGAGATATTTAATTTCAACTTAATTTGCAAATATATTTTAGTACAATACATATTTTACATATTAAGCTGATTAAAAATCGCTTTCAATAAGTCAGATATAACTGCATAATTGTAATATATGCACATAAGCCAAAAACTCTGTCACATCAACTTTAAGGTCGATTTGGGGAACGTCCTACATAAATGATCTCGAAAAACAAACTTTAATAAGTGCACGATCTCTTCAAAGCAAGCTACCCACAAAATATCAGCGATGCAAAAATATATCCATAATAATACATCACCATTAAAATACGTTTAAAACATCTTAAGGTACCTGTATAACTTATTGGTAGGTGGTAGTTCACCCTATTATATTATGATCATTGCAATTTTGACAGTCAACATGATCAAGAGGAGTCAAAGGTCGTTGGAATCCCGATCCCGATTATTAATTTCATTAAGCCGAAGAATACACCTAATGCAAATAAAAAATAAAAAAAACAAATGAAAGATTTTTCACAGATTGAATACAGATCAATTCTTCATGAATATCAAAATTCGGTGACAACGCATAGAAACCGATTTTTTTTCTCATACTTTACAATTAATTTGATAAACTTCAGTAAATAAGCTAAAGCGATTTTAGATATGTACTCTTTCTTCTATGAGGTCCGTGCAATGTTTATCGAGGGTAACGATGACATTTGTGAGTAATGGCAACAGCTTGGGCTCTATATGTTCCTTCATGTGACCCCACCTAGGGTCCCACTTTTGGCCCAGTGGTAACGATTTAAACAATTTAGATTGCACACTATATCATAATGTTTTAATCACAATTATAGTAACTTATAAGTTGCACAGTAAATGAAGCTTCAGAGAAAAACATATAAAAAGATTTTCTTAAACTGTGCCGACATTTTGGTCATGTTTCGGACTATTTAGATTCTACCTTATATAAAGAAACCTTGTTTGTACATGTAAATATTGACATTTATGGTGCATTAATTGGTCCTTAAGACTTTTTTTATGACACCTTACCTATTTTCACAGTTTTTTGTTTTTGTTTTTAATATAATCTCTCCTTTGAAAGTGAGTTTCCTTTTATTTTCATTATGTAAATTGCATTCCGTTCCAGGATGCTTCGTGCCAAGTTTAGTTTAAATTGTCCCTGTGGTTTTAAAGAAGAAGTCGAAATGCAAAATATTAACATACAGACGGATGGACGTATTATACGACGGACGGAATAAGATCAGGTCAGTTCCCCATGTAAACCAGTGTATAGAAAATCTGCACAATACTATAGGGGTGCAGATTTACGCACTGATAAGATTGGAAAAGGAGACCTAGCTCGAACTAAATCACGAAACTAATGACTCCAGACTTATCAGGGTTTTTGGAGAAGGGATATGATTGAATTTATATACATTTTAGTCAAATAAATAAGCATGATATTATTTAAAATCATTAAACTCTAAAATCTACTCGGGGTGCATTTAACTGGCAAACATAACTGCATGTTTAGGATTAGCATGAAAGTCTCAATGGAATTCATGATCACACATTAAACCTGAGTGCATGGAGATGAGCGGGGATGCTTCTCCCCAAATTGTAAAATTCATGTCCCTTGGCGGTGGTGGATACTGTTCACATTTTGAGAAATGCAGGGGAATTTCTAAAACATTTTGTTTCTTTTAACAACCCAGCCAACAATTACCCCCCCCCCCCCCCCATAACCCTTCCCATTCACATCCACCCATCACATGTAAATTTCATGAATCATAAAATATTTTGAATACTCCAACATTAATTACTAATTACATACTACACTGGACAATTTTATAATTATTTAAAATCCCATTCTATGAATAAATCACGGGTTGGTTGAAAGACTTTGGTCTATACTAGAAATTTATACATAAGGAACTCCAAGTTGCTGCAAATTGATAATCATCTTGCTTGATTTCAGACGAATCCAGCCTTTAAATGATGTTTTGTTTTTTTTTATCACATATCAATAATGATAACACAGTGACCGAATTGTTTAATCATCATTTGAATAATATTCAAAGGTATAAAGGAAAATTCACATTTTTGTTATATTCTCCTTTGTTAACGGTAAAGTAGTCTCAGTTCTTGAATTACTGCTCTTTGAACGAGAAAAGAAAATCCCCTTAAACTATTTATCATCACAGTCAACTTTCTTTTCTCTGTTATGATTTCACTCTCTTTAATAATTATGTTTATAAATAATATTATGATTTTTTAATTCAATTTGGCGCGACGGAGAGGCGGAATCATCAAATGAAATATTCCCTAGATGAAAAGAAATCGTAGATTTTCTTGATGTACAAAGATCCGACTTTTTCCTTTTGTAAATAAATCTGTAGAAATGTTTGCCCAGAGTTTCCTAAAATAATAACGAAATCTTGCGAAAGTTCTTATTAACAGAGTCATTCACGGTGTTTATCTTTGAATTATTTGGCCAAAGTACATGTAAACAGTACCATTAACGGCTGCATAACTCCACGTAATTCTCGATCAAATTTGCAAAATATTCACCATGTTGCAATTATGATTAAAACTTTAAATAATAAATTTGTAGAATAAATCTGGTGTTATCCGTGTATTTAAATAGATGACTTACACAAAGTACGTACTGACAATTACTTTTATGCGTAAAGAATTATTTTTCAATAAATCCTTACATCATGACCTTG
Source organism: Magallana nippona (assembly GCA_033439105.1). Classification (NCBI taxonomy): domain Eukaryota; kingdom Metazoa; phylum Mollusca; class Bivalvia; order Ostreida; family Ostreidae; genus Magallana; species Magallana nippona. Next base: position 45,097,718 of record CM065923.1, on the reverse strand, counting down.
AAATGAGTGTTCAAGGTTGTAGTTTGACGATCAAAAGTGATACCGGACTGGAATTATCTTCAGATTTACCTTTGAGTAGCTCATATATTGAAATGACAAAATTTCAGTAAAGTGCAAGAACAAGACAAGGTAGTGCACTTTAAAACAGGACCTTTTATTACTAATTACCTTTTTAAGATATTAAAGAATAAATTGTGGCCATACCTGCAAACCTTTGAAGGACTAAATGACTCTAACCTCTGTTCAAGGTGAAAAGAGAAACGGACACATGAACTAGACTTTGGTGGGGTGGGGGGGGGGGGGGGTACATGGACAAGGCTAGTTAGTAGATATATATGATGAACTTACTATGCCACTAATTCCCCAATATGTTGCTAAAGATGTCCAGCCCAATCTCTTTTGTGATAATGCATTTTAGATCAACACAAAACAAATGATTCCTAATTGTTAGATCATCCATAGCGATTTTATTATTATATAATTTTGAAATCGCGTAAAACCTGGTTTATTGCTTGGACTTTTACAATTTTGTGTAGACCACGAAACACGATGATACCTAACATTTGTCAGTTTTTGACCCCTTGAGTCTTTACACAAGTAACACGTCCCTTTTTTGGTGTACAACCAAACGGAAATAATAGCACTAGCTATAGTTCAAGGTGCTTCTACAAAGGTTGATAACCGATCTCTATCATTAAGCGTGTTCTTTATGCTGTGAATGGTACAAACACATGTAGGAACACGGAATGTCACCAGCGTACAGTGTCTCTGTATTCGATCACCCCGGCCACACAAAGCACACACTCCATCTAAGCTTTGGTATATTGCAACACTTATCTTAAAAAGAAAGGGATCGCATCAATCCCTCGCTCAAAATAGAAAACGATGAAAATATAGATAAAAATAACTTATAGTTCATACATGTGTTATAAAAAAAAATACATTTGATAAATGTTCACAAATGGCCCATTGTATCTGTGTGTAACACTGTCAATATGAACTGTTATCAACAAGTTTGGCTTTCCATTTTGCTGTGGAAATAATTGAATTTAGTTATAAATCTTGAGTGTTATGTATGCTGATTTTAGCTATGTTGGAAACCCGACCCAAACTTTGTCAGTGTAGTGATCTACGTAAGTTAGGAACTTTCTGCAAAGTGTACAATATGAATTAAATTGAATTTAATTCAAACGCATTTAAAAGTATTGAATTTAATTTATAATTTTTGTTCATGCGCAGATTTACACTCACGGAATTGTTTATAAATATGCATAAGAACATTTTCATTTCTCCTTCCATAAAATAATCATGTTATTCAAAGAAATCAGTAAGGAATGTATTTAGAGAAGTTAATTCCAATATTAGTTCTTCATCTGTATACCGAATTTTGAAATACGATTTGAAATTCACACCATATAAAATTTCGATAATGCAACATCTAAAAGATACAGACATTTTATCCCGTTTAAGTTTTGCTCACTGGATGTTGAGAAACATTGGTTTAACAGACGTCATTTGGTTTTCTGACGAAGCACATTTCATCCTGGATGGACATGTCAACAAGCAGAACATGTGTTTCTGGGGAACTTTAAAACCAGACTTTCATGAAGAAAGACCACTTCATAGTCAGAAAGTAACAGTATGGGCAGCATTGAGTATGCTGGTATCATGGCCCCTTTTTCTATGAAGAGAATGGTGAAACCACAACAGTTACTTCGCAACGTAATCTGACCATTCTAAAGACGAAATTTCTTCCTGAGCTAAGGAGAAGAGATATAGAAATGAACAATGTATGGTTTCAGCAGGATGGCTCCACCCCACAAACTGCAAGAATTGTACTTGAATGGCTGGCTGAAAAGTTTGGAGAACATTTCATATCCTTACGCTCAAACATTGAATGGCCACCACTGATCTCAGCCCTTTAGTTTTCTTTTTACGGGGCTATTTAAAGGACCATGTTTATTCACTACCCCCACAAGACATGCGTGCTCTGAAAATGTCTATACGAAGAGAAATCAGACGTATAACGGTAGACTCTTGTAAAAATGTTATCAGGAACTTCAGAGATAGAATGAGATTAGTGACGTAGAAACAAGGCGGATATTTGGAACACGTCCTAAAATGACGTTAAATCGAGTGCAGTCTAAGTTGACATAGTTTTAAAATGCCTATCTGAAAAATAAATGATGCAGCTGTATGAAATTGCTTTAAACATTTTTGCAAAATTTCAGTTCATACATGAAGCATAACTTTTATTCTAAAACTGTAAAGTAGGGACATGTTTGCTGAAACACCCTGTACCAATGGGCATTCATCACAGTGTTTCTTTTATACAGATCTTCACACTCTTTGGGTCGGGTTTTCAAATCGCAAAAACAGCGTTAAAACGGCATATATTTATGGAATAAGGAATCATTCTTTGAGTACTATGAGGTGATAATTTCGGTCGGGGCGTGATCAAATCCAATAAAGCCCGAAGGGCTTTATGATAGATTTGATCACGCCCCGACCGAAATTATCCCCTCATAATATTCAAAGAATGATTCCTTATTACTTATATTTAAATAATTTTCAGCAGTTGTACGGTTAAATATTATAATATTAATCCTGCAAACCCGCTTGCGCCCAAACAATACGTCATTTGAATTTATTGGGCTGTATAGTACAAAATCGATTCGTAGTGTTTTCACAGAAAAAGACACTGGGAAATGTAAATATATAGCTTTGAATGTCAATAATAACTACATGTACAACTTCTCGGACATTTCCGACAAGCTGAATAGGTTTGCAGGAAAGGCCCGAGAACGGACATAAACATCAAATTATGGGCAATGACTTCAATACCAAGTATAGCCAGATATATCATTCCTATTTTCCTTTACAACAAAGGAATGTACCAGACACAAGAGTGAACAGACGGACAAAGGGACGGACGGAGAGACAGGCACAGATACTCATGCTTAGTCAATTTCTTTTGAATTCTATTAAATAATCTGTTGTTCCATTATGCTAGTAAATCACCCAGAGACGGGAGTCTAACCCAGATTCCAAATATTTTTGACGATTATTCTCCATGGAACATACCGGGTTCCTCTATAAAGCTGCGAGTACTCTACTTCTTACCACGACCTTGACCTTGTATTCCATTTTTGGAACATTCTGGATCTGTATCAGTTTCCTCATATTTTAACCTTATATAATAGTTCCCTATTGCTGTACATGTATGTGATTAACAAGTATAGAGTAATGAGTGTCGTTTGAGGGTTTAATGAAGTGAACCGTTCAGGATGGTAATGGTTTCAAGACCATCATTAGCTTACAATGCTGACACCTATTTATTTCTGATCTTTCTCGGTTCTGACATATTTTTCGACATATTGTCACATTAGTATGCTGAGGAAAAACAGCATTGTATAACGTGCACAGATAAATGTTACAGTTACGATCTTTTAATTGTGATATTCTAAGGATAATGAGGTATAGGATGTTCCATTTGAAACCTTTTAAAATTTTAAAGTAACACATTTATTCTCTCAACTCACTGCCAAACGAAAACGGGTCAACAACCTTTTAATAACTGATGGTAAAATTGGAAACTTTTGTTAGATCCGAGTAAATTTTAAGACAGTGTTTGGTTTTTATGACGTATTTGCCCATTATGTACAGAATGAATCTTTGAACAATGTATTCAATGTGTACAAATTAACTGACGTATACAAACTATATACTAAATAGCCCAGGGTTTTCAAAGTTTTAGACTTATGTTGAAGAGTATCAAATATCGACAAAAGTATGAACAGATAAATATTCAACAATGGCTGAGACAGTTTACCATAACCTATTTAATCCCTACTTATGAATACAAGCATTGTCGCAGACGACACGAATGACGTCAGTGCGAAATATTTTGGACGATATGTCGATAGTAGGAAAAGATTTGGAGAGCCTTAATGGGTACCAAAGAAACAATAAGACTTAGCATGGTAAACAGGTGACAAATTCAAAGGTAGATAAATTAATATTTTCTTTCAATAAATGTGTTTATCAACACCAAGCATGTCGGCTTGTGTCAAAAACAAAGTCAACAGGAGAGAGATATTTACATTATTAATTACAGATAGGCACCGCGGGATAAGAAACATCTCTTTGTTAAAGTGCACGTAATAATCAGATACAATGTGGCCTAAATCGGTGATCAAGTTCCAAGGATAAAAATGCATTATTTCCGATTTTCAGTCTAGTTAAGGTAGATATTTTGGTAAGATCGAAGAATATTTCGTTCCATATACGTTATTATTTTTATTAGATAATAATGTTTGTTTTAAAAGCCGATAATGGCGTGGATTTTTAAAACTTTCAAAAATGTTTTCATTTTGTTGGATTCTATTGCATAAAAGTTTAAATTGTCATGTGCCTTTTTGGCATTTTCTGATATATTTTTTGAGGTAAAGATTAAAATCCTGTTTCTCATTTGGTAACATTTTTTTCTTGTGAATATGTCGATAATTTTTCATATAATGGAAGGACATGTATTCATTAACGTACAATGTTAAACGGGAAAATTTTGCGACTTCTATGTAGATGAAGCAGTAAAACATAAACGTTTTTTTATTAGCTGAGAACAACAATTTTTAGTGAATATTCTACGATGTGTGTAATACTAGTATTTATCAGATCAATGAAACTTCATAATACCATGTTCAAAACGAAAAAAAAAATGTTTGTATATGAAAAAATGAAAATCTTTTTGAATTTTGATATGAGCGATTGCATTTATTGGCTTATGAACGCAGCTTTTCTTAAGGTAAATAAAACGAGGGTGTTGCAAACATCTATTAAAGAATTCATTTACACTCGCCCTGTATGGTATGTCATATACACAGTGTTCCTTTGAAGTACTATCAAGTATCTTTATCTAGTTATCTAGTTATGCAAGCTAGTAGTTTTTTTTTTATTTCTTTGCACAAAGAACAAAGGCACTAACAGAACAAAAAACAAATTACTTAATATATTTCCAAATTGTCAAGCACAAGACCTGCACATTTGAAAGACTGATTCCCCTGGTCAGATTACACATCTGATGACACAGTACAGGAAACTGATTTAATTAATGCATTCTCGATTTTGACTAACTCTGAGCCTAAAGACTTTTGACCTTAATAAACTTCATCCCCCTCAAAAAGAGAGAAGAGCTGTCAACTTTTACCAATAAATGTCACATTCCTGACAAAAACTCCCGATACAAAGATAAATTTTAGATATATAATGTTTACATTTTTTAACTAGGTCATTATATATTCCCTCAAAGGTGGTCCAGTGTACTAAACTGAAGATATTAAGGTTATGTTAAAATGGCGAATAAAAAAAACATCCACCTTTAAGAACAAGTATACTAATATTTTCAGTTTTTTTAAAGTATTTTTATTTTGAGCACAATTTTACAGATACTAGAAAATCTCGGAAGCAAATTCATAAAAAAAAAATACTTTTACTCTGTAATGCACCCTGCGAGGTGAAGTAGTATATGCCATTGTATAAGAGGGAGCTATGGTCCACTTATTATACAATTTATTTCCTTAAGTTAATAGTATACAACTCTGACATCAAAATACATAACATTATATAAACGTTCTATAAATAAGGTACAATTGGTGAGTGGACAGATAAAGAAGTATGAATAAAATAACAACGAATGTTTTACAAAATATTACAATAGTTAACTTCTAAATTTCACAGCTTGCAGTAGAAATTTACCTAAATTAAAGTTCTTTTGTATTATCTACACTAAGTAACTTTACTAGTTTGTACACATAAGAATTTACATAGTAAAAACGGTCGATATGTTTCTTTCTTAATTCTTCATGGACATTTCAAAATACATATCGTGAACTAGGCATAGGGAAATCGAAACATAATAACCAACAACAAAAGAGGAATTTTCAGAAGCATACCAAAAAGTATAGTTTTTTTTTTTTTTTCAAAATTAGTGGTTATGGATTTGACAAAATGGGTTAGCTTATTCTGGGCTCTTTGTAATGTTAGATAATTGTGTATTTGATTGCAGGGCAATGTACTTTAAAGTAACGAATTCAAGTTCATCGGCATTTTTTGGGTTTTGCTTGGTTTTCCTTTATTTTATAGTCAAAACAAACGGGCAATGAATAAAACAAGATGTTTATGTTGAGACTACTTATACATAGTTTACCGAAATGATTTTACTTTCTCTTAATTGTTTTTCGTTTTCATATAGTAAGGTGTAAGATTCACTGTGGCATATTACGAAAAATTTAATTATGTGTAGCGGGTATGATGCCGTTATATTGTTTGATAGAATTACTACATACGTACTAAATCAGATTAACCTATTTTCAGTACACATAAGATATTTTGCTATATCATTTTATGAAAAATCCAATCCGAAAGAATATTACGTTAATAACCCTGTCTGTGTATGTACAAATGATAGTAATTTGAACAAATGACTTGCGGTTTTTCGAAATAAAGCGATCAATACAAAACTTTGTTATACAAAATATGGCGATGTGTAGTTCTTCCAAAAATTAGCTCGAAAAGTATACACCCGCCTCTCTCTCTCTCTCTCTCTCTCTCTCTCTCTCTCTCTCTCTCTCTCTCTCTCTCTCCATAAAAAAGGAAATAGAATAAAAAACTAACCAAAAAAACCCTACAAAACAAACAATCAAAAACAGAGCAAAAAACAAAGCAAAATAAAAAAAAAATAACCAAATATTTGGCACAAACTGAGAAGTCAGGAATGACAAGTGTGCGTTCTCCTAACGACCTTTATTTAAAAGTGTGCCGTGTATTTATACATAGACCAATATATCTGACGTAACACATTTTACTGTCACATGGATCTTTTTCTTCATAAATTAATCCTCTGGTTCCGTGTCAAAACAAAATCTTAATTGGTGGAATACTTTAGATTTCCGATTTTACGGCGCTTTTGCTGTATTATTCTGAACAGGAAATAACAGAAACATTTAACAAATATCACACGGCGTCGTTAGAAATTATCCAAATATATTCAATTATCCCCCCCCCCCCCCCCCCCCCCCCCCACACTTCATTTAGTTTCGGTTTGACTTGACCATTTATGAATGAATACTTCAACTCGGAACAAAGAGGTTCCATAAAATCTGTTTATTATACTTAAAAAAAAAATAGATTGTTCTTCATTTGATCTTTGCTCATTGATGAGTTGATGAGTTCAGCCTGACTGCCCAAAACTTCTAATTACGAAATACTTTGAAGCAACGAATGTTATATTATTTTTCAACCTAAAATAGGAATTTTAACCTGAAATAGCAAAAGTACACTGACCTTAAATTTTCTTGTGATGATTTATGTGTTGATTGAATGCATAATTCCAGGAATCTATAAAATAGTATTCAAATTATAAAAAAAACAAACAAACTGTGAAAATCAACAACAATAACAAAAACAAAATTTCGCCGAGCGACCAATCATTCTTGTAAATTATTCAGTATATCGCACGCATAAATATGCTCTGTAAACTTCTTCAAAATGTAAGCCGACGCTTGCCATTCTACCTGGGTCATAGCTTAGATAAAACAATTAAGACTAATGAAGTATTTCCTCTTAATTTCCCAACCGTTTTACCAAGTACATGTACATCCCATTGAACAATTTTCAAACAAACTAAAGATAATCAAAGGTTCTTGCTAAAAGATATTCACAAAACTATAATTATAAGTTGGGAATTAAAAATAAAACAAAGTATAAAGAAAAGAAGGACAGATCATTCATGTACAAAATGTCCTCAGCATGTAACACGATGGATTAAGAACATTGTGTGGCAGTGTTAAATGTACGCCACAACCTAAAAGATACAGGTCATGGCGAAATAGTTCTGGGAACATCTTGACACCCCGTCCATCACTTGGTGTATACTATTTGTACGCAGTTAAAATTAAACTCTCAGCAAATGTCAAGACTAGCCATGTTTAAATGAATGATTACATAAAAAGAGGCTTTTTGTTTGATTTGTCATGGCTGTAAGAACTTTTCTTTTAAAAAAAAATAAATTAAGGAGAAGCACTGTATTTCCGTCAGTTATCAGACGTTTACAAATTGCTTTGCAGCAGTGTGTCATTGTTAGCCTTATATAACAATCACTTTAATGTAAATGTTGCTAAAGGCTGTGGATATTTTATAATCGTGATGTACAAGGCGGACACAAAATTAAAACAAAAAATTAACACCCGTAGAATCTGACAAAATCAGACGATACCACAGTTTTATGTTTTAATAAACAGACGGAAAAAAAAACCCAAGTAGGGTTGTATAAGATTTTTAGAAGGCTAACTGATACCACCATCATTTTCCTCATCATGAGAGATGATTACTTCGGAAATTATTTGATATCGCATCTTAGCAACCTAATTTCCTGGAAAATTTCCCTCGACTAATGACCGTGCCCTTAACATGTATCTTGTCGTAAACAATATCGTATCAATATATTTGAAATTATTAAATTCTCCGTCAAACACCATTTTGCTTTAATCGCCTATACCCCAATTTTGAATGATTGTTACACCTTGAATTATACTGCATTGTTATATTTAAGTTTGCTGTGCACGTCTGAAAAACAAAACTCAAAAATTAAAAAAAAAGAACGGTAAAATATTATCATGATATAATCTAGTGGGACTTTCGAATGCTTTTTGGCATAAGATGTAAAAAGAAAAAAAAAGAAAACGAAAAAAAAGAAAAAAAATTCTCTACGGGCTATAATATAATTAGTAATGCATTCCTAAAGCTTTGTAAATAATAAAGACAGGAAAATAGAATTTGACCAAAATCGTGACCATGCCCCTTTAATGTTGAGTGTAAAGATGTGATGAAAAATGTTACACTACAAAATAGATATTATAAACTCACAATGCGGCTTAGCTGTAGTTCTGTAGATCTACGGAGAAAATTTGAAAATAGCCCTGAAACTCTTCAAATTTTAAGATGTAAATTTATCACCTTATTGTATAATGATCAAGCAACCTGATACACTATAATGAATTCTTGCAGCTTTGTGATGTTCAAAGTTTGACCCATGTCATCTTTAAAGTCACACTAAAAAAAAAAACTTTTAATCAATATATTTTTTCCCCCAATTCCTTTTTTGCCACACACGTGATTAGCATGCACACGCAGTCTTGTTTTTTCATTGTTCGTCTGCAAAGAGAAGCAAAACCAGTTCACTTAAGTACATAAAATTCTTTTCGATACACTTATTATGCATCATGAAATCCACTAATTATTCAACTTTGTATGGTTATTGGGACCCTGGACAGCATTAGTTACAAAAAAGTGTTTTGTACAGTATGATTCTCAACAGATGAAATCTAAATAAAGCGACTTATTTACAACTGAGGAAAGAGTGATAATTTGGTTGAGTGTTTTAAAAATCTTATTTTCCAAAACCACTGAGCCAATTTCAACCAAACTTAGTTCAAAGCATTCATGGGGAATGGCATTCAAGTTTGTTTAAATGAAGGACCAGTTGCCCTTCAAGGGAAGATAATTAAGAAAGAGTGAAGATACCGCGTGGAAAGTTAAAAATTCTCTTCTCCAGAACCAACTAGCCCGTAATAACCACGTACACAAGACAATGAGGCATGCGCAGTTCCTTGCTATCCAAGACAAATGATCTTACATTGCAACATTGACAATACACCCTGTTATCAGCAACTTACTTTCTCAGCAGAGCACAAGTACAATTGGTCATGTTCAGGCATCAACAGTATCGCTGGTCAAATTTGAACTTTCTAAAATGAACAGGAATTGGTTGTCAAAGAATTACACCTTAATTAAGGTGGTTTGGGGCACCTTGATTAAGGTGTATGGGGCACCTTGAGGGTTGTTTGTAGATAAAAGTAAACTAAAATCAAAATAAAATAACCGTTTTTGAATGAATTGTAAAAACGGTATCCTATATCTCATTAGTTGCACTTCTTTTTTTTAGTATATTTAGATACAATTATTATAACTAACACTGAAAAAGCACTGTTTATGTGTAAAGGGTTGATTATCATTAGTATACAAAGCAAGACTGGAAAAGTTTTCATGCCTTTTCGCGATAAAAACCGCTAGGTCGACAAAGGTTGAAACTGTAAATAGCAGTAGCAACTATTGGTTGTCAATGCCTTTGGCTAAGGCTGGGCTTCAAGGTCCAAAGCTATTCTTTGTATCAAGGATTTAATGATTTTCATTGCTATGACTCGGGCTCTATCGGTAGGACATCAATGTCAAGCTTTGGCCTCAGCGACTCTTGGTTGTCGTGGTAATAAAACGTTGACTAGAGTTACGCTGAGATGTCTTAGAGCTTTGGCTAGAGATACAATTTGATTTTAAACTTTGATTACATGGCTTAAGTTTTCGCCAGAGAAACTGCAATTGTGGGTCATCTATGGGACTCTTGTTCTGGCGTATATTGTGTTATGAAGTTAAGTGCTAACGGTTTCATAAGTGGGTGTATGGGGTACCAGGCTAGAGTGCCGTCCACCCTAAAAGATTGTCATTAGAATTTGATAGTTGTAGGGGATTTTATGCTGAGACCAGGGATTAGTACAATGTAGATCAACAAAATATTTTTCTGTATCCTCTTTTGTCAAATTAAAATCTTCCATAGTAGACCTAGAGTAGTTTCTACAGACACCATTTTAGTATGATTTAAAAATATTCTTTTATCAATGGTAGCGTCTATACGAATTGCTTATCAGATTTCTTAAGCAATTTGCTTTTATTTCCTGTAGTAAAAAGGCGATTTAAGCAGCTTAAATTCGACTTTGACGAACGACAAGGCTAGACTTAAACGTTTTTCCCCCGATTTAGCAGCGGTTTGTTTGATTTTGGCCCCTGCTTATATATATTAGATCTAATGATAAGCCTATTTTATGTCATACAATCCTTAATATTTTTTCCTATTTCTTAATCAGCAAAAAATTGTGAAAAAAATACATAATATACATCGGAAACATCTTCGCGCTTAGACTGAACAATAAAGGGGAAGGGAATCGAAGACGGTTCATAAAACGAGCTTTAATAAAGCAAGCCTTTCATAAAAATAAAGCAATTGCTTTTCTTTTTCTCCCACTCGAAACACAATCGTCGGATTTCCATTTCCGAAGCACTGTTATTTGCAAACACTTTATACTGCATTGATAAAAGCGCCAGTAGCGACTGATTGTCTGAAAAAACTACATGCAAACCTTACTAATTTTTTGAAATGTTAATACAGTGTTCAAGAAACAATAAATAGCCATTATACTAAGTACCGTCCTTGGCATTTTAAACTATGTTTCTGACGTAGGAATGCAAAATAAATAAAAAAGAAAAAAAGATGCAGTTTGGTGCAATTTATTTTCCATCTTAAGACTAACGTACTAATTTCAACAGGAAAGAATTTTTTGTAACTAAATTGTGTTGTGGGTGTTAATAGTTTATCTCTGAGCAATTCTGACAACAGAATATCAATAAACAATTTGTTTACGCCGGCTGTGATTCACCAAATTCCATGAAATCCTGAAAATCAAACTCTCGGAATTAAAACGTGTCTCCAAGTCAACTCATCATTTTCCTTTATAAATAAAGAGAGACGAATAACTCTTTCCGGGAAAATTCTGTCTACTTATTTAGTTTTTTTTTATCTGTAATTTACTAAGGACCACATTCTTGGTTTGATTTATGATGGTCGCAGCGTTAATGTGTGTCATCAAAGTAAAAAGAAGCTGATTTATTTTTCATCGGATAATGCAAATGAAAATTCTTACAAAATGTTATAAATAATTTGCAAAAAACAGATTTAAGAGTTCTTGGAGTAAAAAAAAAAATGAATTGATTAACTCCTAATTCAAATTGACTTCATCTTAATGTTCCATCATAATATCAGAGGTCAGAATATAAACACAGTATCAATTTACAATCATTATTTGTAATCAAGGGCTCAGGTAAAGATGCCGTTATTAGTTATTAAGTCGTCATCTGAGTCTTTTTCCTGCTTCATTTGACCTTAGTGTTCGGGTGTTTGGTTCTAAATGATGGCCGAGCGAAATCCAGTCCATCAAAGTCAACAACAATCTAGTTAAGTAAGTAAACAAGGTGCAGAAAACCCTCATCTTTGATTCAGTTGTCATGGCGAGAACGCTTTCCTCTGGTTGTCATACATAGTAATAGGCTTGACATGTATAAATCTTTTCAATGATTTACTATTCGGAAAGTATACTTTAAGGCAAATATTGGAAATACATTCTGCTAGTGCCAGTAAAAACCAAATGAATACTTTATTAGATACTTTTTATAAGTCTTGGGCATAATTTTTATAAGCTTGTTCTGTATTACACGCCGAAGTCGACCTTTTTTCCTGTCAAGATAGATAATTTTATGTGCTGCATGATGCATCAAATTAAAATCGGGTTTGTGGTTCGACCCGTTTGTCCTTCAAGTAACGAAGTCCAATTTAATATCATTGCTAATTAATTTTAATTGTCGAAGTTAAATTCAGCTATTGCCCTTCTCCGAGTCACTCATTTATGACTATGGTGTGTCTGAACATTTCCTGTTTCTTCGTGATGTTTTACCACTCCAAAATAACCATAATTTAGTTAGCTTCTTTTAAAAAGTTCAAGTAGTCAGCCGCTAGAATATTGAATGTGATATATCAGTAAAATAACAAAATAATGGTATCTAGAACAATAAAAAAAATACCATAATGTCTTTTATATAGACCAACATAGAATATATTTTTTACCACTCAACCAGGCTTGATTTTACATGTCTGTATTCTCTCTGTAGAGAAATTTTGGTGGCACACTTTGCTTTGGTTCTCCGTTTAAAAAGATCGTTTTGAGACAAAGATCGTTCGTCCAATCGTTCCCAAAACACAACCAATGCCTGTTAAGCAGAGTGCGAGCTCTCGCAACCGATCGGTAAAACTTCCTTATTTTGGGCAAGCGCTTGCGAGCGCCCGATGAGCTAAACAGGTCTCTGTTTTTTGTTTGTTTGTTTTTTGTTGTTGTTTTTTTTTTGGGGGTAGTCTCTAACCGTTGAAAAGGTCGTAGCTAAGATCGCCATTCATCGCTTTTGCGCATGTGTCACTGATGTCAATACTAAAATGACGCAGTTATATTCAGTAAACACATTTTTTCAGTAAGGGAAAATACATATATAAAATGTTTTACGTTCGTAATAAATTTTCTATTGCATATCAGACAAGTGCGATGTTTTAATAATATTGAGATTTTATTACCATTGTTTTTTTTAACATATTCAATGTCTCCGAACAACACAACTATTTACTTTTGGATAAAGATTCTATATTTTGTTTTTAATGTAACTTTTATTCAGAATCTTCTGACCTGTCTTAATGTCATGAATTATTTAGCCTACAGAGACAAAAAATTCGTTTCACACACGCACTCACGCATCCACTCATCCACCCCCTCACCCCCCCCCCCCCCCCCCCCCCCCCCCCCCACACACACACACTCACGCATGCGGGAAATAAGGGTTAATGTATGGCTAAAGGAAAGTGTTGGGATCGTTCATAAAAAAGTAAAGGTCTACATCCTGACACCTGACTTGTACAGTGTCTCGTACGGACTGTGTTTGACAGCTCATATGATTTATTCACCATAATATCATGTTTTACAGATACACGACCATAGTTATGATTATCATATTTTGACTATTGTTACATGTATTTTTAATAGGACATGTCGCTTTAGTTAGATAATATTCACCTGTCATGTTTGTAATAAAGGATATCTCTGATAATATCTAGAAAATTTGTTTACCGGTGATCATTTTTTCCTGGTAAATCCCTTAAAAAGTTTTATTTTCAAAGCTCAGTTTTCTAGCTTGAAGGGTTTGTGAAGGGGAATGAAGTAGCCAGATGATTTTTTAAAGTCTAATTTGAACTGTATGTTTCATGACGTGGGGGCAAACATTAGAGCACATGTGTGATGCTGGCGTAGGTCTAGGAATCTCACACATTCCTGACAAGTGGCTTGAGTAGAATCAGTTGGAGACCCGAGGAAGTAATTGTTTTAATATCAGAAACACTATCTCCTGACGTACTCAGGGTGTTACAGTCGCGTTATTTTTCATAGGATGGTAAAACTGTCAGGTGTTTACATTTCATTCATTAAAGTTTACATTCAATTGCTCATACAAACATTCATTCACAGAACGAGCTACGATGCTTTTAATTCAACAGTTTCTTCGACCACTAGCGTTTAGTAGTTGTAGTTAAGTGCAAAGTGGTCATTTAATAGGAGAAATAACGTTTATACAATTTATGGCATTTGCGTCAATTAACATGACCCTGCTATAATTATAAGTAGAAGGCAGAAATCTTGTGGTTTCATATCTTATGATTTATTGCTACAGAAAGGCTGAGGCAAACACCAGGAACATTTTTGGGATTTAATCTTTAAATGTAAAATGATCAGAAAGCACTACCCCCACTCTAAAAAAAATAATGAAAAGTGAAAAGGGGAAAATAACTTACTAGTATAATTTTGATGAAAAATATTGAAGTATTGAACTATTTTAGTCACAGGAAAATTAAAACTTTTGGTAATAATACCTGTATTTGAATTTAATATATTGGTGGATCTTTTTTCTAATTTTAGGTCTGATGTGAATAGGCTATGCATCGATTTGTAGATCATTGTTTTAAAATCGTAGCGACCCTGTTCTTTTGTGTTCCATAATATATCAGTTCAATAGCTTTTAAACCTTCTTCGTTTGATAGCATATAGACACGAATCCACTTATTAAATTGCATGTCTATTTTCAGTGACCGTTTTTGTTTGAGTTGGCTTCTTGCTATAACAGGCCATCAAAAGCTACTCTCATACATCTCACGAAAAGGGAAAACTTTAAAGTACTTTATTGAATACACAATGTAAGTATATGGGTTATGAGAACGTTTTTCTGCACAGTGATTAATATATAGACATGCACTAGACAGGCGTGGGGTGTGCTTTTGGTTAAAATGTACCGGTAAATAGCTTTTTGTCGGTCCACTTTTTATCCAATTTTGCAAACTTCAATAGTCTTTCACTTTTGTAAAATAAGTCTCCCACCCACAAATAAATAAAGAATTTTGGTCCATAAACACGGTAACTGGATCACGGAGCCTCGTGTTAGTGTGTCATAATTCAGGCAAAATATACAAACGCAGAGCATTTTATGTACTCGCTCCTATACATATTCGCTGGGGTTTTTACCTTATAAATAGGTGGCCACTATTTTTTTTTCTCTTTTATGTATGTTATAAATAAAGAAGAAAAACCCGGTTAAATATTTTATTTTATACTAGATTTTTTGCGTGGTAATTTTTGTGGTGAAAAAACGCTATAAATTAAAGGTACTGCTGTAAGCCCAACCCTCTTGCGATAGGTACTGAATTAGAGACGAGAGCTTGAGAAACCACTTGTATGTTAAGCAAGAGTGTTAATTACGTTTGGCATGTGATAACTGGTTGATACAATAATGCGACAGGTTTTTAATTGCGGTCTTAGGAAATTCTTGCGTTATTTTACCGCTGACGATTGCCAGAGGATGTTGCATTAAACTCTTTTGTTTAAAAATACATTTAAATGCAAATATCGTTGAACTACGCAAATAAACACTGCATATGACTGGGTGTTCTTTTAATATTTGATTAAATAGAATTAATTTTTGAAAATAGTCCAGATTTGACGTATAAAGGAACTTAGTTTGAAATACAGCATAAATCATTCATTTACAGAACTTTCTAACAAGTAAGTAGAATTAGCAAGCAATGCCATCAAGCCCACTTTATCGCATTGATAAATCTTCAATAATGATTTGACCCAGGCGGTAAATTACGATCAAATGGACGGAATGTATATATCATACAAATATTGACTGGTGTTGTTAGCCCCCGAGGGACGAAATATTGCCCGACGCGAAGCGGAGGGCAATATATTCGTTCCAAGGGGGCTAATATAATCAATGTTGCCCTAAACACAGTCAACATTTGTTTTGTTGGATCCTGCGATCAAAAGCCTTTAATTTTTTTTCTAAAGTATTTTTTTTTTAAAATGTACACACTTAGCTTAACCAAAAATCAAAACAAAATTTGGGGGTTTATATGCTTCATTCGGCGCTACGGTGTATTTAATATGACCTTTCTGCACTGAAAGTGCAGATTGTAGATAAATCGCTTTTCCCTCTATAATTTTTTTGGAATGAACCATGGCATCAAATACAAATTTATACTATTTAGAATGAATAAAATTAAAATTACCATAAAGAAAAATGTTACAATTTCTTCATCTAATTGATATTTTGAACTTTCTGCACTGATAAAACGCTATTTTTATCCATTAACGATTCAACATGCAATAAAATTATTTGAAAGTCTCAAACGTTTTCTCAAATTATGATAGACTTGTCAGAAGAATCTTATAAATTCAGAAAGTAAAACCAGAAGTATGGGTCTATTATGTAAACTTTGAGATATGGCATGAAATAAGCTAATTTTAGGCAAAAATCGGGATTCATTTTTCCTTGACTTTTATGAAATATAAGTTAAATTTGCCGATATGTGTCGATAGAAATATTGCAAAATTGTAAAAATATGTTTTTCGTAACAAAATGAAGACATCTTAATGCACAAAATATCTGGAAAGTTTGATCTTCACCGAAAATAAGGAAGCTAAAGTGACGGTACTCTAAAACAACGGAGTTATGAAAAATGTTCATTTTCATTTATATGTTAATTTCTTCTTCAAAACCTTCCGCCACAAAATATAGTCCCTACTAAACTCTGTAAATATGTAATTTTTCCATTATTATTTTATTTAAGTTTAATTGGCATTATAACATATGAATTATGAGTAGAATCAATATATGATGCACAATTTCCAGAATAGAGGTAACCCAAAATGGCTACCCAAAAAACAGAGGAACGAACCTCTTTAAACGACAATTTGAGAGGATCGGAACGATACACATTGCATAGATACATACATATAATGAGCACAGACATTGCAATAACTCTCAAATTGACATAAAGCACAAAGAATTCATTATATTGGAGCTCCATTCCGCCCCGGCTTGATCTCACGACCTCTGGAACCCACATGTATCGTTCCGATCTTCTCAAATTGTCGTTTAACTGTATTCCATATGTATCTCAAACGACCGTGTAGTGAGCGACCAGCTGCTAGTTTCCGTTCGTCATCGAAAGAATGCTTTTTAGTTTTGCCTAGATGGCCGAGTGGTTAGCGCGGTGGCCGCTCATCGCTAGGAGAGTGAGTTCCAGAGGTCGTGAGCTCTCCCCTGCCCGCCCAATTTTATTTTTTGAAATCATACACTTTCATACTTTTTTCTTGTTTTGAATTTCTAAAATGAATAATATTTTATCTCTGAATAATGTTTTTCTCAATCAATTAAACTTATTTGTCAGCCGAAATATGTTAGTCTTTTTTTGAAGGAGGGATGAAAAGCACTTTGCAAGAAGTGGACATATTTAGCATTGAGAGAGGCACCAAACAGGGGAATTAGACCCGTATGATCGGATTCATTTTTGAAACATAAAACTGGATGATGCTCTGACAGTGTAGTAGTTATGCGTGTTTACTGCCTCACCTGTTAACTCTTTGGCACTAATCCTGTTCGCATTTTACTTCGTTTTATGTTTCATTTTACTTTTATATTGCCATTCAAAGAGACAATTTATCCTTTTGATATTCTCATCAACATTTTCCCACTCCCAACTCGGTTAATCCTTTTATTGCCTTAAATTGGACGTTTAACGATTTTTAAAATACATAATATATGTCGAGAGGAAAACATCCCTTTACAATATTCCATTTCATTTATCCATTCTTTATCAAAGCAATATGTATAAGTAATTCAAGTAAGCAAATCATAGCTCTGGAACCAAATTATTCTTATTTGTAATGGTGTCAACAGAGGTTATGGTATTTTTTGTCTTTCAAACTTTACGGAGGAAAACACAGATGTCCTTTGGTTGTCTCCCATTATGCCCCTACAGGGATTAACCTCTTCATGTGAACAACCTCGCAATCAAAGGCACCTTTGATACAGATCTCTCTTTATTATCCTGTAAAGGGGTAACCTTAGAGGTGATGGATTAACATTGTTTTTGTTATTCTTTATGTGAACATATTTAAATTGTTTTAAGGAGGATTGGTGGTCAACAGATTGCCAATCAGACATACCTTAAATTGGTAGATACTAAGGTTTTTTTTTTATTTAGCTAAATATTATTTAGTAATGAAAAATTGCTTACAGGATCTTTTCGGTTTAAGATTTGACTATTTTCCTATACCTTGATTAAGAGTTCTTCTTCCCAAGGAGATTGATATAGTCTAAAATGGCAACGATCACCAAACCCTTTGTTATCTCTTTCATTCTCACTTTCTATTCTAACCTAATATATTCACATGAGTACTGTTCAGGAATGTAAAAATAAGCTAAAGGGGGGGGGGGGGGTCCAATATAATTTTGTTTTCTGGAGGTGGATGGTTCCGAGGCCTTTTTTGGGGTAATATATCATGTGACTTCTTCCCCTTTTAGATCAACGCATGATATGGATAGTCATGTCTGAAATTCATTTGTCACTTGTTTCAAATCACAATTGTCTGCAACAAATTCTACATTTTTATCGGGGTTCTGTTTCATTTACAACATGCCTCTTTCATTTTTTTTTTATTTTGTCATCTTCGAGTATTAAGGCACTTTATTTTTTGATTGATTACAAACAGTGAATATGTCTAGCCATTTCTTCCCTTAGAAAGCATTTACAATACTCTCATTATATGCAATGTAATTCCTGAGGGACACTTATGTATTAGCTGCCTCTTGTTCATCCCCATCCAGCTCCTCGCCCCCGCTTCAAACTCCTCGCCCCTAGAACTTTTGTAATTATCCAGTCAAAAACAATCTTTTATAATATAATCGTGAAACACTAAGGGGTCACCATTTCGCTGACATGTTATTTTGTTTCAATTGGAATCTGCCCTAAAGAAAATATAGCTCTAAAGAATTGAAGCGTTGCAAGAGTAATGAACGATCGTAAAGATCGGCATCATTGACCGAGAGATGATAAACCATGCAGCCACAAAAATTAAACAACTTATCTCACTAAATAACTCAGTGAGTGCACTTCTGTTTATAATGCAGATTTAGTCAGTATTCATTTCTTTTTGTTTCGGCACTTAATTACAATATGTTAATGGAGTAAAATGTTTCACAAATGAGCAAGTAAAATGGTCATTGGGACACAATGATTAATCAGTTTTCTTGATTTACTCTGTTAACTGATGTCGAACCCATCAAAGCACACGGTAATAACTGTTTAAAAATGGATGTACTTCAATGACACAAAAAAACATATATAATGGATTTTTTAATCGAGAAATCTGAAAAGCAAAAAGGTCTTGGTTAAACATACAGGCAATTCTGATAAACTAATTAAGTAATTAACCTTGTTTGACATTAATACACTGCACTAGTTCATGTTATATTTACTAATAACGAACGCTGACGACACGGTCGTGTACTTTTGTCACGTGACCGTTTTCCTGATATATTGGAACATCGTGTTTTGCGTAGTAAAACGAAAATGCAACACCTTATTGTCCCCGAGTACAGATATATTGTCGACTTATTTTATAAACCAGCAGTAGCGACGTATTCACCTACATTAGGCATACCTATCATTCACGACTTTTGATCAGTACGTGATTTGCAAATAATCAACTGAAAGCCAACCAATCTGCTGGTTGTAATACATTACTGGTAAATGCAAAAATGTTTGACCAACTTTGACCAACTTTGAATGGCATCCTTAACAACCTGACACGCCTTTAATGTTATATGCTTTTTTATTTTGAAATTATACCATAACAAAAGCCTTGGACACTTGCATGTACGTCACTCATGGAGAGAGAACAAGACAAAGACATTTTTTGGCGCTGTACAGTTAATCTAACTCTAACTCATAGAGGAAATAAAGAATGTCTGTCTGTCTTTGATTAAGGTAGCTTATCAAATGCAATGTGTCAGATTAACTGGATACTTTTTGTTAAATACGTAGTGATTCATTAGCGTTGCATTTGCATTAATGGTGAACAGATCTTTATTTAGGAACATCGTTATTCCGTTCAATGTATACTTCGGTGAATCTGCAGAACTGTAGCTCAACGAGATATTTGGGTTGACGGACCGTAGAGCCACAGTTCCATCCATACAAAAACTGTATATTTATTGCGCACAAAAAGTAGCGCACGATTTTGGACTTTTAAATCTAATTTAGGAATATATTCTGAGAAAATTTTATTACCAAATTATCCCTGAGATATTGTACTTAGATGCCATTAAATGAATTGCCTCTGAATATCTTTTAAACACCCTCACTAGCCCCGTATTAGGTCACATACCGCTATTTTACCCCGTGCCCAAGTAGTTCCATTCTAAAAATGTATGTATTTTTCAAAAATTCCCAGGGGGTGCTAAATGGGCGAATTTGGTTCCTTTTAGGGCTTCGGTGGAAAAAAAGAAGGTTTGAAATAATACAAGCAGGAAAAAGGTAAGAAATTTTATCTTCAAAGGCGCAATAGGAAGGTTGTAAGAGGTCGATGTTTTGAAGTGAAAGTGGATTTTGCATGGTAGGGATATAAAGAAATAAGAGGGAAAAATGAAATAATTGTGGTCTGTCGCGTGGTTCGTTTACTGGTTAAAATGGTGACTCTTGACCCCGACGTGAATTTAAAATGCTTCACTTTCGGAGGTCGGTTAGGGTGTTTAGGAAAGCGTTTGAGGCAAATAATGTGGTGAATCAGTAGTAAAATCTCTCAAGTTGAGCTAGATTTCAGCAGCTAGTTTCAATGGCATATCTTCCTCTCAGTAAGGCCCATTAACCATGCATGATTTGATTGTAGTCCCATAGTAGTTAAAGGTACCAAGGATAAGCATGTCATGTAATACTATATAGATTTTGGTTTACAGCTAAACCTACAATGTTGTGCTATTGACATTGACAGCGCTAGCAACTTTTTGTGTATTGTTTTATAAGCAGTACCCCAATTTTTGCAAAAAGAAAGCAGCTTATTATGCCACATAGCCCTGTCATCAATTTATTATCTATGAAACAATTGAAAGTAGACCATGCTAAATGCGAGTAGTCGGCAAATATCCTTTATCTTGGTTGTGAAGTTCAATAAGCATAAATTTAGTGGCAATAAAATAGGTTTTTGGCGTGTATCATTCTTTGACATTTCCATGACGGAAGAATATAGCAAAAATGCTAATTTTATCTGAATTGTTTTATACAGTGTTGTCAAGGTACTTGTAATGGACACAATGTGGTACAAATTAAAGCCTTTTGTCATTTATGACAAAAAGAACCTATGAATCTAATCCCTGGTAATAAATTGTGCACGAGAATTGCCACATAGGTACCTCTGAAGAACAATATTGAATATAACCGTCCAATATGCACAATGTATTTTGAAGCTTTAAGAGACGCTCATACTATTTAAAATATGCAAATGAGCATCATGTGTTGTAACAGTCAAGGCAGCAAGACAAATAATCCAATAAAAACCCGGCAAACCAAATCACCAAACAATGGCGACTCGCGTCACCCCTAATTGCCTCTGCGTATTATTGTCAGGATGTCGAAAGGAGACTGTCTTAAGAAATGGCATTTACAGCTTTTTTATATATGGCAACAAAACACCTTGAATGCTTTGAGGAAAGAACATTTGTTTCTCGGGTTGTTGTTGGGGAGATTAATCCACGCGATAGGCCCACGGATCTCTGACGAAATTTTATCGTAACTAGCAGATCTATGACGTAATTGATTCATGCGGATTAATATTAGATTGGTTCAATTTTCTTTTTTGTAAATAGATCTAAGGTAATTGACGGAAAGCCAAATTGTTCTTGTTGCGTAAAAGACGATATAAATCTTTTTAGCGAACTATAACACATGTTTATATTTATATCCTATTTTTGATGTTAATTTTAGTTTTGAATTTGATACGTAGGGGTAAGGTAATCAAAATTGGCGCTTAGTTCTAACACATTAGAAAAAAAGAAAAGATTCTTTTCACCATTAACTCGTATCGAGAATTACTTTATGAATATGTTGTATCAACA
The DNA here is from genome assembly GCA_033439105.1 of Magallana nippona. Taxonomy (NCBI): domain Eukaryota; kingdom Metazoa; phylum Mollusca; class Bivalvia; order Ostreida; family Ostreidae; genus Magallana; species Magallana nippona. The sequence goes on along the minus strand of CM065923.1, from coordinate 45,075,515 downwards.
CTTGGATAATCAAAACTGGTTAACATTGATGCACAGTATACCGGAAGTAAAACCGATGAAAAGAAAGAATTTAGCAGAAAAGATCTTACGCATTGTTTTGAAACTGATATTTTTGTTTTGAAATTATGTTTAGAATTTTTTCTTTAAGTCTCCAACTATTCATTGTTTGCAAGACGCCATTCCATTTCAAACAATCGCAAATATTTTTGTAAATTTATTATTCAGTTACCAAGAATGTAACAATTTAAATGATAAACAAGTTTTAAGAAGTTTACTTGAATTGCAGAAATGTCTCGGTTTTTTATAATTTGACCGAATTTTGAGATATTCATTTTGTGTCTCGCCCTATCTACGCGTCAGATTCTCACACAATTACTCCCTTGTTTTTCAACCGGAATTGACCAATTTTCGCCAACACAGTAATGAAAAACAAATGTGAATTTTTGATTTACTTTGGGATATTATTTTCTGCGAGCAGCACACAAAAGAGACATGCTCAATGTTTAGATTTTGCGTCTTCCTTATCTCACGACAAATTCAAATGTACTTTTGAATATGAGTCAGTCGGAAAATTGGTTAAGAGATTAATTACCGTCGGGCAATGTATGGGGTGTCCCTCGTTTTCGTGTGCACTATTTTGTAAAATTGATATCCTTGTAAACCACTGCATACCACAGATTTTGATTCCAAATATTGTGGTTAAGTGATACTTTGTATCCATTGTCTGTGTTTTAAAACAGCTTTCATAAAATATTTGAGGAAATTGAAGCTGCACGAATTGTACTTTTAACTTGAAATAACAAACATAAAATTGAATTAATAAGATATTTGTTGCTAGAAAATGACATGAAATAAATTGTAAGCACCACCTAAAACTTATTATTGTATACACAAACAAACCATTGGTTGTTTAAATTTTGCAGTGTTAATTGTTGATTAATAGACCTCAATTTTACCTTAACATTATCTGATAAACATAATCAAATAAAAACCCCAAAGAATTCTCCATGACATGCTTTTTTATTTTTTATACAGCGAATTCACTGCACTATTTTTTTTTTTTATGTATTAAGCACCTGTATTTCATAAAGTCTGACGTCACACTAGGGGTGTATTCGTTAGCTACCTCCAGAACTGGTCCATGATATCTCCAGCGTCTACTTGCTATTTGGAAAGTAGACAATGAGGATCTGCCGGAGATCTCCATACTACAAACAAGCAAATTGGGATTACTCTTGCAGCTCTCCGATCGACCAAACGAATACACCCTAGCTGTTCATTTAGAACGTCTGCTTCTGTATAATGACCTTGACCTTTGATTAGGAAGACCTTACGGTCATGGACTTATGCTTGGATTGCAGAACAATTATATATAATAAAATTGTGTCGCAGCGCACTATTCTGTACACAATACACATAAACACAGTGGATGGTCACCTTCATAAAAGGGTTTCAATGCAATATCACGTTCGTCAACGCCCAGGCCGCTGGTGTATTCAGACCGAAAACATGGTTACAATACACAAATGATCTTTGATCTTTGATGGAAAACTATATTGTCTCAATCTAAACAAAATGTCGACTATTCTAAACCAAAACATGCGAAATAAATCATTTTAAAAATAGGTGTTTTGGCAAGTTACCATGTGATCTGTTTAATTTTGTTCTCTGTTATGTATTAATGTGACCTTTTTTCGGTGGCTTTCGACTTAAAATATGTAAAGAAACGCCAGTTAAATTTGAAATTTAAATCTGTGACAGCTGTAGTGGATTATTAAACAGTTGAGTACTTGTACTTGTAGAACTGTCTTTGATAACAAGAGCTGTATTTGTTTTGGATTTAATTGTTATCTGCTAATGTTTTCATCTCAAAACAATATTTTCTTTAACATGCTGATTTTATTCAACATTTATCAATCTTCAATGTCCTAAAACAATGATATACGAATCATATGCTTATATCGTTATGTTGAATTTGATTTGTAATTCTTTACTGCGGTTTTAGATCAAATCAATATATTCACTGGACGATATTTCAAAAGTCGAATAATTCATAATATTGCAGGTTTAGATATATTAAATAAAAAATCTATTTTTTTCTTTTAAACCAATTTATCACAGATGATACAATTTGACTTGAAATTTCTTTCATGGGACATTTTTTATACATGTACATGTATTTCAATCCATGGACGCACTAGGCTCAAACGATAATGTGTGTATCCATTATGACAATCCATTATAACAGATTGCATTTTTCAATAATCATCTCCTATAAAGGGTATTTCTTTCCCCTACACATACCAACTACTTTGATAGACAGCTCAAATGACAGATTATCGGTCTGATTTTTCAAGACATAAATAAGAACGTTTATTATTTCTATCAGGATATAGGTCAGTTTATTATTAAATAATAATAACAATAGATTTAAAACAATTCAAGTAGTCATATAAATAATTAACAGAACAGTAACCTACGTTAGAATCAAAGATACAATTGGTCCATATAACATTTAACAGAGGTTATATGAAAATGAGTATGACAAAATCAAGTGAAGGAATTCATATTTACATCCTCCATCTAACAGGCTTTCATTGGCGTCAATGGAATATATTTATATACAGTACAAAACGCCATCATATAGATTAAAAATGTACATAACACTGACAATATCACAATATTCAAAATAAAACATCATCATGATGAAATTGAAACACATAATTTGTTGCCATTTGAGGGAAAACACACTGCTTTTCAAATACTGAATTCACAATTCAATCTGCTGCTAAAACAACAAAATATTTTGATTTTAAGGTAATGAGATTCAAATAAATGACTTGGGTCGCCCGGGTGCGTTATGTCCTCAACTTAAGAAAAGTAGCCCAGTGAATTTTTACAGAAAAAATAAAACACCGTAAAAACTCAAACATTATTACGTCTCTTGTTGAGGGGTCAGAACACGTGTCTTTAAATGCTTCTACACCCGATTGTTGGAAACCGAAACCCCAGGCTACGTGATTTGCTGGTGTTTAGATTAAACCTTTTGTAATAATTACTTTGTAAGTTACATAGCCGTGACTCGAGATCTGTGACTGTGTTTACAACATATTACATTTCAGGCCCTGCAATGTCACAAAATACCTGCCCTAGACAAACAATGAAACAAAAGTGCAAGAATATGCAAGAATAAAAAAGGTTTTTTATGTTTCATCCACAATGCCATTGACACAATTATACGGACGCCATCTTGCAAGATTGAAGTTTTTTAATTAATCAGGTCTCTTTGTCTTTCTCTTTTAAAAAACACATAAACCTGCTGTGATTAGCGAGAACTACTGGGCCCGCAAAACGCAAGGGATGATTCATGAATTTCATCCCCGTATCATCATGTCAAACAGCGCAAAGAGCAGATCTGCTGAAAAATGTCTGATTGAAGTAGAAGTCTTTATACGTGTGGTCAATGATGTTTTCAAAAACCTAAAATGGCTTCTTTAGGAGCATGACATCGTAATAGTTAAGACCATCTATGTGTGTAAATTGCACATTGACGAAGCCATGTTTGGCAAAGAGTTTTTGATAATCGGATAGGGTTCTCTCTTGGCCCTGTGATAGAAGGGTCATTATAAAATCATTGGTAACGGCAAACTCTGGCTCAGTGCGACTCTCCGCAAGGATCTTTTCCATAACTAACACTGATCCACCTGCAAACAATGAAAAGGATTTTTAAAAACATTTGTTTTTGTTTTTTTTTGCAGAAGCCAAAAAAAAAAACCATGCACTATTATCTGGATACATTCTTAAAATATTTCGATAAACTATAAAAATTTAGCATCGGTCTGAAAATCGCAACAATTCTAACTATGCTACATCAGTGTATTTTATCCATTGAAAACTCCCTTGTGAAAATTCAAATAACTTCCGATCAGTTACTTTAGAAGACTGTCGTGTTTATATTGTTAGTACCCACCTGGGGGAAGTTTGGAGTACACCTTCTGGAGAAGTTTGTCGATCCCTTTAAGATCAAAACCATGAATAATGTGACCCAAAAGATACAGGTCAGCTGATGGTATATCATCTTCGAAGAAGTTTCCTGCAAAATGCAAAATACTATTTTGATAAAACAACATCTTGAATAATGTATGTACATAAATTAGAAACAATTTATTGAATGGTTATGATAATTAGTTTACTTAACTTCAGTGTAACAATTTATCAATTCAACATTCAAAATCCCATCTTGATGCTTTAACTTCGGTTCCCTTTGCAGTGACGTTAATGTAAAGGTCGATATTTTGCAAAGCCCTCAAAACAAAGTCGTACTCACCAGCCTTGAAAAAGACCTGTCCCTGAGAACACGGATGTTGCATTTTCTGAGCAACTTGGATGACAGGTGGAAGGTCAAAGACCGTGACCTTCATGTGAGGATAAGTATTTGCCAGTTCATATGAGATTCTCCCCGTAGCGCCTGTAAAGATACGATAACATCTTTCTTTTAAATCTTTTAACATTTAAAAACAAAAAAAGTGGCATTCAAACAAAAAATCCTTCATTGTAGTATATTTAGCTTAATATTTTAATTCATTGTTAACTGTAATTTTAATGATTTTTTTAAAAAAGATATAAAAATCATATTTATTTTTTCTGAAAACGGTGGCCTTGTTTTGTAAGGCACCCCCGCCACATAATAGGGCACACAAGAAAACTAAAGATAAACGACGCGGTTTCACACCTCATCAATCGTCTCTTTGAGCGCCTGCGCTGTACATTGAAAATATCCAGACATGCTATTTATGAAACTCCAACCCAGTTTGTCGCAATTTGACCAATGGGGAATCTTTTTTCTGTGGACGCCAAGAGGGTCAGTAGGGCATTACTTAAGATGGAACTTTCTTCCTTGTTTTTCAACTTGTCAATCCTCTTAACGATTCAACATGCGTTTCATCATAACAAAGCACCGCTAACCAATGTAAATCGCAGACAAGATGATGTCTCGGATGCCCTAACAGACCAATCTGTCCTTTTCCGTTACTTTTGGTTCCTATCTCTACCATTGTAAATCAACTGTTTTTCGTTCATTACAGATAGGCTATTGCTAGTCACTGACATACATGTTCAACCACTTGTGGTCGAAGTGTAAAAATTCAAAATGAACAACATAAATTTCTCTTATCTTCTTTTCAGTTTAATTAGTTTTTTTGGACAAATATTAGTTTGATGTGGTTAAGTGTGTGTGGGAAGGCCTTTAATAAGTTAGCAGTGTCTAATGACATTATCATCTGAGTCAGTCATTCGGAAAATTAATATTTACAAACATCAAAATTTTAACAATAATTACAAAAAAGAATCAATTAACTATTTGTGCAACTTGAAAAGAATCACTTTAACCCGGAACATTTTAAGGTCCCTCATTTAAATATCACACAATTTGATTAAACAGAACTCGAGTTTAATTAAATCTATGTAAATATTGTTGTTTTACTACTTTCTGTGTGAATTGTGACTGAAATATAATGAAATGCTGGACGAGCTTTGTATGTGTTCTTATTTTGAATGCTTTATAATAAGATAGACCCGTTGGTTTTATTTATTTCGTATTAGCATTTTTTTCTCCAGATTGCAAAGAATGACTCCTACCTCCCAAATCTACTGCCGATCTATGCTGCCTGAGGTCAAAAGCCTTAACCATGGCCGAAGCGCACGTAGCTGAAAACCCTTCCATTGCCATTAGGAATTTCGCTTGATAGTCCATACCATTCTTCTCCATGGGCATCTTTGAGTTTGGAGGCATTTTTGGCATGCAGGGCATTTTGGGTATATGCGGCATGGTTGTTGTGTTCTGTTTGATGGGTGATCCTGGACCCATGTTGTTTTCCTTGTCCATGATGTTGTTGGGGGCCTTTTGGTGATTGGGTGAAGACATCATTATGTTTCCATTGTCAGCCACATTTTTATTTATGTCAAGTTTACCTTTACCTGGAAGAAACAGGACAAATCGAAATGAACACATAATTCTTGAAATAAAGGGCAAAGATGCGTCACGACTGAATATTAATTTTACATTTTAATCCTAAAAATTCAGTTATCACGATACAATTAACTAATTTTGGCAATTTGGTTCCAATATGTTCCTTGTCAACGAGTTCATCAAGCGAGGCAAATTATTTCATAATCTTCAAAAAAGGGTAAATTCGTCTATTTGTTATAAATTGTACTTTCAAATTAGGTTTTCTTCCTTATAAGTTTGATATGTCCTCTAAAAATAGAGTGTACTTATAGAGGAACCATCACAACGAAATTATTTACATGTTTATTATTCTATTCTAATGGATAGGAGCAGTTGAGTAATGAAGATAAAACGAGAAATATTCTCGGCCACAAATATTTCAACCAGGTTTATACAGTTTTTGTGTATATATTGTGTGATTAAGTTCGTGCTAAATAGAAAGTTTGACAGTTCGTATATTTAGTATTCGCTTTCATCCAGTGATATTGAAATTCAAGACACAACAGAAAAGTATAATGATCCCAAAACAAACATCTTTCTTCCGGCATCATTAAATCTTGAAATAAACAAGCCCGTGTCAAATGGCCAGGTCTATCAGTTGCTGCCGTCGGGGACATGCTGACAGTTTAAGAGTTAAAATGTTTTAGTAAATTAACAAGGCAATTATCAACTTGTTGTAGACATTTCCGCTTGCTTCACACCTTTGCTTGACCCTGCGCTACAGTAGCTTGTAAACTAATGATCCGACAATGCTTCAGGTATACAGCACTCTCCCCCCACCTTTTTTAATGTGTCTCAGAGTATAATAGATAAGGAAAAAATGGTAATAAGATTAAAATAGCACTCCAAATTAAACGACTCTGTGTACGATTCACCCGACTGTTATGAATGAAAAAGTAATTGCTCCCCTACGAAATAATTTCATGCGCTATTCTAAATAGATATTTCTTCTGCGAAAATTATCAAACCCACCCTTGTGATAATCCCCTTCTTTTTGTTGTAAATAAAATATTATATGCAACTCTCATCCGCAGATAAGCAGGTGGCATGGCGCAACTAATTACCTGATTTCAAAAGCATTGGTAGATTATCAAGTACTGGAATGATCATGGTGTCGACAGACATCGCCAACCCGATCATCGAGGGTCGACGAGACCGAGTCAGGTATTTAGACGTCCCTGAAGAGTTCCTGTAGGATGGCGAACCTAGACAAAACGGAAGAACAAGATCATAAACCCATGATTATTTTAATTGTCTTGGAATATCAATTCGTGCATTATTTAAATAAAGAATTTTAAACTGAATGAGAGACTGATAAATTTCCTCACGATTATTATATGGAACAAGGATACATCTTGTCAGCTTCAGACGGTTAATATTGTTTAGGAGATGATGTGCGATGTCTATAATAATTTATTGCTTGTGTGTATTGTGTCCTAATTTCGGTTCATTCATTGTACAACTGAACGCTCCCAAAAACACTTAATTTAAGAGTTATGCTTTCTTCCTCAATGGTTAATGAAATCATTAAACAATGAAATACAAATCATGTACAATATGTTGTCCCTATCTTGAAATTCATTCACTCCATGACATTTGTCTCGAGGGATGGGCATTTCCGCCAAATTGACCCTAAAAGAAGGAAGCCGTATATCAGCTTTCATTCTCAGAAACGTTCATTCATACTGACGGATCCCACGAGCTCCATTTATAACACCAGATATGACATATAAGGGTTAAAGGATACAGATGGCTTAGCCTGATATGGCCAAATTGCGGTCCAATTGAATACTGCGAAAAAACCCCTGAATGAACCCCGTTTTTCCTAGCTAATCCCACGCAGTTGGTTAATATTTGTTAATTAATGAGGACCCCTGACACGAATATGTTCCTACATCGTTAGAGCAATAAAATTCATCTGTGACGGATTAAAGGTCTGATGGCAGTAAGGTCCCAGGACAACAGACGACCACATGAACACAAAAAGCATCCACGACAAAAATACATGGCCCGGAATAGTCTCGTTCTAATTGAATTGTATCCCGTTTGCCAAAAAAAAAAACAATAATAAAAAAAAAGCCCGTCAATGAAATGTAATAAAAATAGATTCGAAGAGAGTGATGGAAGATAAGGAAAAAAAAGATTTCTTAAATGTCGGTGAAAACGTCAGGGGTAATGAATGTAAAGCATTTATGACCCGAGCAACAGAGCAAAGATTCATCTACACCATTTCTTAACGAGTAAACAGATTCATTATTCAATTACGCCTATTGTCTTTAAGCTTACACCCACTCTAATGAGCAATGTAATGGGGGACCAAAGAGTCATTCCATGACATGGATGAAGTTACGGGTTCTTAATCATCTTTATGTTCGGCAAATGGTTGAGTTATTGAACTTGGTATCAAAATACCTAAGTTTCGGTTTCATCAGAAGTTGATTGGTGGTTGTTTTATTTTTTCTGACTATATCACGCAAACAAAAGGGTTTGAAAGGGTTTGAAACAAAACGGTTTGAAATACCTTTTCTGTTGCAATCCTTTTGTAACAGGTTGTAACTTGCAAGAGTGCTAAGCAACCGCTCTAAAACAGCGACGTCATATCCGCACTTCTTTGCAATGGATTCTGCTGTGCAGGCTTCTCCCAGTGCCTCAATTTCGTCAAATAAACCAATCTCTATGCACTGCATCATTATCTGTTGGGTGAAAAATAGTCAAAGATTATAATTTCATTGTAAATGGTTGAGCAAGTTTTCATCCGGGAAGTAATCTCTTAGAAGGATAACCAGGAAGTAATTACTAAGAGGCTGATTAAGCTTTCGATCATTGTAATCCATAAGAAATTCATAACTTTTCGGGTAATAAAAAATGAAAGGAGTAGAAGCATCGATTCCGATTGGCTCGCTACTTTATAAAAATAGCGATCAAGAGGACACACTTTCGTGATGGTTTTCATCAATTCTCTTATCGCTTCTGAAAATAGTTTCGAATAACATCATATAGAAATTATATTGATTGTCCCAAGACTAACATTACGTTAATCTTGGGCTTCTTGGTGTAGAGATAAGTCTTTAAATAATAGATGAATGGTTGTCGTCGTTCGTGAAGTGAACTGGTTGGAGCTAATTAACACGACACCCACGCGGGTCAGAATCTGTAAACAACCCGCTGTTGATGGGACATGTATTTATATTTGCCCTGTCTCATTAACTACTTCTCTGCCCCCGAGCCTCCTTAATAAGGAATTGCATCGTACTACAAAATCTAGAAACAAACCTTGAGAGGAGAGAACTTTGCGCACGTGCGTTCATATCATAATGACTTTATTTTAAAGGTAGAATAAAAAACGCAATTCCTATGTCAAAATTTATTTCATTATTTGTTCCAAAGATTTAGATATTCATGATCATTCACTATCGCCGGCATCGCACTTCCTCGGTGATATTTTATTTACAAGCGTTTTATTTTTGGAAGCCAATTTCTTATACTTTCATATTTCAGAGTACAAAAGGAATGCTTTATCTATATCTCGCTACCCTAAAATAAATTCATTGACATTCACCACTCGGGACAATGAAGCAAAAATAATTCCTAGTTAAATAGCATCGTAATTCTTTATGAAGAGTAGGCAAAAATAACACGCAGGTTAATATGATTCTATGGGTTTATCGCCGTTTTTTCGCTAATCCTTTCCTTTTCATAGAACTAAATTAGACCATTCTGTGATAATAAGAAAATTGCAACAATGAATAAAAGAGCTGTCAGTTTCTCGTTCGTCAATTTCTATCATAAATATTATAATGTCAAGTTTGATACTGGCATGACGTCAGTGGATTTTTCAGTGTGAAATGCCATGTATAACTGAGTTAAAATGACGTAAATAGCAGCAGACGTTAATAACTCGTTTATGTATAACCTTGAACAGCTGTTTCTTTGTCATATGAAATACATGTATGTACGTATAAATATCTTTAATAAAATTTACGCTGTTTGATTACTACTTCGTATCGTAAAATTAGATCGACACGACTTATCTTTCAAATATAACTCTTATATTACAAATCGTGATTCCCTTATTAGATCGTTAATTAACGATAAACCTTTAAACATGATTGACGCATGTAATTTCGCGGGTTACAACTATTTTAAAGCGTTAGACTAACATAAAATCATCATTAAGAGATTAGCCATCACACGTTACTTTATGTCATTAAATTGAGGGAAGCAGATCATTCTTAGACATTGCAAAATATCTTTAGATGCATCTTATCAGATTTCTTTTAAACTAGAAGGGGAAGGGAAAAGATAGCTGTCTTTTTATCAAACATAACTGTATATATCTGTACGTCAGCATAAAAGAAATTAAACGAATTTTCAAACGGCCGCGTTAAACCAGAAAAACGAATTTAAAGTGTTCAAATATTCAGTTATCATACATCTTCATGGAAAAATAAACCTGACGAAGTGGGCGGTTTATCAAAGTTTTCAATAAATGTCAAACATCTGCTTTTGAAATTCAACTTACGATGTCAAAATAGTGGCTTTGAACTTAAAAAAGAAAAGAAAAACGTGTTAATGTATTCTTTCAATTTAATTTTTCTTTACCAAAACGAAGGTCTCTGTCCTAAGACGATTTATGGAATAAACAGAATTTACGAGCGTTTCATATTGTCCATTCTCACTTATATTATAATGATGTTTGCACGTAAACTTTTTTTCCCATTAAACTTTTTAAAAGCTGTGAAATAAGTACAACCTGAAACCATTTACAGTAATTGGTCATTAGTACATTTACAAGAACTTATGATCTGAAAAAGATTTGTTTCAGTTTAATCATTTTTATAGCATAAACTCAGTTTATGATAAAAAATGAAAACGTACATAAAAGTCAGTCTTGTCATTAAAATAACATAATATTCGACTTTTTCATCATAAAAAGTAAACTGGACTGGTTGCAAGAATTTTACTGACCAAGTTTCTGACTTTAAGGATCTATTTTCACCTAAAAAAAATAAATAATTTATAAATAAGGTTCATTATATAATCGGTTATCTGAATCTTCAAAAGTTAAAGAACTAACAAAATTTGAGAACGAAAGATTTATTTCATTTGGTAAAATCTTTTACCTCTTACTTTGAAAATAACAAAAATTTTAATCTTGATTTTAAAAAAATCCAACGGGGAGGTATTTCGGTGCCGTGGGGTATCCTCGCCGAGGGAAACCCTAAACCGATTTAGAAATAACAAAATCTTTGGAAGTGCGAAACTAAGGTTTTGAATTCACTAATCAGCAGAAAGGTGTCTTGTTTATCGGCTTTCTAGAGAAAAGAATTTGTAACAAATTAAAATTACTTTAAACTCGGCGATTATCGTTGCCCGCAATCGTTAGACATGCGTTTGCTGGGCTTTTTAACAAATTGTGGCCCAAAGAATTATTTCATGAAAACGGAGGGTAATTTATATGGTTTTAAGTCACACCGTGGGGTCAAATTTAAACCTCCCCGGCAGAGACTTTTACCACGCAAAGATACTCATACCACGGGATTCTTTAGTTATTGGCGCTGATCTGTAGAAAAAACATTTTAATTGTGTCTAAATTATTAAGACCGACCGTACGTCACGTGTATCTTTTCACTTTTCAAGAGTGACGTCATATCTAAACCGTGTCGCGCTTCTTTGTTATCATGGGGGGAAGAATTCGGCGAATGTCGAAATAATAGCAAGCAACATAACCTTGGCGAAAGATTACAGAGTTTGTGTCAACAAAACTTGCGATAAACCAGTCCGTCAGAGTATAAATACACACATACAAGCAGCTCTCAAGATATTATACAATTGATCTGAGAGCGATTTTTTCCCCTGCCGAATAAGTGATTTTTATGACGACCCACTGCTGCAAGACAGGTACTATAGCACCGATTCGCCGCGGGTTTTTTCTCTTTTTTTTGCACGTAAGGGATTATAGGAAGAGTTCCGTTTGTAGGAAAGAGGAGCTAGAGGCGGGGTCATTCGATGATTTCGCTTCAAGGTCAAGCATTGGAAAGATTTAAACAAACGGTTTGCCTTCAACCCACAGCTTGAGTATCTGTTGTTTTTCAGTTTGAAGTAGAGTCAATGCTGAATAATCAGATTATATTAAAGGACACCGACCTTCAACTCGCAAGAGTACACAAACTCGAGCGAATTTGCTGCAGTTTTATCACGATATGAAAACAATATCCTAAAAATATTAGTACTTTCTGTGGATAAAATATAGGGCCGAATGAAAATTAAAAACACGCATTCTATAAGAATAGACGATGGGTTATTTCGCTTTAAAATAACAAAACACCCACACCAGAAATAAAATTTGAAACAAATATTAAACGCCATCTTGTGTATATTGATTTTGAATATAAACATTACAGCATGCTGGATTTATAAGATTATGACGGCTTTTTACAAACGCAATTACAATATATCAAATAATTATAGCATTTCATTTTAAAAATACACTTAACCTAAAACCACGTGTGTTTGATATCATTAAATTGCCAGTAGTGTATTTAATTAGATTAGACTGAAATAAAATTTCCCGATACAAACAGATTATCATCGACATGAAAAGTTAGTCACTAATGTAAAAATAAAACAAGAGGGGCTACACGGTGACTTCATCCGTAAAAAAATGGAGTGGTTTTGAGTGTAAAGCCGAAAAAAGACGAATTAACAAAAATTGACATTTTGCCGTGAATTTTATTTCAATGAAATTCTAATACGCCAACCACTTATCCCTCACTCTCTGAATTACTTGTATGATACACCTGTGGCTTTATCCTCACGCATGCACTTCGCAGATAGATCTGAGCAGAATGAACTCATGTACTTGACATGAGTTTGTTTTCATTTCATTTTCAAAATTCTGAAAACACGGAAGAATGAGCACCGGCAGTTTTAATTGAGATTTTTAAGTAAACTTTGTCTCAAGCGGTAATAATGCAAAACATAATTGATTTGCGATGTTTTGTGGATCATTAATGACAACACATAGATATGATATTCAAACGATGTTTATTTTTCCGAAGATTATTAAATCCTTCGTTTTATCGAGATATGGACTGAGAATTATTGTGTTAGATCGTGTATTTTATGCAAAATGAAGAGATCAATACGTGCAAAAAATATAAAAAAAAATGTTAAAGCTGCCAGACTTGTAAATTATCAGAAAATTTGTGATTTGCAAGCATGAAGTTCTGCTCTGCTCATAAACCAAGTAGTTTTCTACCGGAGATCAAAGATAGAATATTTTACACAAATTTTGCAAAAGTTTTCGCAACTCGTGTAGTTATAAAAATGCAAAACATTACAACGTCTGTCAATTTTCTTTGGAAGTTTTCAACACAGGATAAAAAATAGGTATAAGGTCTTTGAATCTTACGGAAAAATCAAATGAGAAAAAACGTAAAAAAAAAAAAAATTCGCTTACCTTGTAACGAGTGCCCCCTGCAATTATGTCCATGATGGGATCCGCTGAGGGGTCGGAGTGAAGGTCTAGCCCTGTAGTCATGAGTTCCGTCATGGTGCCTATACGTAAGTGCACAGATCTGATAAGACAGTAGAAATGCTTTAACGAGAGGAGTCTGATAGTTAACCAAACAGCTGGTCCTTCATTTATAATAGTAGTGAAATTAGGTCATGAACTTCCATATAAGGAAAAGGGTACCCTTTTACCCAGAAATGAACCAATCGTCTGTTTCTTTCTCTCATTCAAGTGTAATTCCCACAATGGATCGTAGTATTGATTTTAAATACTTATGCATATATCCACCGAGTTCGCTAACAATAGTCCTATACTTCTATACTCCCAGAACGTTACTATGTAAATGCTAGCTCACGCCCCTTTTTTCTCGTAGTCCATTTATCCGAATTTCAGCACGTGTGTCAGTGACCTGTTATATTAACTGAGACCCGCGGGTTCTCTCTTCACTTCGGTCTATATATACCACGTGTATACTATATATACACATGCGATATTCAGCTCTTGCGGAACTGTTTTTCATAATACATAAATGTCACAACATGTCGACATTTTACGATTAATTTAACGCATTATCGCAGAGTAAAAACTAGTCGCACATGCTGAATGAAATTTATCGAATACACTAGCTTTTAAAATGCACCTTTTGCTTGTCTCATGTCACATTAACTTTTTGTAGATTTATAAGTGCAGCCACAATGTTAATTATGCAATAATTAGATGACTTAAATATCTTTGTTGAGGGCGCGAAAATTAGAATTTGTTATGTGACCCCTTTGTGAACTTCTGAATTCTGTTAATATATGCAAAATATTTAGAACCACATACATTAAAATATTACATAATGGAGGACGAGTATGAAGCGGGGTGTGAAGCGGGTGGGTTACAGAGATCAGTATGTCACATTAATAGTCGGTCGGCCTAAGTGACCACCCTCCCCAATAACCTTCAGAAGATTTTGTGTCCTCTGAAAATTTTTGCATGTGCATCAACATGTGCATGGAATTAAATCTAGCTGATGACAATCCCGTGTTGAATATTGATAAAACTGACACTATGTACACAGATTGTGAGATCGTCGTCCATTAGGCTGAATTTGCGCAGGTTTTGGCAGTCTTATTTTTACCAAACATGTACCCATATCTCCGAGGATGTACCCCTGATAATCTAGATATTCTCCAGCACAACCGGGTTACTTCTTTATCCCGGCGTATCTTTCAGCAGTACGTGACAGGTGCGCTGCATGATTTCTGCGTGTCTTGTTCTTCCTTGTTGACACCCCCTTCCCTGGTCAACAAATTAGTTACGCGGAAAAAAAATCACTCGAACGAACAACGAAAATTAAATCGATATCATATCGTAGGTTTCCCCCTTCTGTCGCTTTGATATTTATTTCTACCAGCTCTGTTAAGCCCACGACTAATAGGTCAAACTGCGTTTTCTTTGAATTCCTCTGTGTATTTGTTTCCATGCTTTTTTAACTTTTGAAACTAATTCATGTATAACGATTATTACGAATTCAACACACATGATTTTTATCTCAAGTTAAAAAGTCCTTGAATTTTGTTTCTTGACTGCATTTATATTTTGTGTACAAACATGAGCTTTAGAAGAAATTCCTATGGAGTGAATGACAGATGATTTCTAAAATGTTTTCGAACTGACTGTCTTTCCTTACTGACTGGTGCATAGGCATTGTTTCACGTTTGCTCACAAAATACATCATATTTGAGGTACCAACGAACAAATCAAGAGAAGCGCACATCTAGAAGCAATTTTCGATGACAGCAGAATTTGTGCATTGCGTGCCTCCGATGTTTTATAACTGGGTTTAGCAGATTGCACGAAATCCCGTCCAAAAATGACAATCAAATGTGAAAACGAAAGCATGTCGGTCAACATTTAGCAAAATTCGGTCACCAACAAACATTAAACGGTGTGTGTGAACAGAGGAAGGTGGATGTTATTTAACAGAATTAAACTTTGGGAGAAAAGATCGACTAAATGCGCTCTTGCAAGGACGTGTCGAAATAGGAGAATAATGTCATGTTTTAAGTAGGCTCCTGTTCTATTTGGCGCAGATGAATAAAAATGGGACTTTTGTATAACTGCATTTTGAATATTTTAAGAAATTTTTTTGGAAACTTATCGAAATAAAAAATCCATCCAGATGGGTAGATACATGTACGAAATACGTTGAAATATGAGTAGGATTATCTCTTAACTTATTGATATTTATCATTTTTACAGGGTTATATAAAAAATTCTAATAAAGAATTCAGATATTTGAACTGCACATTTTCCTTACCGTCTTACTTGATTTTGGAAAAATTTCACTAACTGAACCACGTTCCATTTAATCTATAGTAAGACAACGCTAGGTTTCCCCTCAGCCTTCAACTTCCCCGTGAAAGGGGGAGGGGTATACATGTATAAAAAAAGGTGTGAAAAAATACTACAAATGTAAAAGAAAACAAAACAACAGCCAAATTACTATACATGTACTTTAAGAAGAGAACTTCTAAATATTAGAGCATATCTTTTTATGCCTATATGTATGCCTATGTTTTCTCATAAACAATTAAATAAATCTTTTTTTAGTTTAATTAAAAAAAAAACCACACAACTCCCTTAACGATAGCGCTGATAATTTGAATTTTATGATCGTGACTTGACGATTTAAATTTCAGAAATGGAGATTAAGTTTTATCAATCTGGCAAAATCTAGACATTGGCTTAATCCCTTAATCCTCGTTGATACGCTTCAAGACCATTAGATCTCATACGGCGGGTCTGGTTGGGGAACAGGCCGATTCGCTCGTGTTCACGCGCCTCCCATTCGCAGATACTTTAATTCTGACCTTTTATCGTTTCCAAAAATACATTGTTTGGCATTACTACGGAATGCATGCATTCATGCTTCTGTTTTCTACGACATTTTTGTTTTGTTTTTTTTTCTTGTTTAAAGATAAAAAGTTATCACTTACACATTGTTAACCTTTCTCCTCTCGAAACTCTGACATTCAGCCTGTTGTACGATATCTACAGATTAAAAAAGGGAACAGAAATAACGAGTTTGTCAATTAATTTTACACTCTTATAATAGTTACTATCTGTCAATCATGTAAATTGAACGAGCGATCTGGATTACCAATTAAAAACCGAATTGTAAATGAATTCAAAGTAGATAGACAAAAAATTAAACCATCAAGATGTTTATGTATTCATTGCTTCCTATTTAACCATTTTTCGGCGAACTTTGAGATTTATGGAAGCTAATTGAATTTACCTAGTCTTGTCAGACCTGACCTCCATATTTATAGTCCAGTGACATGGAAATCAATGAGTATACATTGAGGGAGACGTTTTACAGTTTCATTATGATTTTCTCCAGGGACTCTCGCCCAGTTTGTCGTGATAGGTCAGCTACCATTCCTAATTGACAGGAAAGCATTGGGACATACCAAAGAACTGGAAAATCGTGTAAAAGATATATGCCTTGAACTCACCGACCGCGAAACGTCGAATTTGTTCATTTCAAATCGTTAAACAATTTCATCAAATTGATCAAATATATTAAAAATTCAATTTCAAACAGTTGTTTTTCCCCTTTTAAAGGAGACTGGATGCTCAATAAATTAACCATCAGATTTAGTTAGAATTTTCAGATATGATTTATTTAGCTATAAATAATTATATAGTAAAGAAAATATCCATAAATTTTACATTTTAAATTTAGGCAAATTCCTATACATCTCATATAGAGCTCTTCTTCTAAAGAAGATCAATACAGTTTAAAAATGGCCACGACCATCGAGCCCTCTTATGACATATATAACTCTGTGAGGTCATTTTGAATCGTTAAATGCAGTGGAAGAAACATTTTCTTGTTTCGACGAAAGATTCACGTCTAACTACATCTATGAACGTGGAGAGATGAGCGAATGCTAAATAAATGTAATAAAACTAGGATGTTTGGGTAAAAGAAGAACCATTTGCTCAACCTCAACATTGCGTTGGAAAATTGCTATATACTACGATGTGGCAATATTACACAGTGCAATTTCGAGCAACACGCTATCACGCTACCATACCCCTTATTGCGCTGTCACGCTGAAACAATGCAGTGTTTTACAATTTTAGTGCCACGGCGCTTGAGGTTATCTGCTGCTAGTTATTTTACAGCATGATGGTGAGATTTTTTTCAACATCCTGTTCAATTTGTGCCAATGGTCTTCTTTGAACACTATGCAGGTGATAAAGTTCACTCAATTTCTACTCATGATCGGACATATCTATTATGAATTAAAATGAAAGAATATTTACCGAGATTGTAGATCTGTATAAAATCCTAGCAAATTACATGTACACCAAAAGCCACGAAATACAATAAACGTTGTACCGGACTACATAGATCGCTTACCACTCAAAATGCTAATCATGTACTTTATCAGAGTTTGTGAAATTGAAGGGGTTGGGGGTGGGGGTGGGGGTCTTTCGTCGTCAGTAAGCCCCCAGCATTACAATTTCTAACGTCATAAGATGCATTCTGTTTAATTTCTAAGTACCATTCGTGCGAGGTCAGAGGGGGTACGGATCAACTTAGTCATTAGGTCAAGGTCATTTGCATGTATAGTATTTTAGGACGGCTATGTTATTTAAAAATTTATGACCAGTATAGCAAAATCTTTGGTATATAAATCAGTATCAGCACAATCTGTTTTTACTTTGTACGAAGCTTTCTTTAATTTGGATGCACGTTATATACATATACTAGGTAAGAATCACACCACGTGCTTCAACATATTGTTATGTAAACATAACATGCTTTCGTTCTGATTAGTTCAATATGCAATTAGTGCTAATTAATTACATAACACATCAATCTCCTGGTATAGTTCTACATGAATCCGTCTAACATATGCAAGGTGATCAATTTTCCATATATCATTCGTTTGATGAAGTTGCCGCGTATTACAATTTAAAGAGATATAAAATGTTATTTTAAAAAAACAGATCTACAGATATTGAAAAAAATTGTTGTATTAACTTTTCTTCTAAATTTATAAAAAAAAAAAAAGTTCTGGTAATCAAACAAATTTAATGCATGCTAGCAAACGAATGAAATAAACACCATTATATAAACAAATCTCTATCGCAAACACCCTTTCATGAATAACCTTGAGAGGGAGGTCATCCGATAAATCTCTACCCATTCCTTCATACAAAAGCCAGGATGTTAATGATTGAAGCCCACCATTCAATTGTCGCTTGTTTTCGATGCGGTAAAGAAGAAAAAAAAGCACCATAAAATAAAGTTCCGGGCGAGGGAGGTTCAAGTGGCTAAGTTTCTATTTTTTTTTAAATCGCGCTCTTTGAAACGCCTCCTGCTTTACTTAACGATAATCTCCATTTAAGCTCCGAGTTTTAACATACAGGAAGTAATATATAAGAAATAGCTTTAGAAAAATCAATAGTAGAGGAAGTGAATAGGGAAACTGCAGAGTTCTTTGCAGACAAACCATCGGTTTATTATTTTTTTATTTTGGAAAATAAATGAGAATAAAACACCGACGATTTTTTCCAGGTTGACTAATTGTACTTTTGAAGCATATTGATTTCTCTTTATATAAAATGTTCATGGCTTCCCATATTTTAACATAAATCGGGTACAGATAGGGCTTTCACCAATGTAGCGTAATTCATAGACATGAATTCAAACGACCTAGCGATTCAATGACAAACTCATAAATCAGACTGAAGTATTGTACTTTTCTCGAAGTAAGTTTTTTGCAAAACAAAACAAATTTTGCATCCATCCATTAACAGGTTGGGTGCTGAAATCAAATGTACTCTACATGTAGTTTCTTATCTTTCTACATGACAGATCTGTACCGAAACGAAATTCAAACTTTAAATATAAAGTAAACCTTAAATTATTAACAGTGCAAAGTGAGATCGGCTGGATAAGGCATATGCGTTTAATTGGCCAACCTGAGATCCGACAATTACAAAAAAAAGAGTTACTAGACATAAATACATATATTTCTGCAAAACTCAATCTACTATCTCATTTTACATTGCTTTAAATTGATACACAATAGTCCAATGTAATCATATCTCTTACTTCATTTGCATATTACATATAATTTAAAATATTTCTTTTCAGATGGATTGAAATGAGGCAATGAAAAGATCTTCTGTATTGGAGAAGATGACAATGCAAAGTTGTGCTATCAGCCGAGTAAGAACAGAATTGGACCCGCACAGGTTACTGAGTAACACCCAGAGGTAAATACTCAGTGACATTATCCGTAAAAATGTACTACTAGGAGGGGGTAATAAGAGGTCACCCAGAGATGGACAAAATAGAAGCCCGCAACTGTAAAACAGTATTACTAATATCAGGGAATAAAATCAATTCAAAGATGATAAAGAAGAATTTTTGTGTTACCCTTTCCGTTATGATTTTGGACATCTATTTAATTACTTCTTGTTAACCAAACCTATTTTAATTTATTCCATATTTGATTAAGGTTAAGATCTAGTAAATGATTCCAGAGGGTCTTTTTGGAGCAAGAACCATTATGACGTCATAATTGATTTGAAGAATCTTTTTTACGTACTTTGCCGGCTTTAAAGGAATTATGTAGAAAATTAAACAATTTCTTGACATTCTATACATTCTATATTAAATCATGGGAAAAGTAATCCCGATACCTATTTTCAATTTGACATAATTTTAAAGAGCAGGTCAAGAGCCTATTTAATTCCGTTTTTGGAGAGACTGTAGGCATTCTTGATATATTTCATTAATCAAAATGGACAGAACTCCGAAATGTGTTCTTTATTTCCTTCATGTTTCATTGAAAATGACAGTTTTAAACACGATTTTTCATTGTGTTTACCAAAACTTTTAGCCCCGGTACACCCTACCAGACAAAGAAATTGTTATGAAGCATCATTGAAAGAATTTATATCTTAAATTTTATAAACCTGTAGGCACCTTTCATTTACTAGATCTAGACCTGAAAAAGAACCACATCAACAGAGGGAAGAAATACAAGAAGAGCATTGTATGCTTCATCGTAATGCTCTTCTATCTACCGTCAATTCGTTACAATTAGCGTAAGCTCAGGATAAAAATTATCAATTTTATAAAAATTCGTACTATTATAGCGATTATAGGCGTCTATACGCATCACTGATTCAGATGATCGTAACTCAATTCCGGTTTCACCTGCCTTACCACCCGGAAACGTTACTGAAACTTCTAGCCAATGCATGCACTATGGATTGCGGTTCCGATTAAAACACCGATAGTTGATATTTATAGAGTCAAACATATCCATTTATTCTCAAGCTATATGTCCCGCAGATGAGCACAATAAATTTATAAGAGCAAGAAGCTCTCCATTGTTCTCCATAGGATCGCGCCTACTAGCGATTGTAAAAGTCAATTACCCTCAAACCAGCATCACATTTAAATTGCATTTCTTTTCTATTTTAGAGAAAGAGTTAAGTACATACATGAAGCATTCATTTGATTCAAGCTCTTGGGATGAATTATGCTCTTTTCTTGACCTTTGGCGACCAATTGGATTGTTTTTGACGATTAGTTTGATCATTTTGATCAGTACAAAGTGCTTTACTATGATGACAAATTGATGGCCCCCCGAAAACGCCATGATCTACTGACCTACTCAAAAGGTTACTCCGACCACCATGTGGTTTCTTGCGTACACTCTAAATGTAATAAATCTATATATAGGAAGAAGTCATACAAATAAGGAAACTCATGTCCATAAATATATCAGACAAAATGATTTTTTATACTCGCATCAGTGACCAAGAAGAACCTGTCATTTCCCGACCTAGAAGATCTACAGTAAAACTAAAAAACACAGTCTGCAATTAGTACAAGATAAGTTGGAGCTTTAACATCTATCTTGAAAACACAAATAGCTTAGATCCGCATGATATAAAAATCGCCATATAAGTTAGAGTGTGAGTTAGAAGACGCTGTTGGAAACCAATACTAGTAAACACACATATAACTGACAGATTAAAACCAAGAGATACCCAATTTTGCATGCAATAAAAGTTTTGAAATACACGCTCGTGGGTGGTGCTTCAGCAATTTATTGTTATTTTGTCTAAGATGAACAATGATGTTTTCTTCAGTCTATAAGTAGAAAAAAGAATAGTTTTTATTCAAAGGTGACTCGGACTTTATCATGTATTCTTTAAAAGGAGCTAAACAAAACCAGGCCAATCCTTTATGATCCGTTCAAATTAATACAACTGTACTCAATATTAATTATCACTGTATCACTTCTTAGATGATTTGATCCCTGGACCCAATTTTGGTCAATGTGAATCTATTCCGTTCTATTTGACAAAGACGAGGCCTCGTCCAAGCAGTGACATTGACCTAATCATATACATCCTTAGGCTGCGTCACTTACCCAGGGCCCTGCCTTTGTTTTATGAGCCCCATAAGGTTATATTTAGACGGCCTTTGTTCTTAGGATGTCCTGGACAAGTCACAGTTGATATTAGCAACCTGACATAAAAAAAATACGTCCAAGAAATGATACAGCTAGCATTAATAATCTGAAAGTCAGGGTTTGTTTGGCGGAACCTCTTTCGTAAGTTGAATGGAAAACGGTAAGCGCTTTTTTGAAAGCAAAGTTTAAAGCGTGACTTAATATGACACGCAACACCGAAATTCAGGACATTATTACATCCCCTGTTAAAAATTTAATTTTTTTTCTATTTTTACCATAATACATGTATTATCATGCCTTATTTGCTCAGTATACCAAAAAAAACCCCACACATAGTTTAATAACATGTACATTCGACATTGTGATTGTAAATACTGCCCCTTTGATATGCGTCGTCGATACAGTGTTTTAATTTTAAAACCTTTTTGTCAGAGTTATAAATGTGATTTACATTGAAGCTAACCCATGATCATGATTTACATTTGCATTGGTTCAGGCAGAAAATGAACTAATCCAAATGCAGCATTATCTAATTATTTGTTATCATGTCCGGGATTCTTAATAAATCGTACACAGTGTTTTAATACAAATTTAAAAAGACTAGTCTACACGAAGTGTATAAAACAAAATTTTTTTCATTGATTTAAGATTTTCATAAACGTATATATACACATACACAAAACCGTAAAAATATGCCCTAATAACCTAGATTAAAAATTGAAACATAGTTCCATTCACCTTGAGCTTAACCAACATTAACCAAAAAATATTATAAATTGCCACATCATCAACACTGCTTATTTTCCATCGTTATTTTTCTCATAAAGATAATTTTTTTCTATAAATCCTGAGAAGGTAGTTGATCTGAACTGCCTGAAAAGTAAATCGTCCTTGAGAGGGTTTCTGCAGATTACGGCTCTCTGGTTCATCGCGTTCCTTAACGTACACGTGATCTTGGACAATACATTTGATCCGAATCCTCTGGGCATGCTTAACGTCTACTTTATCATCACGTGTTAACCACGTGTTAGGAAGGGCGAAGTTTGGCATGATGACACCTTATCACAGAGACTCCCTTCAGATTCAAGAAAAATAAGGGCGTGTTACTTTAAAAAAAATATAAAAGTTCATCTTGACTTTCTATCATCAAATTTTCCCGATTACAGTTGACCTAGATAAGATGCACTTAAAAAGAGGATAATATCTAATATGCTAAATTTTTAAAAACTAATTTACCGGTTTTAATTTTTAGAAATATGCCCCAAAATGAATCAAACCTTTTTTAAATCAAAGTTCTTTTTTATAATTATATATTAAGGTTACATTCTTTTTCTTACCTAAATACACAATCATAACAACAACTTAATCCTTTACTTTTGCATAATACCGTTTTACCGTGCATCGTCTTTGGGTATTTGGACGTTTTAAGGGTTTTGTTAGTATTTCTACCAATACCTTCAACAAGAGGTTCTTGGGATTCTAAGAACAATTTCCCATTTCAATGAAGATATTTTATTAAATTATCAAGTATTGTTATTTAATGTATTGATTTGAGAGAGAGAGAGAGAGAGAGAGAGAGAGAGAGAGAGAGAGAGAGAGAGAGAGAGAGAGACTTTGGTTTTGCTTTCCTGAAGCATGTCTGTTCACACAGATTTTTATGAAGTACATTCAGTTCAATAGATGCTTATATTACTTTATAAAACTTTTCATTAAGTGAAACCGTTTTTGTCGCTTTGAAAGTGGAGTAAAATAGATAGTAATATAGACATGTAAAATGATTCCCTCCCACACAAAGATCAGTTAGCCGACCACATATAGAGGAAAATCTGCCATCTTTCAGATGAATTACCAATGTATTGCAGTAATTCTATAGTCTAGAAGATGCTTGTGCTCCCTCACATCAAGCGGGAAGTGAGAGAAGTGGCTTTGTATCGACGTCGAATTCCTTCATCATCTTTCATTCATCATTTTGTTCCGTGGCTTGTGAATGGGATGGCTTGATGCCTTTTTATCATTTAACGTTCAAGAGCCTCAATATCAGCAGCGATAAAATCACCAGAAAAAAATTCTTTATGTTACATAAATTGGCCTTTAAACAAATTAGACCAATTCTACTTAAGCCCTGGAATAGTATGTAAAGGCAAATGGAGAAATTAGCCCGTATTTTGTGCTATAAAGTATCCAGAATAAATTCTTACGCTCCTATGTTGGATTGGTCTAATAATGTTTTCTTTATGTTTGCTGCAATCGTTTTCTACTTACTATCAAATTAATTTGACATTTAGGACGACTAGATTTGAGCTGACCTTCATTCATTGTTTCACTTTGTATGTCTCTCTTGTCGTTCACTCTATTTCATAGACAAATGTCTTTCTGCTCCCATTTCCAGTTAGCTGTTGTTAATTAGTTGATGTTTATATGTGCCTCGTGTGCGGAAGTTATGGAGTTTGCATCTTCAGTATTAACAGAGGGGGTGACTGCACCTTCGAAAAGCAATTATAATACTGAGTAATCTGATTGTGACAAGGTTTTGGAAGGTAACTTCTTATTGAGTGATTTATACAATGTATGTATAGAGTTTGGTATAGATAACATAGCATAAAAGCACATACATACACTACTGACTTAAAATGAGGCTTGTTTAGTTATCATAATATCTATAATTTATGAATTTTAGAATAGTATGTGTTACTCTTATTTTATGATCATATTAAAAATACTCTATACATTTGCAATCCTACACACGGTAGGCCTATAAAACTCATTGCAGTCAGAAAAGAAAATGAAAGCACAATGATTGACTCTAGTCGATTAATCGCTTCAGGGATCCACATACTACTGAATTTAAAGAAAGTGTCAAAATATGGAAATCTGATCACAAAATGTTGTTGCATTAATACGAAAGCCCATTGAGCTCATTTTCATAGTAAAAAAATTGTTTTCGCGAATAAACGCGAAATGTTCGCGATATAACGCGAAACTTTCGCAAATAAACGTTACTTTCGCGAATAAACGCAAAACCTTCGCAAATAAACGCGTAACTTTCGCGAATAAAAGCGAATCTTTCGCGATATAACGCGAAACATTCGCAAATAAACACGTTAATTTCGCAAATAAACGCGTTACTTTCGCGTATAAAGTCGTAACCTTCGCGAATACCCGCAAAACTTTCGCAAATAAACGTGTAACTTTCGCGAATAAACGCGTTACTTTCGCGTATTAACGCGTAACCTTCGTAAATAAACGCGTAACTTTCGCAAATAAACGCGTGACTTTCGCAAATAAACGCGAATCTTTCGCGATATAACGCCAAACTTTCGCGTATAAACGTCTTACCTTCGCGAATAAACGCGACACTTTCGCGAAAAAACGCAAAACTTTCGCGAATAAACGGGAAACTTTCGCGAATAAACGCGAAACTTTCGCAAATAAATGCGAAACCTTAGCGAATAAACACGTTACTTTTGTGAATAAACGCGTAACCTTCGCAAATAAACGCGTAACTTTCGCGATATAACGCGAAACTTTCGCGAATAAACGCGTTAATTTCACAAATAAACGCGAAACTTTCGCGTATAAGATAAGAAAGAAAAGAATAAACGCGAATCTTTCGCAAATAAACGCGTAAAATTTGTTTTAAATCGCGAACCTTTGGCAAATTGTATACAGTACGGATTGCATTAAGCGTATTTCCAATTAATATCAGTTCAATTTCTATTTCATATTTTGCTATGGATAAAAAAAAACAGTTTTATGGTTGCTGGTTCAATTCTCTTAATGTTCAGTATACTTCCTATAACAGTTTATAATAAATTGACAATTAAACTATTAACGTTTCGTCAGCATATAAATATTCCACAGTGATTATATCTAAATATTTACACGTGCATCCAAAATATAAAAAGGTCCGATAATACAATGTATATGAAATATGTAGTTGTAATGCATATATAGAAAGAATTTTTTATATTGATTCACAAAAATATCAAACTACAAAGTTGATCTAAAATCAATGTCACATAATTATGCATCGCACTTTTCATGAGCACTGTATTATAGAAATGATCATTTGTATAATCACAAGTTTTATAGATTATCATTAGTAAATTGAGCGGATATAATTGTTCAAAACGTTATACATATGTGAAATCGCTGCGACATGAATAAGGTCTAGTGTGACGATTTTATTTCAGAGAAATATGACTAATTAAGAATCTGAAAAAAGTTTCAATCCACATATTTTTTCTAGTTATTGTTAATATTTAGAGAACGTAGTTTTGGTTCTAAATGTATCAAATATAAGTGGAATACATCTTTTAAATATATGAAACAACGATTTGAAGATTTCCCATGCTTGAATTTTTTATAAGTAAACTACAAATAGAATGTCTACATCTAATTCATTAAGTTTTTGATGGCTCTTGTTTAAAATAACAATACTTATATTTATGTTTCGCGTTTATTCGCAAAAGTTTCGCGTTTATTCGCGAAAAAAACGCGTTTATTCGTGAAAGTAACGCGTTTATTCGCGAATGTTTCGCGTTTATTTGCGAAAGTTCCGCGTTATATCACGAAAATTTTGCATTTATTCACGAAAGTTTCGCGTTAACTCGCGAAGGTTACGCGTTTATACGCGAAAGTTTCGCGTTTATTCTCGAAAGTAATGCTTTTATTCGCGAAAGCAACGCGGTTATTCGCGAAATTTCGCGTTATATTGCGAAAGTTTTGCGTTTATTCGCGAAGGTTACGCGTTTATTCGCGAAAGTTACGCGTTTATCCGCAAACGTTTCGCATTTATTCGCAGACGTTACGCGTTTATACGCGAAAGTTTCGCATAACGCGTTTATTCGTGAAAGTGAGGCGTTATATCGCGAAAGTTTCGCGTTTATTCGTGATAAACATATTTTTTTTACCTACTAAAATGAGCTTAATGGGCTTTCGTACATTATGAAATCTATCAAGATCTATAAACATTTAAATAGGAATACAGAAGACAAAAAAAGTTAGTAGAACTAAAATTCCTCCTTTTTAACTTCCGAACCCACGTATGACCTTAAAAATCATGAAATATGAGAGAGAGAGAGAGAGAGAGAGAGAGAGAGAGAGAGAGAGAGAGAGAGAGAGAGAGAGAGAGATATTAGGTAGGTAGGTGTTAACCCGCCCACATATTACACGAGTACATTGAGTTCTAAATGTACTGGACTGACGTGAATATATCGAAAGAGAATACGTAGTTTTATTCAAAAGTTTTGTAATTGTATCCACGTGGTGTAAAATCACTCCGTTTTACGTCTGTATTTCCAACATTTAAAAAACGGGGATGGTAAAGGTGTTTACGGTGAGTACCAAAATTTTCCACATCTTACTAATGACGTGGTCACTCTACTCGCCTCAGGAGAAAAAGCCTATGGGCCACATCACTCACCTGAAATGATTCATTTTAAGGAGTGTGGTGGAATTTGAATTTACCCAAAATGGGTATAACAGAATGCTTGCATAAAAAGTCACAAAATGTGCAATTGTATACATTTGAACAAAACCATGCTTATTTTGAAATGATTCATGTTGTTTTCAATTTGCTTTTTTCGTTAAATTTTGTTTCACTAATATATTTTGCAGAAAAATGAACATGCCGCAGTTAATTCCACGGAAAAAAATTAGGCTGTATATATATATATATATATATATATATATATATATATATATATATATATATATATATATATATATATAGGAATTGTTTATATCAGTAGCAAAATAGTAAAAGACTTGGCATTTTGACGGGAACCAAAGTCACTTTCAGCACTCCTTAACCTCATTGACGACATCATTAAGACATGATTAAAGTTATACCTTTTTTCACAACTTTATAAATCAAAGTACTAAAAGTACTGACTGTAACAGACATCTTCAGACGGACTGTCAAATGTTAACAAAACTAATTTAATACTATAGTCTGTCCCAAGATAATTATGCAGCACATTTGGACGATTTTTAATGAAAATACACATACCTGTGAAAGAAATACAATTGAAATAGATGAAAGGGAAAATTTCCAAGATAATTTCATTCACACATTATCATTTTTCACTCGTAAAAATTCATAGCAACGAAAACAGATTTCTTACGGAGATTTCTAATGGAGAATGTTGATATCTTTTCTTCATTCGGAAGTCACTCGGAATCGCACAATTTTTCATCCGGGCCAGTTCCAATACAAAATACCCGTAGACATCACATTTTTTAGCCGTGTATTGAAACCTGATAAGCTAGAGGGGCGTTTCAAAGAAGAACTCTTGGAAATTTTTCATACTTTTGATTGAACATCGTTTGAACTATGAGGTATTTATAAATATCGAGTATTTCAGCAAAATGTGATCAAGGATATCTTGGGACACAGTATAATTGTTTAATATACTAGTTCTCTCCAATGGCTAGTATTGGGTAGAAATCCTTTTTTCCCCTTACTTATGCAGGTAAACTTCTTTGCTATTTGAAGAATTTTCACCATGAATGGTAAACTAATAAAATGAGTTCAATTGGAGTAAACTAATATGTGTTTGGGTTACATGTATATGCTCCACAGAAAGTAATATCATAATAATCATATGTGCATGTCGTCATAGTCTATCAAAATGTTTATAAAA
This sequence comes from Magallana nippona, assembly GCA_033439105.1. Classification (NCBI taxonomy): domain Eukaryota; kingdom Metazoa; phylum Mollusca; class Bivalvia; order Ostreida; family Ostreidae; genus Magallana; species Magallana nippona. Next base: position 45,046,838 of record CM065923.1, on the reverse strand, counting down.
TTGAGGATGTTGTAAACCAATGATGTGTGTAATAGACTACACACAAGGAAAGACGGACAGTAAGACGGACGGATGGATCAGGAACAATAAGACGAAGCTTAAATACTAGTACTAGTGTCCTTGCTCAACATTAGCTTGTAGTCTGTTGCCCTTTCAGGATATATAGGCAAACTATCACTTACGAAAAAGCAAAACGTGATGAGATTTACCAGAGGGAAAAAAACTGTTTATATCTGTCACATTTTCCTTAACTATACAGACATGATTCGACCGGTCATACTAATAAATATTACATGCAATGATTTTTCCCCTCTCATATTGCGCTCGTTAGGGAAAACAACGACTGCGTCTTACTTATTGATATCTCGATCAAACAGTCATGCACCAATAAAGGAAGATATCACCAATATGTCTTGAAGCAACTCAAATAGTCACGCATGTGTTTCTGTGGGATTTATTCGGCGACAGCTTATGTAAATACAGAGATAAGGGTGCAATGGGTACTTAGTCGTATAATGAAGGGCGTTTTTTTACCAGTAGGTTTGAATTTAGTAAGAATTTTTTAATGGATTTTATTGATTATAGATCCATTATAGAGAGGGCGTATATAGAAGTGTGCTGAATATTTTCAACAACTTGTTTCAACACAATTTATATTGGAAACAATGAAATTAACACCAATTTTAGAAATATGTACTCGGATATCACGAAAATAACCATAATTTATAAAATATTTACAACAAGGACTCTTGCGCTTTGATCCATTTTCTGTAATGGAGGATGGCTGGTCAACACACTACATGTCAGATCCTCCTAAAAAAATTATTTTTTCTTACCATAATATTTGATTACCAAAATATTGAAATTAAAAAATAGCAGTGTTTCCAATATTTTTATTCAGGGCTTACGAATACTTAGCGTATAAGAATACTGTCGTTTCCTCAATATTCGTTGCAAATCAATTTTCGTGGATTTCATTGCTAACTTGATCCACTAGATTAAATGTTTATAGAAGTTCAATATCTTGTAACATAATGCATTGATAGTATCATTCGCCACGAATTTACTAATCTATGAAAGTATGATTTTCAATTAATCCACGAACCACGTACCACGAACGCCCTCGAGTATTAATGAAACCACTTTCAATTTATTAGAAAAATATTCATAACCACCAACGCCAACAAGAGTTTGAATTCTGGCCATTGCACGCAATATGTTGGACAAAGACAACTTCACCATTAATGATTCACATATCCTGGTACATGTATGTCTTTTATTAAATTATTATTGGTTTCAATGCATTTAAAAAAATCTGGGAAAAAGGCATCAAATATGAATCAAATGCATTTGTGGATCATATGTGTCGGAACTGCTTACCAAAAGAATCAATATTTCAGTGTTTAGGATGATGGTCTTTTGATACAAGGTTTTAAGGTTCCTCGACACACCAAAATTTTATTTGATGGATTAATAAACTTAAGAATCTTTATTCAAATATGATTTCACAAAACAGTGATTGATATCGGCTTTCAATTAATTTTAATGAATTTTGGGCCCTTTTTTCAGTGAAAGAGGAAAATTTGTTTAAATTGCTAACAGGGTATTTTAGAGCTTAAAATTGGTCTCAATTGATGCGTAATATAATTATCAATAAATACATGCAAAAGATGGTCTGGTCAAGTTTATAATTTTTTAATTTAAAAAATATTTCTGAAAATTAAAACTGTTATTCTTTAATATATTTTAGATATATGGTTAAAATCTAAAGAGTAACAAATAAACACATTAAACACTTTTCAAACAATGATATTTTACAAAGAAATAGAATAGAAAAATTGAAATTTTAAAAATTTGAACCGATCCCGATTGAAAATAACCTGATCCCGATCAGAATTATTTTGAAATTAAAATTTTACAAAAATACTGCAGTTTGCACAGGTATATTGAGCCACCTTAAGTTCGACGATAAAAACCAGTTCTGACATAGAATAAAGACACGATTTTAGCACCAAAGAAGGACAAAATTGAGCTTCTCAAATGTACTCTACAGCATGATTCGTGACTTTTGACAATGACAACGAGCGATACATGATATAGAATGTGTGGAAACGTAGTGTGTCATCTCCATTCTATGAATGATTGATTCATTTTATTCTACTTAAATTCTACTCAATTATGTATTATAATACCCTTTTTAAGTTAGAAAGTGAGCTCAAAAGTTATATTTCGCACATACATTGTACTTACTTCTGTTGATATACAAATTACAATGTCAACTTACATGCTGGCAGAATACATAAACAAAGCTAGCGTACTATCAGGTTTTAACCTATGAATTATGCAATGTTCTTATTGTTGGTTTACTCTCTGTAAAGAGACATGGAACTAGACCATTCCTAGAACCCCCATATGGTTATATTCACCCCCTCACAGCTTATCAGAATACCTTTGATTAATAATATAACAGATTTGAAGTTGACCAAAATGAAAAGAAACCCAAAACAACAGTTTCAAAATTCACTGTATTGAAGAATTGGTTAGAAAAATAAATGTCATATTGCATTACCATCCATGTCACAATTGTCAAAAAACTGTTGTGTTGTAGTTCATATCACGATGACTGTACCAGGCTCTGGTAACCGTATACTCTTCAAGTTGTTTTTCTTCAATAGGCGCTATTTTAGATGTGCAGAAAGATTTATAACATAAACAAAGCGAGGAGGGGGACGGGGCCTCGTCACGATATGATACGACTTCAGATCTACTAGGAGGTGTCAACAGTTATTATTCAAGAACAAAGAAAAAACAATTAACATAGAAAAAAGACAAATAAAAATCCCAAAATCAACAGATAAAAGGATCACTACAGTGTATGAAGTAGGGATTTGGTGAAACTGGTATCCATTTTATCTCTTTCTGAAATCGTTACCCACATTTGAGTCACGCTAGCCTTGAATCAGAAGTTTCTTCAACTGATTAAGAGCAAAAACTACACAGACAAATTTGGAGTCTGAATTGTAGAAGTATAAAAATCTCGTAGAAGAAAATAATATTTATTTGTACTTTGCTACACAGCAAGATTCATTTAAACCATAATGAAATGAAAGTCTGGAAAACGAAATTGTGACACAATCACCGACAGAAAAAAATAAAACTGTCCCCTCTGGTTTCACCGGTAGGAGACTACTAATAACAAAAATACTAGTAATTGATATTATAATATCAACTGAATTCAAAACACCGTTCAGATGATGATTGGCAGCTAGAACAAAAACCGTTCAAACGCAACGAGTATTTTTTTTTATTTTAAAAACTATGCTTTGGTAAGCTTAAATTCAACAATATTTATTACTTTTATTTAAAAAAAGAAGAAACAAAGTGCGATTAACTAAAAAAAAATCGAAATGATTATAGGTACAAATCAAACGTTTAAATGTACGACTTGACAAAAAAAACTCGAATGAATATGGGAATGGTTACTACTATTATTTTTTTTAACAAATATTAATAACAAAACGACAGAATTTTAAAAAAAATTGATAGTTGTTGAATTTGAAGCTTGTGATTGTTTCTATAATTCCTAAATTATCTTTTATTATTCGTAAGTAAAGAGAAAATAATAATTTGTTTAACAATTTTTTCAATTGTAAGGTTAGTGGGCGTCTGCATTGTGCATTTTGTACATGAAGAAAAAAAACCCCCTAAACCCTTTATGAGGAGGTCGTAAAAATACATATTAAAATGAAAAAAAGGTGAAAAAAAACAACACAAAACAAACAAATAAAACAATTTTGTGCATTGCATTTCAAAATTTAAAACTCGGACACGAGTGACCAACGAAAGTAACGTATTAAAAAAATTGTACTTCTAAAATACAATCTAGTTTCGTATTTTTTCATATAGATAGATGAAGACTGGTCAAAAACATTTTCATTTATATGTTTGCAAAAGAAATGTTTTAATTAAAGCGAAGTTCATTTAAAAATGTTGATTGGGTAGAAAGTTGTTGTTCTCACAGGAAGTCAAAGTTCAATACATGTATTTTTGAAAAATCTGAATGATTAATGGTACGATGTTACATAACGCGTATGATTTTATATCAATTATACCGAATTATGTTAATTAACTATGATTTTACTACTACTTTCTTAACAAATGCCGCAGATACAAAATTTATTGTTTCATATTATTCAAACATGAAACAAATTTCATTTTTGTAGAAACCTTACAAATAAATGCAATATAAAAATTTAAACAAAAACGAAAAAAAGAACCACGAGGAAAAAAAACTTATTAAGAAATTACATGTTGCATGCAGCGCGGCTAATGTGCGGAGGTTGTCCATTGAACTGTAAGCCGTCTGTTTTGACTGGAGAGAAGAAACCACAGACCGAGAGAGTATGAAAAGGACAAGGACAAGGGCAAGGACGTTTCAAGATAATACTGTAAAAATGTATTAAATATCATAATGGATACAGATCAAATTCATTTCTGGGAGATGTCCTTAACGAGATGTTATATGGATTATGAAAAAGCGAACTGGGTTAATACGATGTCAGCAGTAGGTCTAAGTAATCAGTCTTACATCATAAATATCAAAATGACACACCTAAAGAATCAACATTCGTTTCAGTATCGCAGAGAGTGAAAATTGAAATGTAATTCATAAAAGCAAATTCATCGTCATGACGACTGCTCAAGCTTCCTTAATCACATGTATTCATATGAGATGTGTTTTGAAATAAAATGCATGTGATTCTCCTTATATAGTGGAATTCAATATATACACAGTGTATATCTACATGTATAAAGAAGAACTGATAATTTTTTTTTCTACAAAGAAAGTCTACGGTCAAACCTATCTACAACAAAACTATAAAAATTCAAAGTTTTGAATTCGATCGCTTGTGATTGGCTGGTATATTCACACATTGCATCAAAGGACTGAAAGTATAGAGAAACGCTAATTTTGGTCTAAGGGTTGGTATTATGTTGACCAGGACAAGCTTGGACAACAAGAGTTCATCCATAATGAAATCAGATAAAACACATTAAAGTTGTCATTTCTTTTTGTAAACTGATATATAAACATTTTGAAGGGAATAAATACCATATAAAAAAATTAAAATTATTACAAAATTTGACTAATCTTCAAATATTTCCCTAGCTCTATGGTCAACTAGATTATTTTTCTTTTAAGATTATAGATTTATATTTATTCTATTTAAAACCTTAAAATAATAGGGATTTACAGGCTTATTATTTTTTAAATTTAAATAGATCATGTATTACCCTATTTCGCTCAATCATCTTTGATTCATAAAATTAATGTCACTCGTTATTATTGCCGAAAATGTCTATGTCATGTGGTTTGTATGTTTTGAGAAAAAAAAGTATAAGTATTTATTTTCAAGAGATTAATCTGTGATAAAACTAATATTAATATTTGTTTAAACAGTGTGAAAAGTACATGCATAGAGATTCAATGTATGTACAAATACAATATTTCGAAGCGGAAAAACGATCAAAACTGTCAACATGACAAAACCTTTAAACCATGCAGAGAACTACTGACGAAGAAAAGGTCCTGAATTAATGGGCATTATCGAGTAAGTGCGACTTTTTTGTACTAGTATGTATAATTTTGTGTTGTTTTGTTTTGATTTAACAATTAAATCAAGTTTACGATGAGTATTTGGTATTATTTTTTCGTTTTGGTTTTCTGAAGTATGTCTTGCACAGTTCTACATATTAGGTTTTCACTATTGTAAGTGGCTTCTACCTGTAGATTGGTTTACTTGAACTAGTCTTCAAACAGTTCTACACGATAAATCAAAGTTATTTCGTGATTTTATCGAAGAGTTATCATATATAATTCTTTGTGAATTCCTACATATTTTACATAACAAGGATAGCAGTGAAACATAATTGGAAAAGTTATCAGTTCAGAAATAGGCAAAGATGATCTTCTTTTATTTAAATGAAAATAAAGTTTGTTAATTTTCATGTTTTGTTTTTTTTTGAAAATCTTGAAGATTTTTATTTTGGGTTGCATTCTACTTATTTTCATTGTATCTAGTGGTATCCTTCATTTCAAGATCTAAGGCAAAGTCTGAGTTCCAGTAGATGGTAAATATTGGCTGAAAGTAATCTATTTTCAGTTTATTGCATACATTTCACGCTATTGCACTGTTCGCACTTAAAATATTTTGAGAGAACGAAATGTTTGTAAATATCACGTACTACATCGGATGATTTTACCATCAGGAGATTTACTGAAGTTTTGGGTCAAGGTTGCACAAAAACAGATGTACATTTGTAATCGCATGCGACCTGCACGTAAAACAGTGCAAATTCCGCCTGTCATTCACACATAATAGATATTTTATTAGGCTACACATTGCCAAAAACCAATCTCAAATGGCGGAGAGGGGGGGTAGTGTCGCAATATGACCTTGACCTTCTTAAGACACACCCAAGGTCGGATAGTTACAACAATTTGCTGAGACCTATTCTCCTGGAAGCCATGGTACAGATGGACGATGGCTGTTGGCCTTGTTTTAACTATTACATTTTGTATTTACATAGTTCATGTGTCGGCAATGTCGTGGCGTCTTTAGAAGAGTCTACAAGGTAAATTACCATAGTCTATTATTTTCCGGATTCCTTTGTTTAGTGTTCCTTCGAAGGTCAGGGCACAATGGAAGTTGTCTTTAAAATCCACAACTGTGCCCCTGGCTTTGTGTAGTGTCGCAGCCAGCATCATTTACAACTGACAGATATTATCATTTGTCAGACTTGAAGCCTACAGCTTAGAATGTCGAACAAGACGGTAGTACCAATAGGAAAATACCTAGAGTCAATAATGGGTTAATAATTTGTTTTATCTATAACTAATGAACTCGATCGACAACCTTCACACTGCAGACAAGATCCCTGGCAATACTTCAAATGGCCAACAGTACAGCGTGGAAATGTCAGAGGATGTCAACAGATAATGAACATATTCAATAATCGCGGGCAAATTTTCTGTGTGTAATGTCCGTGTAATTTGTGGCCCATATTTTTTTGGCACATAGTAGCATCGGTTGTAAGCCAAATCCTTGGTAGTACAAAATGACATGTCTGCTGTTCTGTATGTTTGATCTCATTTGCAGTTTTTTGTCAATTTACAAATCGTGTCAAATTCATTTCCGTGTATTGGATCAAACAGACTATGTCATATAGGACAGAGGGTTATGAAAAGTGTAAGCGATTAACCAATCACATTAACCAATTAGATGACGAGTACTTTTATTGTAAGTTCAATCCAGTGCGTTAAATGTAAACAAATCATAAAGAAATGGCGTTACCATGCAAACCTTGACTTGAGTAAAACGGTGTATATTTCGCTTTGTTTAGCCAAGTGTCCTTGGATTGGTTTGCATTTACTAAAGCTAGAAATTGTTTTATAGGTGCTTCTGTACCTTATCATTTAGTAACGCTGTACGTAGACATAGGCAATAGCTATATACAAAACTTCCTGTTGTAAACGAATTAAAGGGGCATGGTCACGATTTTGGTCAAAAATTATTTTTACGATTCTAATGCTTACAATGCTTCAGTAAGGCATTTTTAATAAGGAACCAAAATTTGAGTGTCATTCGTTGAGTTACAGGCGAGTTACAGAGCTTATAATTCTTTGCTATATAAACAAACCTTTTGTTTACGTTTTGAATGTTGAAGTGAAAATTCCAGTTTATTGAACATATGTAAACAAAAACAGGGCACGAGCCTTGTTTACATGACAAAGAATTGTGCGCCTGTATTTTGCTTATAACTCTACAACTGACTCTTAGAAATGCATTCCTAAAGCATTGTAAATAATAAAAACAGAAAAATAGAATTTGACAAAATTGTGACCATACCCCTTTAAGCAATATGCTATTCAATTTGTACATAATCTGTTCTTTTTTTAGTCTTATACATTTTTCCGAGAAAACTCCTTATGACTAAAGAAAACTGCGTTTCAGGGAACCTGTGTAAAGATTTTAATCTGCTGCCATCCTAGAACTCTACAAACCCCACGGAAGTCACGGACAACGTGTTCTGCCTTAAAACACGAGTCCATTTCTTTTGAAACGTATACTATAAAAAACAGGAGCAGTTAATATAGGTGGTCCGTTGTTTCTGATGAAACAGCGGGTTAACATCTCTGAGTGTTGTAGAACAACTTGTGGAACAGCATATGTCGACTTTTGTTCTGTGTTGTACAGTCACCGCTTGAAATGAAACGTGTGTGATTAATAAAGAGTTCAGCTGCTTTCTATATAGCCCCTGAAATCATAAAGCGTTCCGCAAAAAGAACAAAGGAAATTCGTTGATCCACGTACTTTGTCTCTGAAATCAATGCACCTTAATTATTTAAACATTAATGTGACAGTTGTTCGGTACGGCAAGGTCGAGTGCGTAGAAGTCAAGATTTCTTAGAATATAAATCCTAAAATCAACCAGATTCCCGGCCGTGTTTGACTTTATGATGTAGGTACAATGTAAATATGATCTTTTGCTTTCTCGTTGCCGTTGCTGCTGTAACCACCACAGATATGAAAGTACTTGTGAATTGAGATACAGCAGTGAATTGTACCACTGGAATTCAGGATTAAGTAGTCGAAGGGAAACAACTTGTCCTCTCTATAGTGTTTATAACGGAAGTCAAGTGTGTTTCTCCGAGGAACTCCATAACTGAGCATAGCCATAGATTTGATCATATCCTACAATTAAATTTAAATCTTATAAATAGGCTAGTTACATGCATGTATTCAGACGGACAGACAGACGGACTACACGGCTGAAATTATCGCCAACGTAACATCCGAGATTTCATATATTTCATTTTATCATACACTTTTATACAACAGAGCTTTGAAATTCGAACAAATCGTTTGCCTGGCAAATATAGTGACAAATTTCTTGAGATACTGCTCAAAACGATCTTTTAGTCGCCGCTGCGTCAATTATCTCATAATTACCCGCCAACAAGTCAATCTGTAGTCAAATCGATCACAGTGCGTGCTGCTTCTTAGCTAGTTTGACGCTCGTGTAACGGAAATAAATATTTTTGTAAAGAGAATTTTTAAAAAACCATTCGCCTTTTAAAAAGGAAAACCGACTAACCAATTTTCCTTACTTGTAGAATAACATTCTTCCTTTCGGCGAAATCGAGGATCTTAGATTAGAAGTGGTTGACAATTTTATATACACGTGTTTTTCGTTGAATATCTTTCAAAGCTCCATGAAATCAGGTAGAAATCAGTAAACAACTCACAAACTGTGTGTTCAAAATGCCGACAGTTTAAATGTTTATTACTTGTGATGGGGGCGTTAATATTGTTTATTACTTGTGATGGGACCGGGTTAAAGTTACAATCATTTATGTAGTTCCGCTTTTACAATTAACATAAAACCGTACGTGGTAAAGACAGATAGAAAAATGTATATTTAAACAATAAAATGTTTTCTTTGGTGATTCATGCGGGATATGAAGGTAGCTACATTGCAGAAAAAATACATAAACCGCGTTAGCGGGTGATGTATATTTTCTGCAATGATCGCTACCTTCATAGTCCGCATAAATCATTAAAGATAGCATTTTATTGTTTATATTTACATCTTTCTTGTAATAAATTATTTAAACAAAAATAGTAGGTAAAAGTAAGTAAATTATTGTTTATGTACATCAGTACGATAACAAAAGAAATAGCCAAGTCTTCATAATCTGACATCATCATGATTATTTCGTGCAGTCCTTGATTTTTCTTAGGTTGCTGAAGATTTCGACCAATCAGTAAACTTATTAATGTCTGTCTCAAGATATTTATGCAGCACATTTGGAGATTTTTAATAAAAATGCAAATACCTGTTAAAGATGTGCAATTGAAATTGATGAAAGGGAAAATATCCCAGATAATTTCATTCACACATTATCATTTTTTACTCGTAAAATTGCACAGGAACGAAAACTAATTTCTTACGGATATTTATGATAGGGAATATTGACTTCTTTCTCCATTCGGAAGTCACTCGGAATATATCGCACAATTTTTCAACGTTATCATCCGGGTCTGCTGCAATACAAAATACACGTAGACATCACATTTTTAGCCGTGTATTGAAACCTGATAAGCTAGAGGAGGCGTTTCAAAATAGAAATCTTGGAAATATTTCATACTTTTGAATGGACATTGCTTGAACCCTGAGATATTTTTAAATATCGAGTAATTAAGCAAAATGTGAATCAAGGATATCTTGGGACAGAACTCGATGGTGTAGATTTCAGCCCTGTCAGTTTCTATACAGCTGTGAATTACAATTGGTTTGCTTAAGAAATATAGGAGAAAATACACAGTCAATGTTAATACTTAAACAATAAAATACTTTCTTAGGTGATTCATTCGGGATATGAAGGTAAGAAAGTAAGAAAAATTAACCAAATTATTGTTAATGTACATCAGTACGTTAGCTAAAAGAAACAGCCAAATCGTCTCCTATGGGGATTTGAGTCTGACATCATCATGATTATTTTGTGCAGTCCGTGATTTTCTTAGGTCGCTGTAGGTTTCGACCAATCGATAAACAGGGCGTGTGGATTTCAGCCCTGTCAGTTTCCTGTCAGTTTCAGTCGCTGTAAGTTTCGACCAATCGATAAACGGGGCGTGTAGATTTCAGTCTGGCTTTTTCTATAAAGCTATGAATTAACTATAAGTCTCCGTAGGAAATAGAGGGAATCATACTCGGTAGATGTTAATATATCGGTATAAACAACCAAATGTTACGATAACGCAAACATATATGCAAGTTACAGACAATACATTGATAAAAATCATTTACATTTATTTCCACATTACTTGCGTAAATACGAAATATAGTTGTATAACTATTAAACTAAGTAATGATCTAATTTACCTCACAATTTACTATACTCTGTCCCAAGATATCATCGATTCACATTTTGCTTAATTACTCAATATTTATAAATACCTCGGGGTTAAAACGATGTTCATTCAAAAGTATGAAAAATTTCCAAGATTTCCTCTTTGAAATACCATCTTTAACTTATCAGGAATCAATACACGACTAAAAAATATTATGTTTACGGGGATTTTGTATTGCAACAGACCCGGATGATAATGTTGAAAAATTGTGCGAGGTATTCCGAGTGAATTCCGAATGGAGAAAAGATGTCAACATTCCATATTATAAATCTCTGTAAGAAATCTGTTTTCGTTCCTGTGAATTTGTGCAAGTGAAAATTGATTATGTGTGAATGAAGTTTCTTGGAAATTTTCCCTTTCAGTGGCTTTAATCTACTTCATTTGCACTTCTTACACATGTATGTGTATTTTCATTAAAAAAATTTCAAATGCGCTGCATAAATATCGTGGGACAGACTATAATGAGCTCTTTGTCGTAGCATCTATGTGATTGTTAATGAACCTCAGTACGTTAGTTAGAAGAAATAGCAAGTTCTTCTTATATGTGAATATGAGTCTTAAATCAACCTGATTATTTTTCTGCAGTCTGTAATTTTTTTAGATAGCTGAAGGTTTGGACCGATCGATAAACTGGTTAGAACTGGATCGTGTAGATTTCCGACAATGTCAATTTCTATAGAGCAATGAATCACAATCGGTTTGCTTTAGAAATAGAGGAATACTCAGTGGATGTAAAGTTCATCAAAATGATAAAAACTACGAATCGTTTTTACATTATTCTTATCGTCAGACAAATTGTATATCTACATGTAAATCTTCAAGCATATGCAAACAAACCTTCAACGTATGAGATAGTTTAATGTACTTTTATTTATAAAATACCTTCACATACAATTGTATAAGTTGAGATTACATGCTCATATCATGTCATGTCAACACATTTATGTCAAGTTACATGTACAGATGAAAGGGACTAGATGATGAAATTTCGAAATAAATGCTGACTTGAATGGATAATTTCCTTTAAACGTAATTTAATGTTACATATATTTAAAAGCTTGTGCGACTCAAAGGCCTCAAAACATCAGAATTTATCAACCTTCGTGAGCCTTTCAGATACGGTCAGTATACACTAATGAACCCGGGTTATATAAAGAGAATTTCCATGTTAACTTTACCAGACACTACAAGACAGTGAGACGCTTGTAATCGGGTTCAACATTCACATAGGTAGTGTAATCGGGTTCAACATTCGTATTGGTAGTGATCACGTGCAAATCGAATGCCAAAAACCAGAACAAAAAAAAAAGAAAAAAAAAAGAGAAAATTGGAGATGCAATTCAAGGATATTGATCAAGATATATTTACATTTTTCAGTACCTTTTTCTGTGATAACACTACGAATCGATTTTGTAATGTATAGTCCAATACATTTCATCAATGACTATTTTTTAAAATTTTTAATCGTACAATCGCTGAACGTTATATAAATTTAGGTAATAAGAAATCATTCTTTCAATATAATGAGGTGATCAAATACAGTCGGGCGTGATCAAATCTATCAAAAAGCCCTTCTGGCGTGATCAAATCATTCATAAAGCCCTTTGGGCTTTATTGGATTTTGATAAAACCGACTGTATTTGATCACCCCATAAAACCAAAAGAATAATTCCTTGTTCCTCAAATATTACTCTAAGCAAAAATATGCTCAAAATAACCAGACCTGTTGTAATTCTCGTTACAATTGTATTGTAGGTTTAATTGTAGGAACACTCCTGTAATTTACAGTTACGGTCACATCATAATCCACGTAATAAACAGGCGAAATTCAACGCATTTTAACACAGACACTTGGAAGTTATTTATTTTTCTCGTAATGAAAAATTTGACCCTCACCTAATAATTAACAAGATGGAAATCTTTAATGGTGCATTTCCACCCCCCCCCCCCCTTCGACAATTAGCGTTGTCATTTTAATCTTTAAGCATAAACTATTCCAAAAATTAAATCTATTTCTTCATTTTCCATTGATATTTTACACACAGACTAATGGGTTTATTTTGTTCCGTCACGATTTGATACATTTTTGTTTTTATGAAAACTGATTAAATTTGAAATATTTTTTAATTGAAACATTCCATCATATATTTTTTACGTGATTAATTTGACAGACTTTTGTACTTTAAAGTTAAACCTATCTTATTTCACAGTGTTGGATGCGCAACAATTTCCCCCCCTCAAATTTAGATTGCCGAAATTAGATCTATTAACTTCAAAGTATGACAGTATCAGAAGTGAAATCATGTAAGGGCACAAAAGTGGCGTAAAAGATATTTGTTATTCGAAGATGAAGGTGTGAGGGTGAGATGAAGGTGTGTCAGACAGTTAAAAACCAGGTGTATCGATACATGCATTGCGCTTCTACTGACGTGTTTAAAAAAATAGAATTATAAATGTTTGGGATTTTAAAATCAAGGTGTGTATCAATATAAGGTAATTAGTTTGACTTGTGTCATATTGGAAGTTTTGAATTGACTGAGTGGGTGTAAATACAATTTTACATTTACATACGTATTGTAAGCTTTGTATTAATTACACCCGCCAAGTAAATTCAAAATTTACAATAGGTGCATATGGACCTGTTCATGTCAATATTCCAAACAATAACATTGCATGACCTAGAAGCGCCCATGAACTAAGTAATATCAGTTCGAGTAATCTATCAAATCTTTGAAACAATGATCTTTTTAGTTTCAAGGTTTACTGTCAAAACAACAATTCTGTGGCAAGGCTTGGTTATAAGAATGCGCTTAGTTTGCTGCAGAGCGTTCAACTTTGTTAACCAAATGACCGTCTTATCTGTCGTAGAATTGAATTATAAAATATTCAAATACATGACTATTTATCCTAATGAAATTGGGACAGAATTTTCTGATAACAAATGAAAGTAAAAAAAAAACCCTCCCTAGTAGTTGTTGAGCTTATCATTTTTTTTAAAACATATTTTATTGCATTAACATATACAAATGGTTCGAACACAAGTTCTTACAACTTACGAGGTTCGTGCCATACATAACAAATAACAACTGTCTGTTTAGTAGTTAAGAACAAGTCTCCATTTAAAGCTAGATTTTACCATTGTGATAGTAGGATGTGTTTATAAATATTCAGATCATTTTTTACGTACTTATTTATTTGACACATGACGGTAACTCGCCTAATCCAAAAATTCACTCATCAATTATTTTCACGCCTTCAAACAAATACGTATTTAACAACTTTTACCTTTAGTTAATCTCGTGTTTTTCTTCATCTATTAACCAGAATATACACGTATCTAAGTTCAAAATCATGATGACATGTTTATGACGCCTACGTTTTTTACGTAAAAAAAAAGCAGGTGTGATGACAGTTTAAAGATATACTATTTGAGTATGGAAACTTGATTTAAGTGGTGCTATGAAACCCCACCAAACACTTATGAAACGAAATTGGATTAATATACCCCCGGTACACGCACAGGTTGAATTTACTGGGCATTAGTACTACAGTTATAGTATCTTTAATCATGAAACTTTCCAGATACTTCGGTTTAAGTAAATTTGCAATGTCTGTCGATGCAATCAAACTTATGAGTGTATGAAGTGTCTTCGAATGAGTGATTTGTGTTTGGAGGACATATTGAGAAAACCCCTCCGATACCCTTGACTCATCTGGGCTCTCAGTAGAGGGGACTTTGAGACTCTGTGGGGGGGCAAACAGAGTGAATCTTTTCACGTTAGGGCACGTTGACACACCACTCTCTCCCTATACAGATTAACTTACAGATGCCAAAAATCAAACTAACCAAACAAGAGTTTCGTGGTGTAGGGCTGTGGGGTACTTGAGATCTATAGACAGCATTCCTCGGGAAGCCCTATGCTACTTCCTTGTATGATAAAACGACAAATCAACATCCAACATTAGCTTTAATTTTAATACCTTGAAAGTTCAATGTAGTTGATCTGCGATTTGCTAAAATGTGTTCTTTGTTCAACAAATAAATAAGGCGATCAAAGTTGTATGGTACCTAGTGATCGTCTATGTACATTGTGGGTCTGTTTTCCTTGGATTGGCGTCGTGTGACGGGTTTTCTTTATATATATTGGTTACTCACGAGTTCAAAATGCATGTACTTTTAGAATGTACTTCCTATAAGATTAATTTACCAATAATACTTATAATATTTCTTATAACTCTTATTGTGTCTACTTCTAATAAAACATATTCAACTTAAAAATGAGAACTGGTGATTTGATTGCAAAACTGTATCTTTGTCATTCTGTAATTAAATATCTAGGTCTGTCGATGTATTGTTTTACAAGATCATACACAACCATTTTGTAAGAACAAATTGTCAAGCAAATTACATGTAACTATATATCTAAATATTGTGTCTCGGACGCTTAATAATTCCTTATTAGATGATGCATCGTGTACATTATTTACATTTCTATAAAACGGCAAGTTAAAATCAATTCTCCGAACCAGAACGAAAAAAGATCTGGATAGTTCGGATAGAAGAATGGCCGACAGCGATAAAGACTATAGTCCCCGCCAGTTTCACCTGTAAATGACATTCAATATACAGTGAAAAATAACGCAAGAAAAAACTGCCAACCCACTCCAAAAACCCTCAAGATAACAATCATTGTTTTGCAATCTATTGAAATCAATTATTCAGTATAATATATAGAAAATAATACATGGCTAAACCTTACTCCATATAGTACCAGCCCGAGGTTGATTTGGGTGTGATGAAGATTTTGACATGCATTGTTGTTTTTTAGTATATATTTTTAAAAAAAGTTTTCATTGAAAAACTTAATTTATCTTTTTGCTACTTTTCTTCTCTTCGAAGCGGCGTATTTTTAACGCTCAAATGTATTGTGACGTCATCTTTGACATAATATTTATGTCATGCCGCCATAGTTCAAACTGCAGATATGCCGGCATCGATTGAAAGGAACATACCCGGGGTACTCCGCGAAAAAGGTGCAAATGTGTTCCGGAAAGGTGTAATAAAGGTAAAATAAAGGGTGATGATACAGAGAATGTGATGAAGGCGCGTGCCCTTTGCTCATATCAGGGGTGCAAAAACCGAGTGTTTTATACCAAGTATATAATAAATATAGGATCTCCCATGATTTGCGAAGGTATATGATTTTTATCCAACGAGTTGTGTGTTTTCTATCCCCGAGCCTTGGCGAGGGGATAGAAAACACACAACGAGTTGGATAAAAATCATATACCATCGCAAATCATGAGAGATTCTTTTTATTACATGTTTTACCACGTTTTTTGTTAATCTCAATTTTTTCTGTACAAATTATAATTGTGAGCCGCACAACACATTAACTACGAGACGTCAACAACTTTACGCATGGAAAAAAGTTCCTTGAAATTTAACAAACAAACATTTCATTTTCAAACAACTTCTTTATGAATTCAAGAAAAATAAATAAAACAACATTAAATGCTTCACTTTTACAACTCAACACTATTCAACTGTTTTATTTTTTGAGTTTTTCATTATTCGTCAATCAACCGGCTAAACCTACGTTATGTTTAATTATGACGTCACGTGGCGTAAGAACACACAGTGGAATATCAAAAATTTATCCCATGAGTGATATCCACCGTATATTGAGATAAACATGTGATAAATTAAAATATCGGGGTATGGTTGTTACTTTACATGGTATGATGTACAAGTTTTGTGTTGAGTGCTCGTGCACTGAACATCATGTTGTTTTGTTTAGCCTGTTTGTTTTGTTAGTAAGGTATTCACTCATCATTTGATATTGGCGGGCGCCTGTGCAATAAAAAAATATGCATTTTTATTTTAATTTGACAATTGTCTTGAACATTTGTTGAGAGTTGGACATAATTTCTCAAAAACTTGAAACGCCATCTCCAATATAAATTTTGACAATATACTTTAGTAATGTGTTGTCAATAATTACTTGTACGTAATTTTCTGTATAGAACGTGTATTATGTGGATTTTAAATCTTAAAAGGTGATTTGGAATTAGGTGGTGAACCTTGAACACGAGCACTGCGTTAGTTTATTTAATTTATCAACACTAACACAGATTGCATATTTCTATGATATATGACTGTCAGCAAACAACCACATTGTATGCATGCTCCGATAATGTTGTCAATTCATTCAGTATGTGGTTTCATTGTAAAAACGCATGTCTATTTCTCTTATTACGATTTAACCCCTACACAGTTCTTGACAAGAAGTTGACCGGATTTTTTTTTCTGATTACCATAATTCAAATATTCAATAGGCGGTTTTTTTTTTTGTTATTTTGTTATACATGTATTTAGTTTATTTACATTGTACACGTTTCCCTTTAATATATTTACATATGTAGCAGCCGATCTTGTTTAATTCATGCAAGGTGGTCCTCTGTAGACATACATGTACTTTCGGATACTTTTAGAAGATTTAATGGATTTTAAAAACTGGCAATATCTAATTTCCTAATAAAATAAAAGAAGATATATCTTGCACGTGCAAATAGAGAATGTTATTTATGCACTGGAACTGATGTTTTATTAAAGAAAACCTGATACATGAGAATTACTGTACTAACAAGAACACTGGTTCAATTTAACATCTGTTTATATTTTAAGAAATAAATTTATTTATTTATCGCCGAGAGAGTAACATGCATCTCCCGACCTGTCTATTATCTTCTACTATTGCCTTTCTTGTTTATCTTCCACTATTGCCTTTCTTGTTTATCTTCCACTTTTGCCTTTCTTGGCACGTTTTGTGTGTTTGTTGTATTTCCTCAACACGACCTTCACAGTCGAGAGAAAAAAAATGCAATTGCCCTAAACCAACACGCCTGACGTCACATTCTAATACTTGTTTTTTTAAAAAAAATTAGCGGAAAATGTATTTTACTTTTTTCTTTTGTTTCTCCAACAGTTTCAGTTTGGTTTTAGAAAAAAACCCGCAATTTGCTGATTTTGTCAGACGCATTTGTAATGAGCGCGTTTTAATCTAAATCTCGGTCAGTGACCTTTCTATCACCTTGCCATCCCGAGTACACAGCTACTTTTAAATGTGTGGAATGTCTAGGTATTGGTGGACAGGTTTTAACATTGACCGACATTTTGCAACAGGTGTCGGCTGGTCAAGCAGGTATATGAGCTTGCATGTTTTATCAACGAAATCTACAAATCCTTTTCCTTTGTCTTGTCCATGCGTGTCAAATTGGCATCAGATCTGATAACACCATTTCGCCCCACAATATGTAAGCTGAAATTCACTTTTTACTTATTTACATGTAATAGATAGATCAAGAGAACACGTCGAAATTTTGCACTCTTGACTTACTTAGAAACTTACTTTATCAAGTATAGTAACTATGTGTAGAGATAACCAATGTATAAAATTGTGTTGAGTCATTATTATACACATGTAATAGGTACACATAGGTTGAAATATTGCACCATATGAATTTTAAAGGTGTATGAATATACTTGTTTGTACAAAGCCCACTGAGCACTTTTTTTGTTGTTGTCAAGAACACTACAAACTGGACTTTAATCCCGATGCTTTTAGCCATTGCAACTCTAAAAACTCTGCAATATACCAAATCAATAGGAAAATGTTGATCATCTTATAATTTGAATTTAGAGGTTTATGAGAGAAATAAATCGATTGATACGGGGAGTATGTGCAAATTATCACGCGGTTACAATAGATTGATTAACAGCTTACCGGGTTCCCCCTCCCCCAATTTTCGATAAGTTTTCTTACACTTCTCTCTAAGACGAAATTTTGTTTTTAAGTTTTTAATCATCTGAGCTGAAAGCTCAAGTGAGCTTTTCTGATCACATTTTGTCTGTCGTCCGTCCGTCTGTCCGTAAACTTTTTACATTTTCAACATCTTCTCCAGAACCACTGGATCAATTTCAACCAAACTTGGCACAACGCACCCTTAGGCAAAGGGGATTCAAAGTTGTGAAAATTAAGAGCAATGCCGTTTTACAAGGGGAGATAATTAGGAATTATTGAAAATTTTTGAGAAATTTTCAAAACTTTTCTCCATTTGGCCAGGAAAGCTGAAACTTATGTGGAAGGATTCTCGGGTAGTGTAGATTCAAAGTTGTGAAAATCATGACTCCTGGGGGTATGGTGGGGCTACAATGGGGGTTCGAATTTTTACATAGGAATATATAGAGTACATCTTAAACATCTTCTTCTCAGAAAACCAATAAGCCAGAAAAGCTGAAACTTGTGTGGAAGCATCTTCATGTAGGGTAGATTAAAGTTTGTTCAAACCACGATCTCCGGGGGTACCTTACCACAATAAGGGGGAGGGGTCGAATTCTTACATAGGAATATATAGAGAAAAGTCTTTTAAAATCTTCTTTTCAGAAACCAATCAGCCACAAAAGCTAAAACTTGTGTGGAAGCATCCTCAGGTAGGGTAGGTTCAAGTTTGTTCAAATCATGATCCCGGGGGTAGAATGGGGTCACAGCGGAGGGGGGGGGGGGCAAATGTTTACATAGGAATATTTAGAGAAAAATCTTTAAATATCTTCTTCTAAAAAATCGAGTGCCTAGAAACACTTTTGTGAAAGCAACCTCAGATAGTGTAGATTCAAATTCGTTAAAATCAAAATCTTGAGGAGAAGGGTTGGGCCACATTGGGGATCCAATTTTACACAGAAAAACATTTTAATTATTCACAAAAACTGAAATGTTATCATGTATGGTTTTACTTATATGCAAGCATTTTGACATATTGCTGATTCTTTAAAATTGTTAAGACTTTGGCCCCTGGACGATTCTTGGGCCTCACAAGAGGTTCAGAGTTTGATGTAGGTTTATATCCCATATACATTGTATATACAATTGTTTAGGATCTTTTTTAGAATTGCAATCCTCAACATGTGATATGACTATAAAATCATCCTGTTAGAAAGGGGACTTGATTATAAACATAAAAATATCCAGGGGGAAGTGGATTATTATTAATACAGGATCTACATATATCTATATTATACCACATTGTCCAGATATTTTGTATATTTTGTATAATCAAGCTGATTTTATCATGCCTATTGTTGCTCAGGTGAGCGATGTGGCCCATGGGCCTCTTGTTTATTTATATTTTCATACGTTGAATTGTATAATTCCCTAAAGGAAAGAGGTTGACGTTAATCTTTTTCCTCGGTTTTATTAAAAACCTTTAATAAGGATTTTTATTTAGAATAGAGTCTAATAGCTGTCGTCCTAGGTTTCCCTTTACGTGCATTACGTAGTTTTTATTTTTGCGTCTTTTAGAATGAAAATAAATCTTGAAATTGTTGAAATAGCAATTTAACAAAGGGTTTAATCTTTCTTTATTATTGCCTTAGTTCTGTATGTGACCGAATTTAAAGCCGACTTAAGGTTTCCTGGTCTGGTAATTCTAATGAAAGGTTCATTTTAGAAATGGTATCGTTTGATATAATAAATGATGCGCTCTAATGACAGTACATTACACTACCGTAATGAGATGCAGATAAGTAGTCTATTTACGGGGTGTTCTTGTGGGGTCTTTTTATGTATGTATGAATTCATTTACTTCTTTTGAACAGAATCATGGTTGCACGTTAGTACAACACTAATCACAGCTGGAGTTAAGTTATTGCTACCAATCACTTTATTTAATAGTTGAAGAGAACTTATGGTAAGTTGTGTTTGAAGATGTACATGTACTTCATAATGTTCAGCATTCATAAACGTATAACTACACTGTACATGTCTATATATCATCATTTAAGGATTGAAATTCCAAGAGTTTGAGTTAACGAGATCAGATTGTTATAAAGTTCGATGTCACGGGTAAAATTCATTCTAAATTAAATGAATTAATATTGAAAAGCGGTTAACGTTAATTTTTTCTACATTTTGAATAAAATTAATATGCTCCGATAATGGTAAACTTATTGCAAAACAGGAAATTTAGACTAAAATTGAGTTTTTTTCAATAAACGTTTTGGATATTTGATATTACTTATTGATTCTTATATTTATGAAATACAATGCCAATAAATGAGAAATACTCAAACGCAATTCTAGACAGCATATCTCAAAAATTTAATCACTGGCTTCATATAATATAATGCCAGGAGACAATATTAGAAATTTGAGATGACAAATGGTATAGTGTTTTCGTCATTTAGGATTTTCTTTTGTAATATTAAAAATTGGGTAACGATAAGAAGTGGTTAGACGTAGTTCGGTCTGAACAATTCAAAAAGTTAATATTTACATTCAGTGTATATTTCCCCTTATGTTTGCATTGGAAATCTGCGACGTTCAATTTTCTATGAATGCACTTTGATAATTCATGCGCCATGTGCACAAATATAAACGTCTTCACACGTTTTGAGTATGTTTATTTTTGTAAGATTAAATGAAACGCTCAATCTTACATAACCAATTTGATATGTTCTTTTGAAAAATAATCATTAAATTATATCTACTCCTTCATAAAAAAGATTTTTCTTTACAAAGTTTTTGGCTCTATATTTTTAGTCGCGGAAGCGAACTAAATAACATGTTAATATGGCTGTTCCATGTATGTTTCATATCCCTGACTGAGAGAGTATATATAATGGCTTTACAGCGACAATACACATATATTTCATAAAAATAGACATCAGTATAAATATAAATATAAGCATTGAATGCTTATTTTTGGATGTCGTCGGTCCTGTAACACACCAAGCGGTGCAGACAAATTATCGTTACAGGACCGACGATATCCGAAAATAAGCATTCAATGCTTAAGTACATGTAGCTCAAATGCAAAATGTTCATTTTTATTTTGATTAGCTTCACAGTCCGTCTTTTACTGTCAAAAAGTGTTTATAAACTAGTAATATTTTCACAATGAAGAAAATCTTAGTAAAAACAAAAATGAGGGATTTTTCATTAGTAATCAAAGGTCAGCTGCATGAAAAATAGGTAATAGACCTACTTAATTTGAAAGTGAATTATGTACAATAGATGGTTTTTATTCCCATCAGCGAATTTTCTTTGCAAGGTAATCTTTGCAAGTCACCTATAGATAGATAGATAGATAGATAGATAGATAGATAGATAGATATATTTATAAAGTTTCTCTTAGTCTTTCAATTTTAGTACCACAATATATTATGTATACACACACAAAAGATAACTTATCAAAATGATTTACATCAATTTAAACATGATATATTTTAATAAAAAACAAGACGAATGCCATTTCTTTGTAAACTCAGTACATTTATTACATCACACATTAAGGAGGCTTGGTGGTTAACAAATTAACCATCAGATCTACCTTAATTTTTTAGAAATGATTTGTTTAGCAGCAAAATATTATATAAACAAAGAAAAATTCCGTATATTTTAGCTTCTAAATCTCAGTATGTTCCTATATATAATCTTCTATAAGAGAACAATAGAGTCTAAAAATGGCCACTTACGTTGATATTATTGAAATCGAACTCCGTTAACATTTTTGTCGACAAAAGGCCCAATTACTACATTCATATTGTTCGCTTTGAATGTACGTGATATTTTTGATCATAAATTATTGCCAACAAACTGGACAATTCTAACAGATTAGAATAGAATGCACTTTGACACTATAATTCTAAGCTTTTATAAATAGAAATTGAATGTTTTTCAAAGAATATGTAGCAGATGTACAAAAAAATAATTGCTTTGAAAAACCACCAGTATATAAATTGCCGCAATTTTTCATATACTGTTGACTTATAATAATATATAAAATCAAGAAGTAAATAAGCTGCAGTAATAATGAACCAAACTGAAATATTAAAAAAAAAAACCGTCCACCTCGCAACTGCAACCTGACGTATGACCGCTTTTTGCAGTATTTACCAATCTTTCGCTATCGATTTCCGCGTTATTTACCAGACCTGTATGAGGAAGAATGACATTAAATTTAAAACTCTTTTATGATGGATGCCGTTGAATGTGTAACAAACAACTTCACTTCACCGAGTTTTTTCCTCAACAATTCATTTTTTTACTCCATTATAAAAAAATAAAATTAATGAAATCCAGGTGAATGAATTTTTACACAAATTTAGAAAATTGTACACGTCGACTTTTTATTGGTTAGTTTTTAGTCTATGTCATTATATCCGAGATATATCCATAACTGGGCTTGTCACATATTGTATAAACTTGATGAATTCAATTACAGAACTAGTTTAAATAAAAAAGGGTTAGGATATTTCAGAAGCATAAGAAGAATATATAACTTTATTACGCAACTTTACCGTGAACAAACTGCATGATACTACTCAAGGAACAGCGACTTCATACCAACATGTAGCTTTTTCGATGAACAACTTATCTAGTTGCAGAAATTGAAAGTTCATGAAATTTGAAATGATTGGGTTTACTATACAATACAATAAACATGTATTGAGAATTGATTTAAAAGGTGAAAACGAATAGACATTTTTCCAGTTTGTTTTTTTTTTCTTTTTCAAGAAAGTGAAAGTATAATGGAGAAGAATTTAACAATTTTGAAAACTACTTGTAGACAATTATCTTTTTTTTTTTATTTTAATTTTTTTAAATGATTTATTATGCCCTTTTTTATAAAAAATTTCTTAGATCTTAAGCGGTGATGTATAATTTGATAAGTTTATCAAAATCATAATGATATTTTTTTTTCAAACATACATGTACGATCGTGATATCTAATACAGGTATAGTCGTTATATATTCACTAATTAAAATCACATGCACTTTGAGATTTTTAAAGTTATTTTTTAACTTTTTAAATTATTTTAATTTTTACGAAAGATAAAGAAAAGTTTAAAGTAGAGAAAAGATTGCTATAGTGTTTGTGAAATTTCTCGGCAACGAAGTTTTCAAATTCTTAACGAAAAGTGAACTGGGAGAAGCAATCATAAAATAATTCTTATGAATCTGACGTATTAATCCCTTTTCATGCTTTATTATTTTTAATTGGGTTGCTGAAAGCCTTAATTGATGATGATCATGAAAAAATAACAGTTAAATCAGAGCGTTATATGTCTGAAATATCGGGGTGCAATTTCCAGTATTTGATGTCTAAAATCAACAAAAGTTTAAAGGGAAGACAGTTGGTCACAGAATTTCATTTCACTGTAAACATGCTTTGTAAGTGCATGACTTGACAAACAAGTCGGTCAGTGGCCGAGTCAAAATCCAGAATAGTTGGGCGAATTTCTTTACAAAAATGCAGGTCGACTCAACCTCAGATTATAACTGACGTAGAAAAAAAGTCGGTCACCTCTACTATACCCCTGAAATAAATCGATCAAGCGTCTCGGTTTTGTTCTAACAACCCTGAAAAGGGGATCTTAAATTAAAACCAGGTAAAGTTGCGCAACGTATTCAAACTTTGAAGTGACTCAGCTGATCTCATTGTTGGAGGAGTAATCATCCGGGTGAATTCCAGGTTGAGGTCGCTACTGTTGTTGCCTTTGCTCGTTCTGAAACTAAACACAACGAACCCGATCCCATTTTAGCAGCTTTGATGTATGAACAACATATTTTATAGGAATCATCCATCTTATCGTGACAAATCTTCCGATCAATTTACTTATATCTGTTGGCATTTAAAAGACCATCAAATATCTAACAAATTTGTTTTTCAAAGAGAAATAAAGAGACAATAAAAAATGTTCAACACTTGATTTAAAGCTCTGCTTTTCTATCCACGAACACATAATTTTTTATTTCACTCGTGCAAGTTATCGTTTAAATGAAGTGTGATGGTTTGACAAGATAAGCTGGCGATACGGAGATTGATTAACCTTAAAAGTAGCGAGCTATGTCACGTGTTCATAATTATTTCCCCATAATTTTGACAACTCACGTGACCAACTAACCTGACCGAAATACCCGACACCCAATTTTGACGCTTTAATCCGGCGAATAATTGAAACAGAATCAGTTTTACTACACCAACAAAAGGCATGTTAACCCTATTCTTGCTGTAATATTTAGAACATATCTAATTTTTTTGTTAGAATAAGGCGTTGGCTGGAAATCTTTTGTTGTCTGGAGGAATTTACATTCTGCCTCTGCACTGACACCTCTGCTTTTATCAAATTTTTACACAGAAATCCAGAGATGGCAGATATATAAATAGACGCAAATAAAAGCTTACGCTGCAGTTTTAGGAAAGATTAAACGGTAGATATGTGTCACAGTCTACCCTCTGTATTGTGGTGAAAATGATATACATTTAAATAACATGATTGAGTGATGAACATCTAGATGTATAAAAATATGGGAAGATCTTTATGACTCCTACAATCCATCTGAATTTGTTTTTGTTAGTTTTCACGCCACCGAAGATGAGACACATAATGTGTTTGCCCTCTCGGTCTCCCTCAGAATTTTAATAATATCCTACATTTTCCCCCAAGTTCAAATTCAATTTAACCAAACATAGAGACGTATGAAAATCATCGTAAAGAGCATAAATATTTTTAAAAAATCAATTAATAAAAACATTTAGTCTCAAATACATTTAAGTTGATAAAAACAATAGTGTAATGGGGCACAAACACGATTTTAATTTAAAATCCTAATAATGTTTAGTGTGCTATTTTTTTAAAATTAAAGTTTAACCAAAATTTGAATGGCAATGGTTGAGTAATAAGTAAGATACATAATCTTTTCTAAATGATTAGGGTCCGTTCAACTTTTTCTTAAGATATGTAATTCATTGCTAAATGTTTCATTAAATGTATGTTCGTAGTAAAACGAAAGATAACTCCCATGTAGAGGAGGGCGATGTTCCTACCCTGGGCGTGGAGTTCGTGCCCAGCAGTGCCCTGTACGGTACTGACACCGGTAATTATCGCCCTTGTTTACACGTGGCAGGTGCCCGCCTCGCACCGACAGCTGAATACACGTCGGAGTTAACAGCAATATGCAAACTACACCCATGTATTTTAGAACTCTAATTTCAATATAAATCATAACAATTATATCCTTCATTGAATGGTCAATACGTGTTATTAATGAGCTTGACAGAATGGTCTTTATCTGATCTCCATATGCAGAAAATATCATATCTTCCATATCTTCCACTTCAAATTGAAAACTATAAATGTCAGAGCAAATGAATTAAAAATGTCATAAATTACGAGATATCGTGTGAGGAAACCTTGAACTAAATTCAGTATTATTCAGTTGTACCAAGTACGCGTTTCTTTTTGGGTTGTATATTGACATGAAATGACATGAATTGACAATATAAATTTCAGGCGGGTCATTACTTGATTTTTTTCTCAAATAAGTAAAAGCTGGTCGCATTTCTCTACATATATCTTACGTTTGTCAAAGCAATTATACCTTTCGCACGCATCGGATGAAAGCTCAAATGAGCTTTTCTGATCACATTTTAGAGGGTTTTAAACTGTTGTATGTTCACAACGCAAATCCCTTGCCGGATTTGAAATTTGAAAAATTTCAAAAAAGCATGATAAAAGTGAAGTTTATTTCATCAACCGAATAGCGAATGAAAGAAAATTTAAGCAAGCTCACATACCCCACGTTCATTATTTCATCGGTTTGAATAAAAAAAAAAAACCCACACGCCCACTATAACATTTTACAATGTACACTGTTTCTGGCAATTCATATTATAATGAACGACAAGACGCTATCCTATTTGATGAAACAGAACTTTACCGGCAGTTACTCCCCTTTCTCAGGCCATTCTTCATGACAAAAGGAACGTCTATAGCTGAATGTCTGTGGCTCCCGGTATGCAAAAATTCGGATGGACGACTTGGGACCTAGGTCGTCCGTCCAAATTTTTGCATACTGGGAGCTAATTAATCAACTGAATATCTACTCAGAACTAACAAAATTACAACAGCAAAAAAAAAAAAAAAAAAAAAAAAAAAAAAAAAAAAAATAAGACAAACGAAAAATCAACCTGGAATTTACAAAGTAAATGTCCATGATAACCAATTAAAAAAAACCATGATGCAAATAAAGGACAATGCATTATTCGTTGATCAATACCATCTAACAATGAAGAAGATTTAAAGAGTTGAAATACTTTACAATCTTCATGTTGTGAACTTCTATGTAGAAATTAAATGATGTGAAAGTTTACATCAATTTATTGGTTGAAATGCTGTTCGGCACCGGGGAGTTAATTTATAATTACTGAAGATCTTATTTCCGTGTGACTTTTTCCAAGATTTTCAATCTTAATAAAGAGAGAAACGAAAAAATAAATAAAATTGTAATGAATGAAAATGACGCTTTACTTTTACGGCATAGAACAACACATGCAGTTGAACGCAATATTCTATAAAATCACCCATTGAAAAGATTTGTTATAGCTGCCCCCCCCCCCCCCCACTTTGTTTTATATATATATATATATAAACACTGTATTTTTTTTATGATTATTAGTTTAAATGGTAAGGCTAATATCGGTAATAAAAACAAATGTTGCAGAAATGTAGCGGTTTTTACATTGATTTATCAAAATAATAAGACTTATAAGTAAGCATTTTATGTTTCATATTATTACGAATTTTCAATTTTAAGAATGCAAGCCTTAAAACACATTAAAAAAGTGTAACATACATGGTACGTAGAGTATCTTTTTTCTGTGATCATTTATTGCTGTTAAGAGATTGTCCTATAATTTAAATAAGTTCTTACTGCTTTCGATAGAACTAATAATGAAGGGAATTCATATGCCAGGGAGTTACTATTATTTCGTAGGGGACTTATCCATTGAATGGTCTCTTTATTTACACTATAATTGTTATACAATGATTAGGGAATATGCATATGGTAGTGATGCTGTCTTAATCCTGACCAATTATTTACCTCAAAGTAACACTGGTTTCTATATTATTTATAACTATAACTTGAATCTCATAGAATATGTTGTGTAGTTGGTTTTGAAAAAGTATTATTGATGTAAACCATTCATTTACAGATCAATTCAGTTATTAAGTGTAAACAGTGCCAAGGAATAGTGTAATAGGCCGAGGGGAAATTCATATGTAAGAAGCCCTTGTGCTTAGAAATGAATTAAACATGTAATAGTGAGTCATTTGTTTTTCATATCACTATTATTATAATTTTTTATTTATCTATATGTCATTTTCCATAAAATCTATAAATGCTGTTAACATCGGTAAATATTTATGTATATTATATATAGATTTTGTTTTTAGAACTGAACGTTCATTTTTGTATATTTTTCGCATTTTAACCATGGAATAAATCTCACTGGTATTAAGCCGATATACGTACCATAAGGTACGCATATCTTAAAATGGCGACAAGCTCTGTAGGTTCGGAAGTTTACACTGCTCTATTTATTTATTCAGGTCGTATTTAAGCGCGTAAAACATAAATGTTTGGAGGGCTACTGAGTCTTCACATGTAGCAACTTATAAAATAAACCAAAACCGTATATCAATTGATATTTCCTCCATAAATGAAAATCCCAATGATATGCGTACCTACAAAAACAGATATACGTACCATAAAACAAACAAGAATTTCTGGATATGCGTACCATCGGTAAGATGTACGTGGGTGGGTGTGCGTACGTGCATGCGTGTGTGAGTGTGGATACCCAATGCTTCTATTTCTTCATCAATAAAAAATATTAAAATAGCTTATATTTAAATGTAGCATCAGGTGTGACTTAAATCTGGTCTTGAATTTATTCAAACAACAAAATGCTTGAATTTATTTGAACAATGAAATGTTTTCTTTGATGATTCATGCGGGACATGAAGGTGGCGAAATTGAAGGGGGGGGGGGGGGGGGGGGGAGGGGGGGGGCATAAACCGCGTTAGCGTGTTATTTAAATTTCTGCAATAATCGCTACCTTCATAAACTGGATAATCAAAGAAAGCATTTTATTGTTTATATTTACATTTTTCTTTTAACAAATTAATAAATTGATCGTAAAAAGTAAGTAAAATTTACTTATTTATTGTTAATGTACATCAGTACGTTACTATATATAGTATATAAAAGACTTCGACTGTAATTAATAATTGATTCTGACATCATCCTGATGTTTTCGTGCAGTCCGAGATTCTTCAGGGCTATGAATCACAATCGGGGTTTTTTTCTTGAGAAAAAGAGGAGAAATTAATCGGTAGATGTTAATGAATTCCTTTGTGTGCTACAACATTTTATGTTTTTGTAAACCTTGCTTCGAACCATACAACTTTCCGCAAACTTCAAATACCTTGCCATCATCTTTAAAAAATATATTTACAGAGATATTTTTACACGTAAAATACCTACATTGTATGTATTGTAGACAAGGGAGTAGACAACATGCATTGGAAATCAGAATAAACATAATCAATAGTAAATGTGGAATATACATGTAATTTAAGGAGGCTGGGTGGTCAACAAATTAGCCATCAAATCTTCCTTATATTTTACGATATGATCCCCTTAGCTATAAACTATTATTAAGTAAAGAAAAAGTATATATTTTACCATTAAATTTTAGCATTTTCCTATATTGTTATATAGAGCTGTCCTTTTAAAAGAAATAAATACAGTCTAAAAATTGGCGACAATCTTCGAGCCCTCTTAAACGAAAACCGTACAGTGTAAAGAAATATTTTCATACCTCTTTGTTTTTGTTTTGGGGTGCTAGTGATCAAAGATCCTTAAATCTACAAGCTACTTTGACAAAAAAAATTCCCAATTAATTTCATGTAAAATAATATTAAAAAAGAAATTGAAATACATTTCACTGTATTTCCTAAAAAAAAAAAAAACCCAACCCAGTGAGAAATCCGTGTGATTCAAATTGCATGCTATTTAATCGTCGGATTACCAAAATTTCACTTTAATTCTATTTTCAATATTCAAGTTCGAATGATACAGATATGCAGAGTCCTTCAAATTATTTCCCAAAATAGTACTCAAATTTGAAAAATGAGTTTGTTAATAAAAATATTTTACAAAATTAGAAAAAATAACGAATGAAACAATAAACAAATTGATGACTATATTCCAAAAATATTACCGTTTAATCATGAATTCTGTTGTAATAATAAAGCAGGAACAATTTTGTTCTCAGCGTATTTATCATTGTAAAACAACTGACATTAAATATAGGATTATTTCTTTACAACTATATGTATTTGAATGCTTTTATCTACTTCCATGGGATTCATCCATTATTGTTTCTAAATTCTCCGAAAAAGAAGCGTTGCCAGAATCGAGGTTCAATATTAAGCGTATATCAAAACCGATTTTTTCAACAATGACATTAATTTTGTATGATATATTGACAATATGAATACTGGTATTCATTTCCCGCTACTATGAAGTATATGCCTAAGTTTTCAACATACTGACACTCTGCATGGGGATATCGATAATAAAACAATATAATACAAATACATTCAACGTTTCAACAAAACCGCACAGTTCAATGAAAATAAGAACACACAATATATAATAGGAAAGTAGCTGGTACCCATATCATCAAATTATGGTACGTATATCCAAAAAATAAAACATGTCGTAGGTACGCATATCATCAGGATTTTCATTATTGGAGGAAATATCAATTAATATACGGTTTTGGTTTATTTTATAAGTTGGTACATGTGAAGACTCAGTAGCCCTCCAAACCTTTATGTTTTACCCTCTAAATACGACCTGAATAAATAAATATAGCAGTGTAAACTTCCGAACTTGCAGAGCTTGTTGCCATTTTATGATATGCGTACCAAATGATATGCATATCGGCTTAATACCAGTGAAATCTGCTGTGAGACGTTTGTCTTTTGCAATAAAGAAACTGAATTAAATAGTAATTTAGCATCTTTTAAGTTCATGATCTAACGGATAGTTTGGCTGCAGGTTTCTGAAATATTTGAAATCCTTTAATGATAGAAGGTAACAATGCTTGGTTTAAGGAGGTTGGATGGTTACAAATTAACCACTAGATCTACCTAAAATTTTAAGATATGAATTGTTTAGCTATAAACTATTCTTAAATTTTACCTTTGACATTTCCTATATTTCTATATAGAGCTCTTCTTCTAAAGGAGATCAATACAGTCTAAAAATGGCCACGGCCATCGAGCCCTCTTAAAAGACTGTATGCGGCTAAAATTTCATTGTAAATGTGATGCAAAAATGTGTTTTAAATTGTATTTTTTCAATAAGTATATAGGAAAAAAGTTACAAAAAGATAAAGTTTTTTCTCAATGTCTTACATTTAATATATCCAATTTATCTATTGCTATAGTCTTACAAAATATGATAACTAATTTGTTCTCAGCCTACATGTATTCCTTAATTAAAACAAATATTGCATGTAGGTATCCAAATTAGTGAGATTACCTTTCACATTATTTTAAATTGAATACAAGAGATTGGTTTTTTCCCCCAACCCAATAGTAAAATTTAAATTGTAAATAATTATATCAGAATTGATCAAGCACCAAAAACGCAATCGCAGCTCATTATACCTGAATCTTGACCTTAAATTAACAAATACAAATTATGTATTATAGTTACTCTTAAAGCGAAATACTACATAGAACAGTTTGAACAGTTTATTTTATCTCTTTGATTGTAGTTTACAACATAAAGAATATAACAAATATATACAACACTATATGCTTGAGTAGAGGAAACGTAAACATTCATAATTAATCGTACATGATATATAATATATATAGGATCTCTCATGATTTGCGATGGTATATGATTTTTATCCAACGAGTTTTGTTTTTTCTATCCCCGAGCCTTGGCGAGGGGATAGAAAACACACAACGAGTTGGATAAAAATCATATACCATCGCAAATCATGAGAGATTCTTTTTATCACATGTTTTACCACTTATTTTGTTAAACCTCAATCTTTTATATAAAAATTATAAATGTGAACCGCACAACACATATACTACAAGACGTCAACAACTTTACGCACGGAAAAAGAGTTCCTTAAAGATTAACAAACAAACATTTCATTTTCGAGCATATTTTTATCAATTCATGAAAGAAAAAATCAAAACAGCATTAAATGCTTCACATTTAGAACTCTACACTTTTCAAGTGAATTGTTTTGTTACTTTTTCATTCTACGTCAATCATCCGCCTGAAGCTACGTAATATTTAATTATGACGTCACGTGGCGTAAGAACACACAGTGGAATATCAAAAATGTATCCCATGAGTGATATCCACCGTATATTGAGATAAACATGTGATAAAAAGTATTAATGTACATTTCTAAAGTCACCCATATCACCAAATTGCAGAATTTCGGGGTTTTTTTTAATATCCTCAACAATAATCAGGAAAATTGTTAAAATTAAGCTCTCTTAAAAAAATGGTACTAACAGTCTAGAAAAAAACAAAATCAGGGCATCATTGCGTACTGCTGACAACACCTGGGTTCTGTATTACTCATGAAACACATGCCCGTCACGATTTGCCAATTTATAGGAGCTGACCGTCAGTAAACCCCCAAATAAATCAATCGATCAATGTATCGACCAGGACTGTCTCGCTGTCATCTTTCTTGATCCCTAAATCTAGATCAGTCGACAGACCTTTCTCTTTCTTTAATGCCATTCTGGCGAAAATCGTTTATCAAAACCATATTTGCTGTTTTTAGATTTGACAAATTTGTGTGAAAATCACCGACTGATCATGAGGACATTACTTTTGTCCAAATGTACTTGATATGGGTTGGGCTTTTCAGTTTTAGGTGAACAAGAAAAGCTTAACATTCAAACATTTTTAAAAAAGTATATAAAAAAAGTCAATTAAAAAAGAGAAAGACCTATATATTTAGTTTCAGGTATGTAAAAGAAAAATAATTAACATTATTATGGTTCTAAAAACGGGATTGTTTATTGGTATCGCTCGTGACAATAGGGAAAAAAATCCCATCTCTTTAGAAGCATAGACAGCAGGGAATTCACTACCAGTGATAACCAGATGATTGAATATTAAAGTTTTTAAAAATAGAACACGGTGTATCTAGTATCATAGCCTTACGGTATGTGTTTTTGGGCATGATAAACAATTTATTGCACATTTGTAATTACCTCGGGCGATGCATTCGGCGAGTAAGTGGTTTAAACTCTATTTTCCTTCCACCATAATGCAATTAATGTACTGTGAATGTTTGTATACAGTTATCAACTGACCACAACAGGATTCAAGGATTCACATGTACTTAACCAAATTCTACGCCTTTATACTTGTCGGAACGCATACCGGTCCTGACCATCGTAAACTTTAGATCTGATCATTGCTGAATTCTATAGAATGACAACCTGTATAAGTTGAAGTTTATTGATCATGAATTCTGCAAGACTTCAACATAATGATACCAATCACAGAATTAGAGAAATAAACTAATATCCTTAAATAAAAGTAAAGATACTATGTATTATATTTGCTGAAACTGTATTTTAATTATGTTCTTTGATACGCAACTATATCATTGCCAGATGTCAATTTAAACAAGTATTAGGAAAACTAATGAATTGTCGTGTTGTAATGGGTGGGTGTAAGTACAAACTTTACAACATGTAAATGTCATGTTGTAAATTTTGTGTTTACACCCACCCAGTAAATTCAAAATTTACAACATGATAGAATGTTAATGACCAATTTGACGAAATTGAACATCGATATGGATAGTGTATATAACTTGTTTCTATTATATACATGTATATTTGGATGGCAGCTATTTTGGATTTGTAAAATATTTGTGGTGTTCTTTGAAATGAAATAAATAACATGTAAGATTTTGAAGATCAATAAAATGGAATGAGTTTGCGAAAAAAAGAAATTTCTCTTTTTGTAAGAGAGTTCAACAACATTTTAAATAAAAAGAATTCGGTTATACTTACCTACATCCCGTAAACATACATATCATAACATTTTTAGTGTCAGTTTTACGAGCACCATCAATAAAAGAGGCATTTCTTTCTCCGTGTCAGAGGTCGTGAGCAATAAAAAGGCTTTGACTTCTTTGTTTTCATAGTACAGATACAACCATTAAATCAGAGCCAAGATTCATGAATTCATTCTTAATATCACTTAATTTGAGGGAGTTACAAACGTACAGCATGACGGAATTGCGCACTCAAGTATATTACACGGGTAAATATTTAATAAATCATTATAAAATGAAACGAAAAGTGGACCGCCTTGCCTAACACCAAAACAAAACAGAAAACAAAAAATCCCACTACAACCCTCGTAAGTAGTAGTGCATAAATTGTTGTTATGTTTGAAGATTTTTCCCATGAAGTGTCTTGCCCTATCTATATTTCTCTTGAAAATAGCAAATGATTGTCCGTCCTTAGAAATAATTGCATGTCAAAATGTAGTTATAAAGAATTTTGTGCAATTTAGGTTTTATTCCTTCCGCATCTAAATTGCACTACATATATAATGGTCTTGGTCTCATTCATGTTTCGTCGATGGAAGTATAATGGTCATAATTAGTGTCTGTAAGTGATATTTCCTGGTCGAGATGTACAAAATATGGTCTATGTCAATAAACAAATGGCCATTTTCCCAGTCTTAATCTATGTAAATGTCCCTTGTTACTTGTTTCTCTAATGACTAATACACACCCGCACATCCTTATATAAATATAAACGCACTTTGATCTGCCTTGGTCAGTGTGGGATATTTTTTTTGAGACAAGAGTCCATCTGGTTCTGAAGATCCCGGTAAAAATGAAGCTCACAATTTTGGCTGTGGTGGCATGTTTTACTGTGGCTACAGCTCAGTTCTGGGGCGATGATTTTGATGATAGATTCGGTGACTTTGGAGACAACCTCTGGGATCGGTATGAAGATAGGTACGACGACTGGGGATACTCCCCATACAGGTGGAATAATTTCAGAAGACCGTGGGGAGGATGGAATCAATGGGGATGGGGGCGCCGTCGCCATTACAGACCACACTACTACCACAAACCCCGCCGCCATTATGGGTACAACCGAGGCTACAACCCTGGATATAGTAACTATGGACAATTAATGAGCAATATGTATTTGTACAACAAAATTTTTGATTGATTCGTGTGCAGTTAATTTAATAGGAGTGATAACATGAGAATCAGTGACTGTTGGTGCTACAAAGAGAAGTCGTCCGAAATGACACGTCTGAAAATGTGACAGTCGGACATTGATCCAGCGAGACAACCACGTGACTTTACTGTAGACGTAGTTTCATAACAGACTGAGAAAAAATTGTTTTTGTCACAGCAATATTTTGTATCTATTTTAATTTTCAATACGTATTAAATTTTCAAAAAAATTATATACGAAATTTGTTATCCTTAAAAATTCTATGATTATCTTGATTTTATAACTATAATTCAGCTAGACAACGGATTTTGTTGAATTGCTTCTACGCATTTTACAGACTTTGTAAACAAAAATTATCTTTGTAATTTTTCTTCTTTAATGAGCTGTGCTTGACCGTTAAAAGCGAACAATAATTGTTGCTCGCTTAAGTGTCCGATCGCTCGAGTCTAAGAAAAAAAACCCATCTATCCGTCAAACTGGGTTGTAATTATCGAGTTCATTTTTCAATATGTTGCCTTTTTCCCACGTACTATCTGAACTTCGTTAGTGTCATTACATGTATACCTTGCGGATTTACATGTGATAAATGAATGCAAAAAGATCCAATTTATTAAAAGATAAGAAAAAACCACGATGTTAATAAGTTATTGCATTATCAATTATACAAATATCGAACGCCTGCAATGCTTATTTCTTCAAAGAGATAATTTATGTAGCATAAAAATATTATTTGGATCGTAAAAAAAATCTCGCCATCAGTGCAGTTGTAAATGGACTGATCATGTAAAAATGCAAGTTTGGGACCCCAGACTTGTCTGTTCTCTTGTCTTGAACCTTTTTATGTCCAAACATCACAGTGTATATGCCATGCTTAGCTGACCACAACATATTGATTCGAGGTCAAAAAATGGCTTCTGACACACACGACAACTATTTTACCGGCAAATCGGATGCGACCATTTCCTGAAGGTCTTTACACGTGAATGGTAATTTTTTCGTCGTCCTATCAGGTTTTCTGGCGTGCATGCTCTCACCGAGCGGTTTTCCTTGCTAACATGTGTTTATGTATATGCTTTGTAGACATATATATCTTTTTAAGTGTAGATAGTAAGCTTCAAGTACGTCCATTCTTTATTACTTTTCTACCCACTGTGTGTTGAATACAACTCACACACTATTTGAAACTTAGTAAGTACTGACTGATTTAAAACCTCAATAAAAACACAATATCGATCTAATTAACACACTTACTCTTTGGTACAGCAAGTAACCTAAAGAGTAAATGTGATAAAGCAATGCTGTTGAACAAATTAGGTACAACTTTTCTGAAAGGAAACATTGCATTAAATTATTTATTACAAATAGACACTTTTTGAAAATTGTTTAACCATTTCACATTCGGCAAAATGTTAGGTTTTTTTTAATCACTTCATGCATGAATTATGGAAACCTTAACAAACAAACACATGTATTTTTCATTAATATGTTTGTTAGATGCCAAGCTTCTGTGCAGTATATTTAAAAGTTTGATTCTTTATAGTAAGAAAGTAAGTAAGTAAGTAAGTAAGTAATATACATAGACTTATTACAAACTCCGTCAACTAAACATTACGTTACTATAATACAGTAAAAATAGTTTGAAGAATTTGAAGCAATTCAAAAGCCCAATGACAATTTTTCATTTTTAAACTACGATTTAAAAGTGAAAATATTTGAAGCAATTCAAAAGCCCAATGACAATTTTTCATTTTTAAACTACGATTTAAAATTGAAAATATTTACAAACACAATTAAATGAATTTTTTACGAATTACAGCAAAAACGACACAGTTCAATAGTACTGATGACCAAGCAGACTGTGCATATATTGAACTATACATTAATCAAAGAAAAGACCGACCACTAAGTGTTTATTGACCAATCAATCAAGGGATCAAGGGATTCGTGCCAAGTATGAAGTATAAAGGGCCAGATGTGACAGGTGAATGACTCTAACACTTTCAATCCAACAATATGTGTGTGAAGGCTAACTAGAGTTAGGCCAAAAGTTAGGAATTATATATACACAGGTACTTGTTTCTGGGATTAACCCATAGTAAATAAAACTAACACTAGAAGCCTTCCGTGACATTTTACCAACAAAATCGTATATGCCGTGTTTGCCTGTATTTTTTTTTTTGGCATAAACAGCGTCCAAACATCGCTCGCCGGCTGGTAAAATTGTTTTAAACCACGAAACACATGTACAAATCACGGGCAGAATTTACAATTCAAAATCAAAGTGTAAATTTTTTTCCTACTGTGTTCAAACATCTTTAAAATTAAGCACATAATATGATAATTAATATAAGCAAATAGTAAAAAATCTACATCCTATTAACAAACTAAAGCTTTGTTTCACTTACAATAATCTGCTACATTTTTAGACACATTATGTGACCAATGACGCCAACTGCAGTGCACAGGTTCCGTGGTTTGAACAAAGTCAAATGCGAACATGGTACTTGATCAGTCATATCTATCCCGAAGGTCATACATGAATAAAAAGATAATTATTCATTTGTTTGAAAAATTGCGTGAAACTGCCCATTTTAGTGACGGCATGATAGATAAACAACTTTCGGACAATGATGACTTGCATCAAGATTACTGCAATAGAGATATATATTTCAAAT
This sequence comes from Magallana nippona, assembly GCA_033439105.1. Lineage (NCBI taxonomy): Eukaryota > Metazoa > Mollusca > Bivalvia > Ostreida > Ostreidae > Magallana > Magallana nippona. The sequence goes on along the minus strand of CM065923.1, from coordinate 45,009,000 downwards.
AACCGATTGGTAACGAAGAGAAATATTGACCCTATTAAAATATTTCTTTTGCTTAAATTGTCAAAAAAGGGCTGAATGTACAATAAATTAAAACCAAAGGATAAATTTTTTTTTTAAAATCCCACATTTTTATACGATTTACTCATGAAATGCGAAGAGAAAAGGGGGTTTGAAAGTTAGACAAATTAAAGAGGGCTGGCCATTTTTAGACTATATTACTCTCCTTGAGATGAAGAGCTCTGTATAATAATATAAGAAAATTGTCAAATTTTAAAACTAAAATATTAGGATTTAACCATTCAGGTGGGTTTTTTTTTTTATCAAAACTGTTTAAACATTTGCTTAACCTATTTCCGCTGCTGTTTCGTGGTTTTTTCTTGTTATAATTTCAGAGAAACATTTATTGGTCCATCCAACATTCCACCATCCCAATCGTTACGGATGTAAGCCAGTTTACCAGGAATGGAAGCTGTCCAGGCGTCTAATATGCTCATAGGAATGCACAACTGTTTCCTATTTGACTTTGTATTTGCATTTTAATCTATACTAGTGATCAAGCAGGTAAGCATCTCTCCCCAGGGCTCACCATTCTTGCTTGAATTGTTTGGGGATGCCCAAAAAGGCAATAATTGATGCCTGGCTCCCTTATTGTAAGCAGCCATTGCCTATACCGCTAATAAAAATCGTTATGAGGTAATGTTTGTATTGTTATTTTTATTACTCCTATGCTTTAGGCATCTTTGATAATTAGATGTTTTCATAAACAAAATAACTAAATAACAGTTTAAATTATATTCTAGACTTTAATCCATATCCGATAGGTAATTTGTTGACTATGAAGCCTCCTTAAAGCTTTTTCAATTTCCATTGAAATGATCATAATAATTAGTATTGATATATTAAGTAATATTTGATTAAAGATTAATTACGTGCTTTCTTATTGTGCAAGACTAATAGAATCATTCATTATTGCGAGTGTAGGATAGTGAAATTCCACTGAGGGGACAAGATTCTGCCGAGTCCTAGACCGTGAATCTTGTCCCCGAGGTGGAATTTCACTATCCCACACGAGTATATGATGAATGATTATTTTTCTCGCATTATTTAACATTAAAAAACAAGATATGACAACTTTCTGTTATGACGTTCAAAAGATTACTTTCGGTTTATCCCTCCGTTGCTTCAAATAGTGCAAGTTAAAATGAGAGCACGCAACAGTTTTTTTTTTCCAATAGAATTATGATCAATTGTAATTAATAAATGCAAAAAATCTCAATCCATCATTTTGCATTTCCCTACAGCAGACAACGTTTGTTTACGTTTTAAAGCGGCTTTTAAAGCGGCGTAGTAATACACAGTGTAAGACAGAAAAATCTCACACTGCTGTCTCACACTGGACAAACCGATCTCACAATAGTGATAATGCAAGAATACACTTGTATCTTATTTTGAACAAGAAAAAAAAAACTACACATATGTCTCTTTTTCTTCTTTTTTTTTTATTGCGTATCAGTGTAATAATACTCTGATTTACAAATGGGACAACCAGCTTAGGACTTTAAAATGAGAAACCAAGCTTGTGGTTGTGATAACAACCGTTATTAAGGAGGCTTGGTGGTCAACAAATTACTCATCGGATCTGCGTTAAAAATTTATATATGATTCTTTTAGCTATTAACTATTAATTATTAAAAAAAAATCAAATTTTTTTGTCCCTAAAACCTTTGTGTTTATATACATGCAAAGCTCTTCTTCTAAAGGAGACAAACATAGTCTAAAATAGCCATGACCATCGAGCCCTCTTAGAAACTGTTTAAATTTTAAAAAAAAATAGATCTAGTAGAAATACAAATGTACCATTAGTCTCGTAGCAGAATAACTTCATTGACATGAAACTTAATACGTATCAAGGAAAATTTCAAGTTTAGTAAAAGCAGTATTAATTTACAAGATAAAAAGGTAAAACGGTTTGTAATGATTCTACTTTCCCCAAGTTATAACAATTAGATATGTACCGTATTTGCTTTATTTCATTAAAACAAGCCACGAAACAACGAAACATCGACAAAATCAAGTACACCTACAAATCCTCATTTTACAATTTAAAAAAAAAAATTGTGACATAGTCAGTGTATTTAGTAAAAATGACGATTTTTAAGGCACGTAAACTCTTATCTTAAATACAATCTATTCTTACATAGTAGCTTAACCCTCATATATTTTTTTTTATCTTTAATATTTTAAGATAGCAATATGCAATAAAATTTAAATCAGTTTAAGTTTAATTCGCTCCAATTAACTTGGTGCATAAATTCACCCCGTTTTACTCATTTCCAGTATTGTACTCTTGTTGTCGATCGCCGTATTTTGGAAAACCAGAAATCCTGGTTAGGGTTCCCTTTTGACTGGTGGATTCAGATAAGTAAAAGAATGTTGCATCTAGGTCAATAAATCATCTACATATCCTAAAAAGTCAATTGTCCCGTGCCAGATGATTCAAGATTTTGACCTACTTTGGATCAGGAACCACATATATGGTGGAGCGGACATTTACGACCACAAAAAGTGAGGCCTTTTATTGCAGACTTCGGCTTTAGTGCTGAAAGTAATCTGTTCCCCCTGGTCTTTCTAATGGTGAAAGCTGTCCCAATGTACATTAATTGTCAATATTTGCATATTTATTTTTTCGATGTATAAAATGAAGACCAACGGTACCCATCTCGCATTTGCCACAGGATTTGCAAGCTGCCAGGTAAGGTCCGGAACAGCCACGTTATTGTATTGGAATAGTGCTCGATTGGATTACTGTCTGTAATAATTCAACATGTAATGTGATAGGACTACTCTTCTGATAAAATGTGCATGCGTGTAACTTTGAATTAAATCTTCTCTTAGAAGGATTTTTGATAAGAATCAATTTTAAAAATAGCTATGGTATCAATTTTGACAATATAATTTAAAAAATGTAATATTATTTTAATGAATATGTTTATGCTTTTCAATGATGAATAAAATTCTTGTTGTCTGTTGTCAATTTGCAATAATCTCATCATTTTGTGATTGTATAGTTTGCTTGTATGCATGTTTAATAACTGTTTTGTGTCGTTATTTTATCCCTACATCTACACCATCATCATCTATGTGTTCCCTTTAAAAAACTGTAAACTGTAATAATATTGTGGAGTGTGATTTGTGTTTTCTAAAGCGTCTTCTGTACACAGAGTAACATTGTGGTATCTGCTCACTTTGTTCGAAAGGGTCACCTTCAGTTGTTTTTGGCGTCTGCTTTATGTCTTTCATATAGTGGTGTGTGCTTTATGTGTTCCATATCTGTACTGTCTGCTTCATCTGTTCCAAAGCGCAGTCTACGAACTGTATGTGTTACGAGCTTTAATCCTGTGTTGATACTACATGCAGTAATAATGAGATGTCATTTTATGTTGCTTTGTATTATCTAATTAATCTGCATCCCTAAAGTGTCCTTCTCATACCTAATGATGTCATAAACCACGGGTTTTGGCAGGTGCGAGATGCCCCTACTCTCCTTATGTTGTGTCGGTTTGTGCTGCTGTACACTTGTTTATGTACTGTACAATTAACTTACCGTTTTACAGTCGTTTTCGTCGGCAGCTTAGGTGGCGGCTTGTTGTTCAGATCTTTTTGTCTGGTTTTGGAGAAAATGAAAAGGAAACTGGAGAACCGTTTTCCCTTTTTTGCAGAAAATGAGACGAGGAGTGTGTTTATTACTGGTTCTGTCCTTGGTAGGGCAGTCGTTATCACAAACAACAACAAATACTTTTGGAATAGGCGACACAATAAGGAGAGTGTTAACTACCTATCCCTGGTTTGCGATCGCGGCTGCAGCTCCATTTGTTGCCGCTAATAGTTTGGGACCAAATCCCTCCGGGTTAATGCTCAGCAGACCCCCCTTCCCTCCTCCGCCGCCATTCTTCCGAAGACCTTTTCCCATGATGCCCTTCATTAGACCTCCTCCTCCTCCTATCTTCATTGTACGACGAGGTAAGGAAATAGGAATTGTAGACTGTAATGCAATTCTGTAGAGTTGTGTTCTTCCTGGGAAAATTCCCATACTGAATTGAAATCAGTGTTTTGTTTAGTGACTGTCAAAAAACAATTTCATGTATTTATCGAGTTTTCATCATCACCATCTGAAATATGAAAACACTATCCGACACCCTCCTCCCACCCAATCCTGTACCCCACCCGACACATAGATGATGGTTGTAGTTTTAGGGGTTGAATAGACGGGTAATTGATGCGTTTTTCTTCATTTTTCATCAGCACAATGAAGATATACATTAAAACTCTGCTACTTTTGGGAATGGCAACTACAATCTTATCTCAAAGTACCAATTTATTTGGTCAAATTGGGAATTTCATCACAGGATATCCTCTTCTTGCCTTGTCTTTTGCTGGTCCGTTCCTTGCAAGAGGTGGTTTGGGTCCGAACCCCTCTGGCGTCATTATACCTCCCCCACCGCCTTTTATCGGTGGTGGTCGTCGCATTTTCCGGGGTGGACTTCCTCCACCTTTTATAGGACCCTTTCCACCCCGCCCCGGAATGTTGTATGGTAAGTGATGTCAAAGCTTAACCTTAACACACGTCCTTTAACTTTCAGGCCATTCGAAGTCGTATTGAGATATGATAGGTATATACTTGGTAAGTTTGGTGTGTGACGGAGTAACATGGAACCATATTTTCCTCTCAAAGAAAGGAATTACTTACAGACACTAAATGTTTAATGTTCTTACTAATACCTCTTTTCCTTAACTACTTTCTGCTTTGCCTATCATTTTATAGTTAATATACTGACATTATCGTTTTGCTTTCACAATACACCGGCGAAAATTCTGTTAAGCCCACGTGTCCGTTTTCGGGGTTTCTTAGAATGTTTTCCCGGAAAGTTTGCACCTATTCACCTTCTAAAATTTTGCTGTTTGTGAAAATGTCTTAATTACCTGTTACTTTAAATAAACTTAACTTAAAAAGTAAAAACTGTCGCTTATTTATTCATTGATGGAAGATTAACGCCGTAATGGCAAATTATTCTAAGCATCAAAAATTTTCAAATTGTTTTAAATTTTTTTAATTAATCTTTTTAATATTTCGATCATTGATATTTGTATTTTGTTTCTTGTTTTGTTTTTTGAACGATGCAATGACCAGTTTTACTCAACGTATTTTTTGCAGGTTAACTTATATGGATGAGGATGATGGGGCAAGTCAAGGTATCAATCATAACTATCTCATTTAACTTATTTACGATTTTTTTATGTTTAATTATATTATACATGCATTTTAATGATGCGCTTTTCATTTTATTATTTTGTAGGATGTGTTTCATTTTCTGGCGTATTTCCGGTGTATATTTCATCACACTAGCGACCTGAAATCAACAGTTTTGTTGGTGGAGTTACATTGTGACATCATCAGTTGTTATATGTTATTCTCAGACAAAACACACACTGGCAATGGAGCTAGTTATTTTAATTCGTTTCGGTTCCTTGTATAACAACTTTTCTGTATATTATTAAATTAATAATATTAGTATTATATCATTATAGCAGATTCAAACATCTCTATATCAACCCAAATTTGTTTATCTGTAAATTCGCGGTTATTTTTGTTATATGCAATAAATATACTTAAACAAAAATTCAATTGTTCTGTTACCAATCGGAATCATTGAAATGGAAAAAAGACTATTGAAACAGGTATTTGCAGAATAATCATCATATGCAGTACATGTCATTGACATAGTGGGTTTCATTTTCTAAGAATATATTTTTAGCAATCTGATTAAAATCAGATCCTTGATCCGCTTCTTGTTTTTCTATTGTCGCTACGTAGCGACAATAGAAAAATAAGGAGCGGATCAAAAGGATCTGATTTTAATCAGATTGATATATTTAGGTGATTAAAGTAGGAAACAAGTTTCAATAAAGCCTTAATTATTCAGTTTTTGTCTTTGTTCTATCTAAAATAGACACACTCGGCATGTGTTAGTTCTAGTGCGCGTCTCTGGCCGCAAAAAAATGAGCTTGGAATAAGGGCTGCGTTTTACTGAAATGCGTAGTACGTATTGCGACAAATTTTATAAATGCTCTACCAAATAATTTAATCTAATACCAGTAAATCATTCTTACAATAGAACCATTTAACAAGACCTTGGATTTTCGATAGGACGTAACTATCTATTTCTTGCGTCAAAACAAGTTAAAATAACGCTGGTTTCAAGCGAAATATACACAGATTGCGTAGTCATAGCTCAAAAACCAGGCAAATCTTGCTGATTACAAAGAACCATGGCTGAGTGGCCAGCAGTGAAATAGACAGGCCTACGTCACATTGCTGTTTGACACAACTACCCAAAGTCCAAGGTCTTGTTAAAATGGTTCTAATAGATAGTGATTGATATAAATATATTTTTTTTAAAATTTACATTTAAAAGATCAGTCCATGACACTGTGAAGATTTACGACTTAAAAGTAAATTATTTTGTAAAACGCTTCCCTGGCCTATAATTTAATTTGGAGTTTGTCAAGTGTCAGTTTCTTTAACAAGAACAGCCATTTTTTTCTATACTCTGAAAAAATTGGACTATATTTTAACTTTCTACAGACTACAATATGCCGGTTATTTCCATATTTGAAAGCTTACGTGATTTGTTCTGTGCTTTGATTAAATCGATTTGATTTGATTATGTTTAATCGATTAAGGATAAAAATAATCCAGTGAGCCTCAAAAGCATTGAATAAAATCTAGATCCTTCAACAATAGTAAAAAATCCTTTATTTCACGTTATTGAAAAGGATGAAAAAAAAATGACGCTGCCTGATTTTCAACTTCACAAATATATTCCTTTTTATAAACGGAGTGAAATTAAAACCATATCGATATAATCTATACTTAGTTTCGCACACATTCAAGCTTAAGATAAAATACGGTATTCTTTATAATCAAACACAAAATAAAACCCTACCATTCAGTCAATTCAAAACCGACTTAAAGTTACTAAAGGAGAACTGAATTGGGAAGTTTTACCATTCAGTTTCCTTTTTTAGACATTTCGGTTAACATCCCGATCACTGAGTGACATAAATTCATCTTGTGAACGGAAACAAAGAGATACATGTTCGTGTTTCTGATTGACAACACTTTTCTGAAAAATAATACATTTTATTATATGATTGATTAATTTCTAGCTCTCTGATTGGCTGATATCCGACAATCTAGAAAAAATAAAACGTTATATTAATCTGCACGTGACCTAAGAGATCAATATAACATTTTATTTTTTTTCTACATTAGACTAAAAATAGATCGTCCAATTAAATATCGCGTTTCTCAATATGTTCGGTTTTGGCTTCAAACTAAAATCCTCGCTTGATAACATTTAGTTTGATATGTCTGTTTAAATTCGTCGCTGAATCATATAATTAAACAATTATTGCTGGGTTTTTTTTTCGATCAATACGATGATTTAGCTACCCTCGAAGTACAATATTCACATCGCCTTCAGCTCGGTGAACACTGTACTTCTCGGGTAGCAAAATCATCGTATTGACCTCAAAACAGCAATAATTGTATAGTATTCGATGTTTCAGAAAGTTATCAAATATATAATAAAAGTCACGAGGAACCAAAAACCTTTGAACAACATTTTATGTTAGGGTCTATTCTTCTTTGAAAACTGCACGTTTTATAATTAAGTTTGCTAACGAGTATCAGTAAATTGATTGAGTTATTATTTATTTGTATTACCATATGAATTATGAGTTATAAATATGAATTTTGGATTACTATATAAATTATATAAATCCGATAGATTATGCGAAGAAATTATAGCAAAAATTCCTTCATAACATCAATTATCACGAATCAGGAAGAGTTGCCAGACACGTTCGATAACCGATGCATAATGATTGCGGCTATTATACAGATAACTCGTGTACATTACAGCACAGGATATTATATATAGAACCAACTGTACGGTGGATGGGTACCACACTATAGATCAACAATCAGTAAGCATTAACGTGTTTTTCACTCAAGTAAAACTATTACTGCCAAGCAGGACTAGTAAAAAAAAAAATACCCCGCTTAATACTTCTATAAAATATAATGAGTTTGCAGTTAACGCAATCAGAGGAATTCGGCCATTCACTTTATGATATTAGTAAGAGGTAAATATGTCTGTACGTTCTGTTTTAGGTAAAAACCATGAAGTCCTTCCTGACCCTGACCTTGGCTGCCGTCCTGTTGGCCAGCTGTTCCGCCCAGTTGCGTAGGGGGCCATTTATCGTCGGCCGATTTGGCGGGGACGATGGATTCTTCGATGACGGATTCTTTGATGATGACTTTTTCGATGATGATTTCATCGATGACGACTCCTTTGGTTTCTTCCTTGGCGGGCCCAGAAGGGGGGGAATCGGAATGGGAGGCGTTTCTCCATTCGTCGGAGGAATGAGCGCTGGTGGATTTATGGGCGCTGGTGGATTTATGGGAGGAATGGGCGCTGGTGTTAGTGGATTTGGAGGAATGGGTGGTATGATTGGAGGACACATGGGAGGATCCGGATATGGTAAGAAACACTACGGCGGATACGGAAAGAAGATGAGCGGATATGGTAAAAAGATGACCGGATACGGAAAATCTTCCGCAATGAGTGTACCAATGGTTTCAGGTAAGCGAATTTGATCTTTAAGAATCTTTTTTTTTTAAATCCGTCAAATAGGAGAATATTTTTTTGAATTCTACATCATATTCTTAAAGGATACCATACAGCAGGCTATCCATCAGTAGGATATGCTGGAGGATCCGCCTTTCCCCAGGCAGGATATACCGGATCATATCCCCAGGGTGGATACAACGGAGCATCTGCCTATTCCCAGGGGGGATATGCCGTAGCTACTCCTTACTTTTCTTCTTCAATGGGGGGTCAATACTCTAACTATTTAGGTTCAAGCGGTGCATTGTATTAAAAATATTTACGATTCTAACTAGACAGTACACTTTCTGTAGATCATTGAATCAAAATGATACAATTTAAACTCATCTTGCACGTTTATGTCATATATAATATATTTCATTAATGTACAAATGTTTTATCAGTATTTATTTTTGTAGAAAAGTATCAATGTTATAATTAACATCATAAAAAGAAAACTATCGATTAACCGGTAAATGTAGTATTTGAAATGTTACTGCAATTTCTTTGCCAAAAATGTGATAATTAATAACGCTAAAAAAGATCATGGATTCAAACTCCCATATGTTAATTCTTATATTGACACAGCCCTTTATTTTATTTATTTTTTAAATGTATGTGTGTATATCACAAAAGTCCAATCATATATATCGAGTGTTTTGCAAACTATGTTGGCCTACATATGGGGCATACATTGAATATCTTTATTTCTATTGTATACTATGTATATAGAGAGAGTGGTCTAATCTACTAAACATGTGCCCATCCCAGGTGAATATTCGTACGATAATAATATGTTCATAATCAGGTAGATCAACAAAAATCTTAAATCATAGTATCTGTTTATTTTTAAAGCATTGTATACTGTATAAACATGAATGTACTTTTAAATGTTTATTGTATATATTTTATGATTCTCTGGTACCATTCATAAAGTGAAAATAAAGAATTGAACAAAAAAAACGTTTAAAAGATTAACAATCCTTATTTCCTCAATTGAATCAATTGAATTCATCCAAGAATGTAGAATCGCGATTGAATGAAAACAGCGACTGGCAACCAGACGATGCAAGAAATTTTTAGAAAATGAAGACATCTGTAATACTGAGTATTTTGTATGATAAATAATATTTCAGTTCCAGGCCCCAAGATAATAAACTGAACCCAATACTCTTCTGTGGATTTTTAATCTTTCTTATTAGATTTCTTAATAAATCACTAAATTATCTCAACTATTACCGGTATTAAACTAACTATGTCATTCCAATTTGTTACTATTCTAAGACATTAATGACACATTAATGTTACGTATTACAAGGCAACTTCTCGGACCTTTTCGGCAGAGCTCCTCGAAAGTGCCGGAGAAGTCAATTGAACATGAGCAATGTAAAAACAACCCAGATTGCTCACCTGTAACTTATTGGCAAGTCAATCACTGTATAAGAGAAGGATACTTTGTTGTTGTTGTTGTTGTTGTTTTTTGTTGTTGTTTTTTTTTCGGGGGGGGGGGGGGGGGGCTAAAATGTTTGATAACGGGAAGTTTTAATGCTAGTAAAGAGCTTAATAAGCTGGAGTAAGTTTGATATATAATTATTTTTCGTCATCCTATTTTAATTTTAAATTTTGCATTGCATGATGTCCTTTAAGAACTACAAAAATAACGTGCATTTCAAAGGATACACTTCATTTCATATATATTTTATTATGTATAATTATATATATTATTATTTCGACAGAAGATAAGTAATACATCAATATCTAAAAAATCAAGGCATACAACTTTAATTATTGTGACAATCCTTGTTTTTAAATAACTAGTATCGCTTATATTTTATGACAAACTATTGAAAGATCACAATAGGTAGCGCACAAAGTTAAACCAATAAAGACGTCAATAAAAAAACACATTTGGCCAGGATATATAACGTGAAGGCAAGCCAACAAAAACTGTATCAAATTTATGTGGCACATTTCAATAGTAGGTCGATCCTATTTGTGAACATGAAATAATTAATATCTACTGTTTAGAAATTAGTCTCAAAATTTATCTCAAACCTAAAATTTCTTGCTTAGCTGTTTTGAACAATTTATAATATTTTCATCTTAACAATAACCGAAATACAAATTAAATCGTAGCTGCAGGTCTGTAGCTCCCGCTCTGAAAAAAATCGAATGGACGACCTGGGAGTAACAAATAGTGCCTCCCGTAGTAAAAAAAAACCCTGCAATTTGTAGTGCACAAAAAATGTGCTAGTTTTGGACTGATTAATCTTATTTACACAAAAATTATCATACCTGGGTGTACGGTGAGGCACAATAAGGGATCGAGTTTTTACATAGGAATATATAGAGAACAATCTTTAAAAATCTTCTTCTCAAAAACAATTGGTCAGAGAAGCTGTAACTTTAGTGAAAACAAACTCAGATGATGTAGATTCAAGTCAAAGTCATACTCCCTGGGGGTAGGGTGGGGCCACATTGGAGGGTAAAATTTTTACCCAGGATTTTTTTCAGGTATTCTCAAAAACTCAAATGTTATAATATATGGTATTACTTATAAGCAACCATTTTGACCTTTTTGTTGATTCTTGGTTGTTTTGACTAGGTCCCCTGGACCATTGTTTGGCCTTACGAGAGGTTCAAAGTTTAATGAAGGTTTATATATATATAAACAATTGTAATAACTGCAATGCTTAATATGTTATATGACAATAAAATAATCCTGATACAAAAGGGGCTCAATGTTTTACATAAGAATGTCTAGAGAAAAATTTGAAAATCCTTTTTTATATCTATTGTACTACATTGTCCAGATATTTTGTATATGACTCCATAAAGCTGATTTTATTTTCATAATGGCTATTGTTGCTGAGGTTAGCGATGTGGCCCATGGGCCTCTTGTTATTTAATGAAATGGAATATTTGAACGAGGAGGGATACATTTTAAAATCTTTTGCTCGAAAAGTAACATAGTGAATGCAGTATATGTCGTCCTCAATGTGAATGCCTTGTGAAATTAAAAAAAAATACTTTAGAACTGACTTAATATAAAATAATATATCATGTAAATCTAAAGTTAAATATAAAATTGTCGCTTTTTAAATCAAAAGTATGGTGGTTTATTATTCGCTTCACGACTATATGATTTAAGGTGGCTCACTACACCTTGAAATAGTTTCTCAAATCAGCAGAAAATTGCTTGATTGTGATATATAACATGACGGTTAACAAGCATATAAGTCAAATAGCCGAAAAAAAGTGCAGTTTTGGAAAAGAATTATATTTTCAAAAAATTAATTCAGTAATTGTGAACAAAAGCCCCAGGCAGATTCGAACTCATGGTCTGCGTTTTACACGCCCGATACTTTAACCGCTTAGCTATGACGATATTCAACCAAATCGATAGATATAAAAACTTTAATAAAACATTTGAATCGCCATCGTGTGATGTAGTGTCTTAAAAAGTAAAAGTCTAGGTGTAGTGAGATACCTTAAAAGTTATCGTAATAATTTGTTCACATGACAAGTCACGTTTTGATATTACAAAACACCTTAAGCTTTCTTATATTTTGAAAATCAAAAATTCTAGTATAATAAGATTAGAGAAACCTCCGAGAGATTACAACATTCCCCGGCTGATATGACGATCACTGCAGCGTTGAGATCATATTGTCCTTGGAATAGTCTGGTTCCCGCCACTGCGTTTCACTTCGAAGTGGCGGGGACGTGAACCAGACTATTCTTTGATCTGTAAACCTGAATTTGTTTTTGATGCAAAATCAGATAGAATGTGCACACATACATACATGTATCAGGGGAATTCCCTTAGAGCTTGGATTTTTTGTGTATCGGGAAGCGATTGACAGACATATTCGATAAGAAATGTATAACGCTGCTCGAAACCCTTAAGCCAAATACCTCGTGTACATTACAGCATGGAACCCTTTATATAGACGGTGGGGAACCCTTTATATAGATGGTGGGCAGGTACCAGTGTCTCTTCATTCTAGGTAAGTTTTAGCGTATTATTTGCCAGAACCAAAAAAGGATTTGCTAAAGAAACCTAAAAACTTAAACAGTTGCACCATTACTGTATAAAAGTAAAGGTAATCTACAACGAATATGAGCGATTGTAATCCTAACATTTTTTAAGAAACATTAACTTGAATTGAAAAATGTTCTATATACCCTACTTTTTGTATTTCGTTTAACCATGAAATGTACATCTGTGTTCCTGTAGGAGCCGTGAGATCCTTCCTGATCCTGTCTTTGGCTGCCGTCCTGTTGGCCAGTTGTTCCGCCCAGTGGCGCAGGAGGCCATTTATCATCGGCCGATTTGGCGGGGATGATGGATTCTTTGATGATGGATTTTTCGATGACAGATTCTTCGATGATGACTTTTTCGATGATGATTTCATTGATGACGACTCCTTTGGTTTCTTCCGTGGTGGGCTTATCAGGCCAATCGGAATGGGAGGCGTTTCTTCATACGTCGGAGGAATGAGCGCTGGTGGATTGATGGGCGATGGTGGATTTATAGGTGCTGGTGTTGCTGGATTTGGCGGAGTGGGCGGTATGATTGGGGGACACATGGGAGGATCCGGATATGGAAAGAAATCTTATGGCAGATACGGAAAGAGGATGAGCGGATATGGTAAAAAGATGACCGGATACGGAAAATCTTCTGCAATTGCTGTACCTATGTCATCAGGTACGCAAATTTGATCTTTAAGAAATACAATGATAATCTGCAAAATAGAGAAGTGTTCACTGAACTATGAAATAATTTTTTACAGGATACCATCAGCAAGCTATCCACAAGTAGGGTATGTCGGAGCATCGTCCTATTATTAGACAGTCTATGCCTGGATGTCTTTCTTTCCCCAGGCTGGATATGTTGAAGAATCCTTTATTGTAGATTTTGACGAAGATTCTTCTCCATTTAAACTCTTATGCCAAAATAATTTATATCAAAGGTTCCGAGAGTAGTTCTTGATGCCATATGAGTATTCCTGGTTTCTTTATTTTTTTATATGTGGATGTAGCTATATTTTTTAGATGAAATATTAAGTTTTCTTCTGCAAAATCTTTCCTATATCGCTGCATACTTATTTTAGAAAAGTTTGAGAGTTTGTTATTGAAATAATAAATCTAAGTTGCTGGCGAATTTTATCATTCAATAGAATGTACATACATTTAGTAAATGACCAAGTATATGTAGCGAAAGAAAACTTCAAGCAGTATACCTCATTAAGATATTGAGTTGAGAAATCCAATATTCTGTAAATTATATAAACTGTATATTAGTGTAGAAAGAGGGTGGTCTTAAGTTTAGTAACTTATTCTGGACATGTGCACCCAGTCCAAGTTTTATGTATTTGTACAGGATCAATAGGTTCATGTTATATTCATTAAATTGAACAACAAGCTTACACAAGCTGGAATCATTATCTCTGTTTACGTTTTATTAAACAAAGTCTGCTCTGTATGTTAACATGGATATGCTATTCCCTGTTTTGTTTTATTGAAGTAATGTTTTTACATGTATTTTACTATAATTATTTATGTAAATTATGTATTTTATTGAATCACTCAAATAGTTATTGAGAATAGAGAATTGATCTGAAAATAAACAAACGTCTAACAAAATATGGAGCTCGAATTAAATCAGCGACTGGCAGTCAGATAATGTCAGAATGAATTTAATGTCGTGAGGTTGTCGACTAACGTCATTCCTACAGCAGACACCCTCGAACTCCTCAACGTTCTACTGAACTGTCCTGAATAATTTGGTCACCAAACTGTGTCATGATAAGGGTCAATAACAAGTACAACTTCCATCTTTCGGACAAGCGGAAATACTTTGCCAAAAAGGGCTTATAAATTGCGTTGAGGTGCCCTATGCATCAAACAAATGGAGTTTAAATAACAGGATGTTTCATGTTAAGTGATTTGTCCTTGATGCACAGAATCTTTTCCCCGCGCTTATATAAATGGTGTAAAAATGTCACGTCATCTTCATTTTACCAAATTTTCCTCGATTCTTGAAATGCGGGATGAATAAAAAATCAATAAAAATTATACTTGTAACGGGTAAACCATGTTATACTTATTTTATACAAATCAAAATGTACTTCTATATAATGATACACAAAAAGTTAATCATTATAATAAACAATAACTTCTTGTTATCAAATAGCAGTCAACATTTTCATTTTTATAACATTAATCAGCGTTATTTTCATGTTTACTGATTTGTTAATTAGTTGTTAGTTTCAAAGATATATATTTAAAGCTGCGTGATCCGAGCTTTAAAAATCTGTAAAACGATGGTTTTTGTTAAGTATGTGTATGATTATCCGGTCATTTAAGCGATATTTCAAGAGAAAATGATATACAACGATTCTTTACAAAACCACTTAACATAGAAGGATATAACTCGTTATTTCGTCCCTTATTGATATGTGCCCCGGAGTCGAGACGAGTATGATTAATAAAATTCGCTGAAAATAAAGTAATTTAGCTTTCAAAAATTTTTTTGGCGAAAAAACCCTGTGAACAGTTCTAAAGTTCATTAAAAACGGGCTTGATAAACCCAAACACTTGGGGTCTGTTACAACGCACTATGAAAAATTACGCTCTTTGAAATGTTTTTTTCAAAGTGCGTTAATTTTGGGACCAAGTCAACGCACTTTGAAAAATATTTTTTTTTTTTCAAAATGCGCTGACATCGTCGATATTAATACACTTAAAAAAAATTGTTCAGGGTTTAGTTTAAATAGTTGATACAATAAATGATTGTTTTAACCTTGTTTAGCTTAATGGGATATTTAAAAAAAAAAAAAAAAAAAAAGACCCAATGCATTCTCAGCTAACTTGATAAACAGTTTCTCGATTAGAATTTTTTCTTTTCTCATAAGCTTACTTAGTTTCAAATTATTGTTTGACCAGCTCATTTTTTTTTTCAATTTTACTGTACTTAATTTACAATAAAGCTTATTTCTTTTTCCGTTCTTAAACGCTTGCTCCAAGTTGCTGAATATCACATGTTTTGGAAGGAAAATGAGAGGTAGGGGACCTTCTTCCTGTTATGAATTAAATGATGTACTGGTAATTGCCTGTATCTTTGGTTAACCCCCACCCCCATCCCCATTCTCAAAGACGGTAAATTTATTCACCAGTGTTAAGAAATCATGATACTATCAACAAATAAGAAATTCAATTCCAGAATTTGTGATTTATACATATTTTTTTCAAACGCGTTAAGTGTCTCGATAATAAAAAAAATGTTGACCTTCATAACGCACTTTTAAAAAAAAAATCAAAGTGGGTCAACTTAGTCCCAAATTTAACGCACTTTTAAAAAATTTCTAAGTGTTAATTTGGTCCTAAATTTAACGCACTTTGAGACGAAACAGAAACTCTTTTTGTTCACCTCGAATATTTCCATCTTTGAAAAAAGACCGATTCTGCTCGTTAATGGTTATCACGTGGCATAGATATCACGTGGCATAGATATCACCGTTATAACCCATAACGTTTGCTACCACGTGCAAATCTGGATGAATATTTACGGCTTCTAACGCAAGAATGGGTGACAAATCAAAGGCATGAAGGAAGGTTACCCTTTGTGAATTTAATTTCTGAAAACAATGCTTAATTTCGTTATCAAAATTATTAGGTTTCATCCTTTTGTTGTTCCATATGTCACTTTATATAAACAAAAATTTATTGGCTTGCAAGCCAATGATTGTTTAAAAGAAAGATAAACATACATGTAAATCTTTATTGTTTAGGGAAAGATTTTAAAAACATAACCAATGAAAAATTATACGTTTTAGTTATTTTAAATATTCCCTAGTTTAAAAAACCAGCTGCGTGGTGTCCTGTAAAAGTTTGCTTTGCAACATATGCCTAAATATGCTCTAAGATATGTGTGCATTTTCATACTACTATATCATTTAGACGGCAACAATTCACCCTAGCATTAAGGTGGATGGTGACTTTTAAGAATGTTATTTGGGTTGCATACATATGTTAATGCCAATTTATGAAAATCTAGGCATAAAACATATACATGTACTTTATTGTGAACAATTCGCATTTTTAATTAAATAAATACTCATTGAGTTTGAAAAACTATTCAACATTCATCAACATTCCAAACTTTCGGAAAATTTCACAGTAGCTAGAGCATCAAGTTTAATTAGAAAGACATCGGTACAAAAACAGAATCGGTAATTATTTGAGCCAGGAATGTCAACAAAAACTGCATCAGGTTACTAGTAATATGTCGCATTTCAATAGCTGACCGTTTCCATGGCCATTTGTGACTGTAAATTCACAAAGTACAATTAGAAAACTAGTCATTATTTAATTTTTAACCACTACTGTATGAAGATTTTAAACAGTCTTCATTCCATTTTTAACATACATGACAAAACTTGCTTAGTTGTTGTGAACATGATGATTTTTCACAATCTTAAAACCGAAAATACACACTTAAAAAGCGAACAATAGATACCGAATGCGTCCTTCTGATTAACGAAAACAAATACTAGTAGCCGTCAACACATTTAGGGTAGATCGACTGTATAATTTCGTGTAAACTAGTCTTATATCATGATTAATCTCTAAAATTCCATTCGTTTATGTGAATATGATTATCATTAACATTTCCCTGTTAATTGATTTATAATCAGAGATATCAAAATAATAATTAATACGGGTATGATAAATTTGTGTCTTGTGGTTGCTAATTATCAGAAAAGTTATTGCGATTTTTTAGATTTTGCAACAATTGTTTTGTGTCATATTGTTATAATGTAGTCCAGATTGATACATTGTAGCTACATTGTTTTATAATAATTACCTTGTTCAAGAGCTTACAGTTAAGGATATCCTTTTTAAAATGAGATGTAGGTTTGCACACAAGCGCAAGTGAAGTTTTTATTCTTTTGCATATTCAATTGTAAAAAGGGGGCGGGGGGGGCATTATGTTCCAATAATCATGTCTACACATTCTGCAAAAAGGAACATTTTCAATTAGAATGCACATTCATGTTTTCTTTAAAATGATACCTATTTTTGTTTAAAAATATGAAAATACTTTTACACAGAATAATAAAATATCATTTGCGTGTTTAAATTTGTCGTCATTAAAATAAGGAACATTATGCTTAATATATTTAAGAGCTTCTTAATTTAATATCTAAAAACACGTTAGTTTGATATTCAAAATATTACAAACCCTCTTATGTTGTGATTATTATGAAATTTAGTAGACAATGTAATTATTAATTTCAGAAAAACCTCTGAATAATTATAACATTCCCCCACTGAAAATGTCGTTTAGAGCATCCTTTTCGATGTCGTTGAAATTTTATTGTTTGCCACCGCTAATCCAATGCAGTCAAGTCTTTGAACTGAAAACCTACAATTTTAGAGGTGCAAGATCAGATAGATTATGTATACATACTTATAACGGGAATTCCCGAATTGCTTGGTTTGTTTGTGATCAGGAAGCAATAGGCAGACATGTTCGATAACCGAGGCATAACGTTCGTGTCTGCTTGACACCCTTAAGCCAAACTCCTCGTGTACATTACAGCATGGAACCCTTTATATAGACCAACGAACGGTGGGTAGGTACCAGTGTCTCTTCATTCTAGGTAAGTATTAGCGAGTTATTCACCGGAGCCAAAAAAAAAAAACGATTCACTAAAGCTTAAACTGTTGCACCATTACCATGTAAATAAAAGAAACTCTTAGAAACAAAATTTTGAGCGATTGTAATATGTAATTCTTGTTCTAACGTTCAACCGAATTAAGTTGCCTGAAATTGAAAAGTTCTCTGTTTCTGCAGAAACAATGAAATCCTTCCTGATCCTGTCTTTGGCTGCGGTCCTATTGGCCAGTTGTTCCGCCCAGTGGCGCAGGGGGCCATTTATCATCGGCCGATTTGGCGGGGATGATGGATTCTTTGACGATGGATTCTTCGACGATGGATTCTTCGATGACGGATTCTTCGATGATGACTTTTTCGATGGTGATTTCTTTGATGACGACTCCATTGGTTTCTTCCGTGGCGGGCTTATCGGGCCAATCGGAATGGGAGGCGTTTCTCCATTCGCCGGAGGAATGAGCGCTGGTGGATGGATGGGCGCTGGTATGGGCACTGGTGTTAGTGGATTTGGAGGAATGGGTGGTATGATTGGAGGACACATGGGAGGATCTGGATACGGAAAGAAATCTTACGGCGGATACGGAAAGAGGATGAGCGGATATGGTAAAAAGATGACCGGATACGGAAAATCTTCCGCAATGAGTGTACCAATGGTTTCAGGTATTGACAAAATTCTAATTTTAAAAGGATAGATGTTTTTTATTTCCTTTTGATTAACATTTAAACCTATGTAAGTTAGATAACAACAATTCAAACAACTCCGATGATGGTGTCATAAAATGCAATGTCAAGTGAAAGCGTGTTTATTGTTGCTGAATTTTTTTTCGGGGGGGGGGGGTGTCAACATTACGAGCACGTTTGCAACTCTGTGATGATTTATAATAATCTTCAATTCTATATTACACTTTTACAGGATACCAAACATCTAGCTATCCCTCACTAGGATATGCCGGAGCATCATCTTATCCCCAAGTTGGATATGGTGGAGCATCCTCTTACGCCCAGGCAGGATATGCCGGAGTATCTTCCTATCCCCAGGCTGGATACAGCGGAGCATCCGCCTATTCCCAGGGGGGATATGCTTTAGGCTCCAGTGGTGCCATGTATTAAATATTATAGGTAAGACATGCAATGAAAAGACTTTCAATTTTATGACGAATTCTCGCAGCATATTACAAAAAAGAAGTACATTTAGAATAAGTCGATTTAATGTAAATAAGCATACGCAATAATAATAATGTGTCCTTTTTCTTTCTTTACAGGTTATTTCCTGGCTGTTTTTGTTTTGTTGCAAACAAGGACAAAATAAAATAAAAACTCATATATACAAACAACTTTTGACTTTGTGATTTGATGTTAAGCACGCTACTCGGTAATATAGACATCATTGTAACTTGTTCATAGGGATCTTTTAGATCTATGTAATTGTACGGAGTGCATTTCTTCGAACTCTCATTATTATAGAAAAGAACATAAACGCGTTCCATATTTCGGGTACTAGTGTAAAAGTACAAGTACTATAGCCGACTCCAATAACGCGCAATGATTCGGAAAAATTAAGACTAAAAAAAAGTTATAAATAGATAAGCCAATATTACTTTAAAATGCGTTACCAGATGGAACTTTAAACAAAGAACATAATGTTAGTAAGAAGGGAAACATTTCACATGATTTCAACAAGTCGTTAATGATTTTTCAAACTTAATCGGTCCTTCAATACGCTTATATTTATTGTTTCTTAATTAATGACGCAAGTAGGGACTTTTTGAAGTAAAACACAAACTATTACTTCTAGATAATATGACAGTAAACTAAATTGGGGTCGGTCATTGAACCGGGTACACGATATTTTTACTCTGACCATAATAAAGACAAATATCTATTTTCTAAGACAACAACATTTATTATGATATTTGCGGAGACAATGATCAACAGTGATGTGTTACTTCTGCTTCCATAATAAGCAGCACGCTAATTCCGGTAGCTTAACTGGTGTAGGAAACTTCCATGGCTAGATTGTCTCCGTGTGACACAAATTCTTACAATTCTGTAGTTATCACGTTACTGTCACGTCAACCAATGGCGAGCAGACCAAGATTGAACGGCACGTTGCCGCCGCTGAATAACCCTGCTGCACCGAGAGCCGTGGGGAATCCCCCTCCGATTGGTCCGTTAATCACTCTGGGGAGAAGTCCCGGTCCGCCGGTAATCCTGTCAAGAAATCCCACTGAAGCGAAAGGTCCAAACACGGGTCCCAATCCCGGGAAAAAGTTCGTGGGAAACTGGCCGAGAGCAGACGACACTACACACAGCAGAAGACACGTGGCCAGGAGTTTCTTCATGATTATCTAAATAGAGAAAGGTTAACCTAGATAAAAATCATTGCATGTAAGATTGTGATAATATATGCAGATGAAATGAGAAAAGGGAATGTTGAATTATAAAATCTATGGTGTTTGGTTTTTTTTTTTTTATATATATATATAATCACTACATGTATTTATAAGCAATAATGCAGTTAATGTGCGCACTATGTGGAAGATGGCCTCCAAAATATGCATGTGTCAACCATCAGATCTACCGAAAATGTTAAGATTGTTTAGCTTAAAACTATTATGTAGAAAAATAAAATCAATATATTTAACCTTTATCTATAAATTTGGGTTGTTTAATACAGAGCTCTTCTTCTAAAGGAGGTCAATAAAGTCAAAAAATGGCCACGACCATCGAGCCCTTTAAAGTATTACTACTGTCAATGTTTGTTTTTTCTCGATGAACCTTATCTGTCTTAATACAAATAGTCTACATACAGATTTAACCGGCCGTTAAATCGATCACAATCGACCACAACATCTTCTTATAACTGTAACTTACCAAGCTGTTTCTTGATGTTGATAAAAACGTATCTCTTCAGACCTTTATATATATAGCTGTGATAAAATAATAAAAGACTGTAAACCAATCATTGAGTTACGTAATATGTTGTAAACGAGTCCGAGCCGTTATAAACGTGTCAAATTAGATCACAATGAGCTCTTTAACTGGCCACTTCATTGTTATCACGTGATTGGTGTTGTTAGTGGTTTGTGAGTAAATTTCATAACAATGGGTCTTCCTAATTCCCAACATGTATGTCATGAGAAGAAAATTAATTTTAATATGATCTATATATCATTTTGAAACTATACAGTTATCTATATCTGTATATGTTTACATGAATTGCGGGATGTATAAAATGGATTATAAAAGATTGCATACAATAACATCTTGGTATACTGGACAAATAATATATTTACAAATGTATACTTTAAATGTATGAGACATATACATATTTTATCAGTTGGGTAGCACTTTTACAACCGATTGTTTTGATTATGATGAATATCGATAAGGTAATTATACGTCATTCACGTTACATAACACTTACATGTGACGTGATTATCCATTATTAGGTGTTATTGGCTGCAGGCGAGACAGGTACAATTTTACAAGACGCCGATCAGACAAGACACATGAGTGAAGCAATACACAAACAAGGGCATTACTTTCACTGATTTATTAATCTGTTAATCTATTCCTTGGCTGATTAGCAGTAGATTCACTGATTTATTAATCTGTTGATCCATTAACACCGTGCCGGATAAGTGCCAAGGTGGCATTTTTTTCACCCGTCTAAGCTGCATGTATCGGAAAATTCCAATATGCCATAGACCATTGCTTCAGTAGTTTATAACCCCTCTGTGGATAAGGTATCTTACATGTCAGGTGAGATATTTACCTTTAAAAAATAAATTAAAACAGAAAAATAATTTTTCCCATTAGAAAAACAATTTTCCTTTATTTTTAATTTCCTACCGGAATTAAAGAACTTCCTATAGGAATTAAAATTCCGATAGGATTTGAACAAAACTCCCATTGGATTTTAAAATCCGATAGGAAATCTTTATTTCCTCTATGAAAACTACCTGTCTGAATCAAATTCCTAAAGGAAATACTTTTCTCCCATAGGAAAAATAATTCCTATAGGATTTATATATTCCTTGTAGGAAAATTGATTCTCCTATGGGAATCATTATTTTCCTATGAGATATTAAAACTTTTAAACGAATATATCTCACCTGTCAGGTGGAACACACTTAAAAAAAGTGGTTATATACTCTCTAGCCTATGGTCTATCATTTGGAATATGTGAATTTAACGAAACTTAAGAGGTTGCAAAAATGCCACATTGGCACTGGCATAATTATCCGGCACAGTGTTTAGCCTTGGTCATAAGTCAAAATAACGTTAAAAAAGTACGTCCACTCGAACACACGCAAAATATCGATTCATTGATTAATATTTGATTCATCAATTAATCAATGAAAGAAACGTTATATAACGTTTCCGATTATGTTATATTATATTAATATTTATGAAGATAACTATATATATATATATATATATATATATATATATATATATATATATATATATATATATATATATATATATATATATACACGTTTGTTTTGTAGTGGCTGCAGAAAGGTCCAGCTGTACGGAAATTCGTGTTGACGGGCGTCGTTCGACCAGTTTTCTCGTTGAGTTGCTGTTCGGCAGTGGACTTTTCCGTTGCATCATGGAATTTTGCACTCATTTGGTTTTAAAACTGGTTTAAGATAATTCCTTTATGACTAGACAAAACAAGCATTCTGAGAGTATTGCATAAACAAAAATATCCCCTGTCGGTACTCCCAGTTTTAAACAATTGTAGGCCTGAAGAAAATGCAGTTAAAGAAATCTTTAAGATATTGATTAAAAAAACAACAAGTCGTATAAAACTAATTTCTTCATCATCTTTAGGTCCATTTATGTTTATTTGGGTCCATTTGGGTAAATGGACGCATCAGTGTAGGCACAAATCCGATCATGAATACGAGAGTTTTTTAACAATTTTACTTCGACAAAAAGTAACGCAAGTCGAACGCGAAAAGTAATAACTGCTTTGTTGCATGAAATGGTATAGTAGTGTTCACTGAGAGTAACGAAAGTCATACTTTATCTGTATGACATTAAAATGAAGTACGCAAAAAAATTGAAATCAATTTGGAAAACTTTAACGAAAAAAAACCGTCTGGAAAACAAAGTGGATCGAGACAGAATGACTGACAAACCGTGATAATAACTATATTTACCCCCCCCCCCCCCCCCCCCCCCCCCTAGTTTCGACAGTAGACGGTAGGGGATTAGAGAAACAAACGATCTAGAACACTGTTTGAAAACAAATTTGCTACAGATTTTGAAGTAATAAAACACGTACAACCTTCTTACATGTACAATGTACATAAATATATAGACGTATATGGCATGCAAAACTTTGAAATATTTCATTATGTTATTATTCTTATTCATATTATTATTATATTGTTATTCATATTCAAAAATTTGTTATTCTTATTCAAATACCTATTCATATTCTAATACATGTCATTCAATAACCTATCAGTCGTATTCTAAAACGTCCTTTTCGATAATATTGTCATTCTTATTCGATAAATTAGTGTTTTGGACAGAATTTGCAATCAGGTGACACAAATAACAAATTCCAAAACAGCGAGCCTCCAAAACAAAACCCAGATCGTATACACGTGTAATTCCGGTTAAATTTCAACGTTTTGTAAGCTGTGATAGCATGAATTTCATTTTATCTTGTTAATTTCGCTCTAAAAATCAAAAAGTAAAATACCTTTTTGGGTCATTATATCATTTAAACTCTATGGAGTGTATTTGATGCTTATTCAAATGATATATTTTCAGGCTTTTGTGCGTTATTTTCAATTTCGCTAAAATTAATTCCACCTATTGGTGATTCGAATTCGATATGTTGTTCATACTTGGGATGTTTTGAATGTAAATATCTTATTACAATGTATTTTCAAGACCTTATACAATCGGCAGTTTGATTACCAAAAATATTTGTGGAACGGTAATAAAATCAACAGGTTCTTCATCTGAATCAGAAACCCAACAAATAAACCGTGTTTGAAGGGCTACTAGTTACTTTCAAGCAAGTGAATTTGGTTGTAAAATTTTAAGTCTTGTTCGGATATCTTCAAGAACCAGGTTAAGCACCTCTTCAACAATGAAATGACCGCAGTAACATGACCTTGCTGTTCTAGATTTTTTTAACACAATTACATGTATGTGGAAATGTGATACCTTATGCCGTTATTATACGATTTGAAATTGATTTAAAGAATTGAGAACCATTTTCATCACTGCTCATAAATACATGCACTTTAATCTGAGCATCAAGTAAACCAATAATTGCAACGAATCTGATAGTTCTGTTTTTGGGTTTATTAAAAACTATAACAAGCAATATTCCAGTCCTCAACATTTCTTCTGTTTCTAAGCGTGGACCACAAATGTGACATCAACGTCAAAAATGGCGGGTCTCTTAGTTGAGTCCATCCAATCAATGTATGTGTTGTTGATCGATAAACATGGAAGTTTCATCATCTGTAGAAAATGGGTAGAAAATTGAAATATACATATCGGAGCAACATCGGAATAATATTTTATAAACAACCATATACAGACAAAAAGGTGGAAACTGCATAGATATTCAATGTTGCCTGCGTTTATATAATTATTTTATTGAACCTTACACATGTAATTTATCCTTGAGAAAGAAATATCTTATAACATCTTACTTCATAACATCCAGACTTCAGTAGTGGTGCGTCCTGACAACAATGGGTGGCATCATTCCAATTGGAGGAGCCATGGGGATGAATGGTGGGGGTGGTGGAATGATGACACGGCTGGGGTTGGGTCCCAGGCTGTTGGCAGCAACAAAGGGGGCAACGAAGGACAGAGCCAGGGCTGGGTTGTTGCTGATGAAGTTCTGGAGGTTGGTGAAGAAGGTGTTGGTGCTGATGGTCTGAGAGTAGACAGATCCTGTCAGGCACAGGACGGCCAAGACAACAGCGACGCAGGACTTCATTACTACCTGACCAGGTGAAAAGAAGGAATAGATTTCAAATAACAGTCAAACCACAAAACAACATTAAGTTCATCTACAGGCAATTCATAAAATTGTTTCATTTCTTGCCAAAGAGTAACGGATGGAAATTTATTCAAAATATGATTTTCAACATTAATTTTTGTAATGATCAGTCATTAGATAAATATGAAGAAAACCGTCTTGTTGTAACTTACCTGTTACAGTTTGTGCGATAGAAAAACTATAGTTGACTCCATTATTTCTTCGCTTTATATACGTAATATGAAAGAGGACTGCAAGGGGGTAAACTGACGAAGTACATACCTTATTCCAATTCAAGAAATACAGTACCTATTTTTGAAATCAATGAAAATCATTTTCTTGTTTAGAGTTTGATTTTTGAAATGAAGATAACGGGAAAATTTTAAATATATAAAAAATTTTCCCCTAAAGTTCCTCATCTACAAAACAACATATCTATACTCAATAAGGTCAAACTGTATGCTGCTATAAATTGGATTTTAATTACAAGTTATCATGTCTCCAGCATAATACATGTCTTATTACCACTGCATGTTAGATGACACTTTGACAAATATTTTGCATGCTTTCCTGTGTTTTTTGACAACTTGTTGCGTAATTACATGGTATTTTGTCATTTTATGTTACGATAATATCCGCTCGTTCCGATTGCATTGTATTTGTCGGCTATTATTTGCCAACTCTTGCAGCAAGTATAGTGTTGGAGTTACAACATCTCCTTGTCGACGTTAAGTAATAACACGAACTAACAGCGGA
This sequence comes from Magallana nippona, assembly GCA_033439105.1. Taxonomy (NCBI): domain Eukaryota; kingdom Metazoa; phylum Mollusca; class Bivalvia; order Ostreida; family Ostreidae; genus Magallana; species Magallana nippona. Next base: position 44,982,794 of record CM065923.1, on the reverse strand, counting down.
TCCAGTGTAAGTAAGGACCTCACAGACCCGCTGGGAATTATGTCAAATAGACAGCAAATATGTAGAAAATAAATATTAAAACATCATGCATTTCCACTCTCATCATGATAATTTACAACATTGGAAAACTTTTAAGATTTGTTGGTCTTAAAAGATAGTATTATTTTATACATTTAAAAAGGTTCTTAATGTAGGATTTTTTTTCGTATTGATTTTTAAAAAACTGATCGAATTTAAAGACAGTATACACATTAAGCACAATGAAAGGAACTGTGTCTTAACAAAATGACAACCATTATTTTGACAGAATCAATAAGTTTGATTAAAGCATACATTTTAGTATAAATCATTTCAAGTAATTTAAGATTATTGTTATTTTTAGTAACTTATAGCAATAATAATTCACACTTTTGTTCATCGGAGTTTCCCTTTTCTCTGATGTGTATCTGATTATTTGTAAGATGTAAAATTTGAAAATTTGGACAAATTCGATTTCAAACATACATGTATCTCAAAAGATTAATTTGATGGTTGTAACCTGGCAGGCCGAGACAGTCTAGGCGCGACAGCAGTGGACACCTCTCGTTAATCTACCGTGACCTGCAGACATGGTATTACACGAATTAACAAAGGTAAAGTGTGAATTCAAACATTAATGAAGAAACCTATTTAGTATTGTTAGACATATGTAACATTTTCCAGACACAATGACATTGCATCTGTCAAATGAGTCTGACTCTTTCCTATAAAAGTAGTTCGAGTTTCTAGAATCTTCAGTTCATTCTTTGGATTCACTCTTTCATATACAGGTATGTGTTGAGTAACACTTAGCTCAAGTATTCTGGTCAGTGTAAATGTAAAAAAATGATGTAAAAGAAAAACATTTCCCTGCGATAGCAGGGTTTTTAGAACTTGCAATTTGTTGTGTGTTCAAAGACCAATTTGGAATCACTGGTGTCTCTTTTGCGTCATGCATGTACTATTTTTTGCCAATGAAATTGCTAATGTAAGTCCTGAAAATACGATAGAACAGAACCGATGTTCAGCTTTCTTTCTTGGGCTTAAACAATGTTTTGCATGTCAATTTCATCCGTCTGAGTAAATATTGTTTTCTTCTGTCATAGATCATGAAGTCCTGCGTCGCTGTTCTCCTGGCCGTCCTGTGCCTGACAGGGTCTGTCTACTCTCAGACCATCAGCACCAACACCTTCTTCAACAACCTTAACAGCTTCATCAGCAACAACCCAGCCCTGGCTCTGTCCTTCGTTGCCCCCTTCGTTGCCGCCAACAGCCTGGGACCCAACCCCAGCCGTGTCATCATTCCACCACCCCCACCATTCATCGCCCCCTTCCCCATTGCCCAGCCACCAGTCGTTGTCTACCACCACCGCAAACACTATTAAGAAAGAATCGCCATCATGTAAGCTCAACTGATTTTATTTTCAATATCAATTACGGCTATTTTTATGATTGTTTTATTTTTTTTTCTCGTGTTAAAATATCTTGATTTTTCATTAGTAAGTGTTTTTGAAATGAAGACCAATTTGGTTAAACATTCTTTGCATTTACAGGTTATTTATTTCCAATCATCACCACTTTAATTGATCCACATCGTAAAGAAGAAGAAGCGGAATGGGAGCAGGCAAGCGCCGCTCAGCACACACATCGGCATAGAATCAGATTCATCTCAAGCTCATCCTCATTGTTTATGTTGGCAATAAACACATTCATAAAACAGTTCATTGTCTGTTTGGTTTATACAGGGTAATTTTTGCGTTTGTAAATGCTTTTTTTTTGGGGGGGGGGGGGGGGGGCTTTTGATAATAGGGATTTAAAGAGTTTTTATTCTTACGCGGGGAGGTTGTCATCTAGTGTGAAAAATGTTGATCGTAGAACGAAGATACAAGAGTATTCGCCGAAACTGGTAGTTTTATATGTATAATGTACTTATAGAATAGCTGGTTATACCTCGACATACTAAGATTTATATTCGACGCTGCAATTCATTTTACGAACCACTTGTCAAGTCGGTTGTAATTAATATGTAATTATTAATCCCAAAGCCATGTTATCTTGAATCAAAAACCTATATTTGCTACATGAGCAATGGAAAATCTATAAAAATTCTTGTACCTTTACCTATACAGCAGTTTGTACCACTTTTTACTCAACGTAATGTATACTGTGATGGAAAGGATATTGGAAAGGTCCTCTTTGCAAAAATTAGGGTCTTCGTTGGGGCTGGTTCTGAAAAAATTGAAATCTTTTGCAATAAATTGATAAAAAGCTAAAGACCCTTTGCAAACGTAACTGTATGTGTATTTCAAATCGGTTGAAATGGATCTGTTGTCTCGTAAAGTTTTAGTATTTCTGGTTCAAATTTTGGGTATTTCATGTATGATTAATTAACACTTGCATAAAAAGAATTCCGATTTTTAAATATTTAACAAGGAACATAAACAATGTTTATAACATTTAAAAAATACGGTACTTGCCCACATAAAACGAGTCCATACTAGTCTTATTGCATTGTAGTATAGATTCTTATTGACTCTTGACGATACACTTAACTCATCGTTTTCTACATATGGATGTGGAGTGATCAAATAAAAAACGACAATTCATTTTGTATGTCACGATTATCAATCTATTTAAAAATCATAAATATCATATTTGAATTTTTTTTTATTTAAAAACTCCATTAAAAATAAAATACTAACAAGGAACGATTTATATTTATCAGTATTTTCCTTGGTTAAAAAAGTAACGTTACATACAGCTTATATTGAAAATGAACTGGATAACTTTTATATGTTTACATTTATCAATATAATTATGTCATAGTCCAAAAAACATTTTCAATAAGTTTTTATTTTTAAGGTCCTTAAAAAATAAAACATGAAGTCCTAGGACCGAGTTTCTATATTACCAATAAGTAATATTAAAGACGTAAACACACTCTTCCTTTTAGTGAGATGTATATATTTTTTCAAAGTTTTCAAAGTACACATGTATTATCAACGTTAGTATTGAATAATTCCAAAATATCTTAGATTGCTAAGTAGACAGCAACTTGTGCACAAAATGCATAAAGAAAGCGTTCATAAGAAGAGAATTCATTATTGCAAGGTTGTTTGTGGTAAGTTGGTTACACACAATAGGACACCCAAGTCCAGGGCATGTATTCATGCATTTACATGTATATATATACGCTCTCAAGATATTGACAAGTGCGCGTTAAGTATATTCTTATTTATGACATATAAACATCGATCACGGTCACCAGAACCAGTTGCGTTCAGTAGCGCTGGGAAGTGTACACTCAAGGTAGGTAGTGCGACCCCTTAGTACTGCCCTGGGGCCATCCTCATCAACCTCTGTACCTACTGATAAAAAATGAAGATCCGTTAGTCAGTGTTAAATCCCCGTATGTGTGTGTGTGTGTTTGACTTACACTCTCTTTTATCTTGTATTGAAACAAAAATCCCAATAAATGTTTGTCTGATATTTGCTACATGTAATAGTGTTTACTTTTTATTAAAGAAATTCTTACCAATTGTGTGTTTTATGTTTTAACAAATGTGTCTCAATAAGTATATGTTTGTTTGAATCCACTGAACGTATTTGATAATGGCATACTCGCATGTGTGTTATTTTGAATTAATTATTTGCTTTTTTATATCTGAAATACTAAAGTTTCTTTATAAGTACGAGGGTTGTTCGGAAATTATTGAGACAACACGAATATTTCCCTTTCTAAGTGACGAATTTTGGTGAAAATTGGCATAAACATTGAAGAAACCCCAACAAATAATTAAACTAAGTAATATTAAAATGATATTTAATTTACGACGGTAGATAAACTAGTCGGTGGTCGAGGTACCCGGCGCAGGCATAAATTCGGAGATTAAAAAACTTAAACAATTACTTTCTAAGTGTCTGTAGAGCTACAATTAATGATAAAAAAATCAAATTAAATATGCTCATTTTGCTATTTATTGTGACTAACTTTTGATCAAGTTTCACTAATGTTCGAATTGAAATACGCGAATATACATCAAATTGGTGGAAATCTCAGAAGAAGACCTTTTAAGGCCACGCAATTGCTTAAACAAAATCTATACGATTGCATGAGATAAAGAGCCTCAGTTTATAATCTTTTTTCAATTAAGACAAAGGTACGGAAGCCTGTTGGTGCCACGTAGGAAAAATATTTTATCTGGCGGCCGCCAGATAATTTTCTGGCGGCCGCCAGATAAATATTTGGCGGCCGCCATATAATATCTGGCGGCCGCCAGATAAAATATTTTTCTACGTGGCACCAACAGGCTTCCGTACAAAGGGACTAAATATCAAGTACTTTTTACATACTAGCTGATGTCAACAGTTCTAAAATATGTATAGAATGACTGTAGGAGACATTTCACAGTAATTTGACTTTCGGGTAAAAATGACACGAATTTTTTTCCACAAAAAATCAAGAATTGAGAGAATATGTAAATGTTGACATCTTGAAATAAAAACAAAAGATGAGAAATGAAGAATAATTCCGTTCGTTTGTAAGGTCTTTAAAACATAGGAGCAACGAGAAACGTTAAAATGACGTTGCGATAAGTTTGCGGTTGCTCTGGGTCACTGGACGAGGGCACGATGGTCAGCTTACCAGGAATGATCTAATCATGCCATGGACCAGAAACTTTTCACATTGATAAACTCTATCCAGATTTACGTTTTAGTGAAATTTCAAAGGTTTATCTTTTTTCCCAAGGGAATAAGAGAAAATGTCTCAATAATTTCCGAACAGATGTATATAGTAAAATTATAAGATTATTTTTTTTTTTTCACTTGCGTTGAAGTTTAATCATCTTCTAAGTACTTACTTAGTAAAAGTGCAAATCATGCATAACCCAGAGGCGAATATTTTGTCAATGTGTAAAATATAAGTACTCATTAAAAAAAACTAAACTGTTAATTTAAATGGCTAAATGTTATCTTATGATAAAAAAAAACCTGATTCGTTCCATCACAATGTATACTGTTTTGTATAATTACCTCTATCATATTTTTAATTAGAGTAACGCAACGCTCCCACTGGACCCCAATTCCATTGAGAGCGATGAGGTGCGAATCGCCTATTAGGTTTATAGACTTTGATTTCATTATATGTCAGCATTTTATTCATTTTACACTCAAACCCTTTTTTCTAACTTGTATCCACTCATACATTTTTGGTAAACGCATACATGTATAACTGAAATATGAAATGAGATAACAGAAATGGATTCAAAGCATGTATGTAATTAAACGAATGATCTAAATATTTAACTTTCTGATCAAATAGGTAGTTGTAATTAAAATAGAACATGTACACGTTTTTGTCAAAAATAGCCTCTTATCGCATAGAGGTAACAGTAAGTAAAATCTTCTTAAAAGATTTAAATCAATGAATATTTACATTCGGTCTATTTTCCCCCGTTTGGAAATTTGCAAAATTGGAATATAATTTATTTGCACGGCCTGTGTGTAATAGGACCGACTGTATCCAAATAAGCATATAATGATTAAATTAACTTTCCATAGAAGTCATTTACTATTAAAAATTCTACATATAAATTGCCCAAAAATAAAAGTCGCAACAGTCTTGACTACTATCTTAATATTGGATTAAAACAATGTTTCAAAAAAGCATGGACAGTTACACAAATAACATAGACGGAGAGATCGCCGAGAGTAACGACACTAGCTGTGTGATTAGACATTGGAAATCGTCCAATGACAGACAGCGCGGTTCATCGGCCATTGATCACTGTCACCCCTGGGTCATGTCACGGACGACAACTTTATTGTCAGCACCGCTAAAATCCCGTATATGACTCACAGTCCCCGTCCATCCTACTTCATACACAGTGTCACGTCATATAAATACTTGCATGTTAGTACTTGGCGTGTCATTGTCTTCATGACCACTGACAATCATTGTCATTTTAAAAGTGAAAGTACGACCATGTGAAAAGTACATCAATTTTAAAGATTTATAAAAAAAATTTAAAACTATCTCGTTATCTTTAAATATAGAAAAAAAAATGTAACATTTAATGCAACTTATACGTAAATAGAGATGGAACCAATTCCAAATTACGACCCTATTAAAGGCCTGTATCACGTGACTGTTGACAAAATTAAGGTGCATATCACACGTTGTTTTTTTTTTTAGGCATTCTGATTTACTCCACGTCGAAATACTTACATATACACAATCAATTATATGTGACTTAAAAGTTTGGAATTTGTTCATTATTCCCTTCGGTTTTATATATGTGTAAATGTAGCCATTGATAACTGCCTCACCAGAAGACGGTATACAGAGTTGAAAATGTTTAAAAATCTGCGGACTGGTCACTTACCTACGAAAGACGAATAGTGCCACATAAAAAAATATTTTTATCTCGTAATAACGAGAAAAGATCTCGTAATTACGAGTTAATTATCTCGTAATTACGAGAAAAGATCTCGTTATTACGAGATAATTATTTCGTTATTACGAGAAAATGTCTCGTTATTACGAGAAAAGATCTCGTAATAACGAGAAAAGATCTCGTAATAACGAGAAAAGATCTCGTAATAACGAGAAAAGATCTCGTAATAACGAGTTAATTATCTCGTTATGACGAGAAAAGATCTCATAATTACGAGTTAATTATCTCGTTATTACGAGTTAATTATCTCGTAATTACGAGAAAATATATCGCTTTAATAAAATTCATAGTAGTTGTTAAAAAATGTTTTATAATAAGTGTTCCTCGTTTATCAGATCCACACCTCCAAGTCGATTGGTTCACCATTTCAACCCATTTTTTTCTTTTCAGAAACGTTAATTCAATTTTGATTACTTTTAAATAACAAAGGTCATGATTTATTAATGTACATAAAATAACCGGATTTGACATTCTTATATGAATAAGTGGAAAAAACTCCATGTAATTTTACTTTTCAACGTAAATGTTAATTATTAGAATCCCACTCCGAAGTAAATACCAGGTAGTCCAAGTCATAAAAACACAATTCCATTAGTAACAAATAACTTTCAATCATGGATATACGGAATTTACCCCGGATTGTGTTTTATATATTCATACACAACCTATTTTGAAAAATAATTGTTTTTGTATATTAACATTTTGGAGTCTGAAAACATATTATTTTTCATATTTATAAATTGTTCAATTAATTCATTAATCAATCTGCTATTTTTTTTCACTGATTTTAATGAATTTCTTAAGATATGTTCATCCATTTTACTTAAAGAAACTCAGAGAGTACATGAACAACAATGAATGGCACCATTTTATATAGATCTTTTCTCGTAATAACGAGATCTTTTCTCGTAATTACGAGATCTTTTTTCGTAATAACGAGATAATTAACTCGTAATAACGAGATCTTTTCTCGTAATTACGAGATATTTTCTTGTAATAACGAGAAAATTAACTTGTAATAACGAGATCTTTTCTCGTAATAACGAGATAATTAACTCGTAATAACGAGATCTTTTATCGTAATTACGAGATAAAAATATTTTTTATGTGGCCCTATTCGTCTTTCTTACTTACCAGTACTCTCCTTGGTGATTGGACGGTGCATTTACTTCATTGGTTGAAATGCCGATTGATCTGCTTGTGATCTAATTTACATATGATGTAATAAATACGGAACGATACAAGAATCAATGAATAATATCATTTAAATTGCGTTCCTGATTCACAGAGGTGTTCTTTACAACACGTATCAAAACGTTAAAATTCAGAATTATTCAGAAAGCTGGGCCGTCGGAGATCTATGAAAGAATATAGGTTTTGCTTGCTTTGAACAATGTCAATTAGATAAACTTATGACAATTTTAAAATTAAAAACATATCAAAATCATCAATGCAATGAACAACAGCAAGTGCTGTTGTTCATCTCTACGGATAAAACCTCATTGTCCCAAAGTAAAATGATATACAGGTAAGTCATATGAGGTTTAGAGCTCTACATTGTCGGTGACCCACGTTTGATTCACTTGTGGATTAAAACCATGGTTTACGACGATGAAAGCTCTAGGCAAGACAACTACATGTTAATATTAAATATGAAGCGAGAAGCCATCATCTATTTCAAAGAAATGAAAAGAAATCTTTTCAAAAATGATAAATATGTTACTTCATGAATCTTACGTCCGACTATGACGCGTTCTTCAATGTTTCTATGGTGATTGTAAGTGGGGTAACTTCGAAAAAGAACGTTATGTCTAAAATAAGAATAAAACCCGATCAATTTGATTTATATAGTAAGAAAACGTAGGAGGTGGTACCTAATGTCTCGGCCATTAGCCGTATCGTTTCAATAGTGTTATTTTAAGTCGTTCGCTGTTGTAACTTTATATATCTACTCATCAAATATGTTAACCAGCAGGTAAAATGATGCTCTTTATTTAGACTACCATGTTGACCAGAAATCTCGTCGCATTGATCTTCATGTCTGTGATGGCAATGACAACAGCGCAGACGACAGGCTTCGGCAACATCGGCACCGGGGGTGCTTTCCTGGCGGGACTGGCACTTCCGTTCATCTTTAATCGCTTCCGGCGCCGACCTCTTCCGGTCGTGGTACCCTACCCTATCCAGACCAACTTTAACCCAGGATTCTTTAATCCGTTCCCTGCTCCGCGTCCATTCTTCCCCGGAGCCGGCTTCCCAGGAGCAGGCTTTCCCGGATCCGGTCCAGGTCAATATAATAACTTAAAGTCTAACTACTACCAAAAATTGAAAAAATGAAGCAAGAGTATGTGTGAATGGGGCAGGATTCTAGTACTCCGAGGTCGAGAAATGTATTCATACAACATTTCGAGACCAACTTGGTTATTCTCTGACATTCATGATAACAAGAACTTTATTTTTAATCTACTAGCAGCTCGGGATTTCTTGATCGTTTCCTCTAGAGAAAGATTAAATAGGTTATTGTAACGGCTGTTCCGTTTAAACCCAGTAGTTTTGCTAGAAATAGCCTAATTTACATGTTAATCAATCAGAGGCTACCAATCAGAATGACATGCAGACGATATGTTTCTTAATTATGGGCAATTGAATCAAAATGGAAATTATGAAAAACCTTTACATGTACATCTGTACAAAGAAAACAAAGAATGACAGTAAAATGATGATGTTCATTTTAAGGGGCCGTTTTAGGCTGTAATTATATATAGTCCTTTCCCTATAATTTTCAACATCCTCTCAAAAACCTAGGGGATAGTAGGGGGTAGTTCTATCGAAATTCAGTATTTTATATGCTAATTTAAAAAAACGTGTTTCGAGAAAAAGTGGGGTGTCTATATTTACTGATGACGCGCATGGTGTATTGGAGAATAATGGTCGCGGCGAAGGGAGTCTTGTCTAGTTCTTGAATTATCAACAAACTAAAGGTATATTCGAAAACAAAATTTCTCTTAACTTAAGATGAAAAAAATTACAAGATTATAGTTTTCTTTCTTACAATAGTACAACTTGGCATAGAAAAAGAAATCAAAATAAGAGAATAATAGTGATATGTCACAAGGTTTTGCTATTCAAAATTACTGTTGATCTATGAATTAAATTAACGTTTCTTATACAATAACAATCATGTAGGGTTTTTCCAATTAATTGGATTTGGGTATTAGAATGTGTAGATAAAATATAATTTACCCAAAGAAAGAGAATAGAAATTTTGTTAGCTTTTTAAGCATTCAATCTCTAAACAGATTCGTGTGAAAAAATCACTAAAATCCGTGTTTTCTCTCTAATTGAATGGTAAATATATTTGCTTTTGTGTCAAATTATGTCTATATTTAAAGTCTTCATAATATATTAAAATCAGATTAATTCAGTATTGGAAGCATTGAAAAAATCCAAATAGCTTCAAAATTTAAGAAAAATTAGAGGAAATTCGGCCTGAGCCATACCAATTTAGTTTAAATATTTATTTCAATATAGTAGATAAACTGATAGTCTTTATTTGGTTGTATCATATCACTGAAGATAGAAACTTAATATCTTGAATAGATGCCAGGACCACTTTAGTAAATACGTCTATTTTAATAATTATCATATAAGTTGAGGAAAAAGATAATGACCTTGACCCGACCTTGCTGCGAAAACATGGTTGTCAAATTTGATTGAAATGATATCACTTTTTATTATTGTCTGTTTGACAGTGTGAAAATTTCAAACATATCTGAACATCAGAAGTATGAGAAGAGTCATTGAAATGTCGACGTCTTTTTCTCGTTTCAGTATTTCCCGGCGGGCTCCTTGGATGAACTGTACACAGTCCATAACTGATGTATTAATTGTGTGGTCAAATAAGAATTTTTATATTCTATTTTAATGGTAAATTTCCAGTACAATTTGCACAGGCCTGTAAAACGTGGAAAGGGAACAGTGTCCGACATGAGTTATGCTACATATACCTTTTTGTCCCATCAATTTTAGCTCTCATATAGGGCATGCACTTTTTAGCCTTCTTAAATAATGATTAAAAAAAATACCTTACTCCGTTTAAACTCGAAATTACATTATATGCAATTATTTCAGGAAATTTAGACCAAAAAATGCATTTATAAAAAGATTTGTTAAAAATATATTTAATTTTTGTAATTACATGCATGTCAGTTTTTAAGAAATAATTAGCATTGCATTTACCATTAATTCACATGCATCTTAATTATAGTTTATAAAGATAATATTTTTCAAAACTGAATTTTCCGACATGCTGTCTTTCAAAATATACTTGTACAAACAGGACAATAAAATAAAATTCTTTCTTTCAACCATTTTTTTTAAATTCAACGTCATCAGAGACATAATATTTATGTCCCTGATGTCATGAGTAAAATTTGTTCTAAACACAAAGAGTATGTATAAAATGAATGATTATTGACATAATATTCGATATTTTTACCATATTATGGAATTAAGTTCAAACACATTTTGTTTTTCCGCTAAAACATTTTTGGCAGTACTATAATAATAATATTATAGAAGTTAAGATTTTATTTGTTAGTCAATATAATTTTGCTTATTTTTTTGTTGGTTTTGTCTCACTTATTCATTTAAATAATTGTATGGCACGCAATGCAAAACTATTGAAAAATGCTTAAAAACGATAAAAGACACCGTATCTCAGTATCATCTGTGGAATTTTTTTTCAATCTGAGTAACCGTCATCCTAAAGACCCGTTCGATATTATTATGATATCATTAATACATATGAAGTGATCAAAGCGAGTAGACACTTGTGTCACAGTTGGACACGTTTCTAACATGAACCCTATAGCACATGGATCTAATGTTGTTTTCTTTCTTGATACATGTTAAAATTACGTAGGGCTGTTTGATTGGGAGGAGTGGGGGTGGAGGGGGTGCTTCTTGAGTTAGGAGAAAATACCTTTCTCTCGTCCTCAATAATCACCACATACTAGCGTTTTTAAAGACGCCACGGTCAAGTGAGGAACATCAGAGTGGATCGTAAACCCTTGGCTAGCGAAGATGAGTGAGGAGGGAAATTTGATCCGAATGGCAGGAAACATTCCTTGTTCCTGTTCTTTTTCAACTTGATGACCTAGATGATTGATAAATGTGTACTTGTAGGTACTCGTACAACAACTTGCTCTATTCCAACAGATAAGACGAGTGTTGTTTGAAATCTGCGTCATTAGAGATGACGATTGTTCTGGTGCATCCCAAGAACAGTAACTCCCAATTTTGCAATCGTGTCCAATTTAGACCAGAGAACCATATCTACATGTAATATGCAATATTTGTAGTATTAAAGCTTAAACTTTTAAAATGAAGTGGGCTTCAACCCCAAATTCATAGAAAAATTGATGTTCCGTTTTTCTTCAAAACATTTTACAATAAATAATATGATATGAACAAAATATTTCATTTCAACAGTTAGTCAAATTACATTAAATCAAATGAATAAATAAAATTAAATCATATAAAAAGTCTAGGTCAATTTACGAACCCAAAATGATCAAATTAACTTTAATTCCTTTATGCTAAAAATCTTCCCTAGGGAAAATGAATAAGCAATTACTCCTCTAGGCTAGCATCAACAGGGCTGGGGAGTCAGGGAGCTTTACCCTTAACCCTTTGTCAACGTCTTTTTTCTTTTAACCACATAACAGAAAATGCAATTCTTAATAAACTGCCCCATCCACTCCTTTCAGACAGTGTAACAAAAATCGCATCTACGTATTCCAAATGCATTGTATTATTTTTACATTTTTAAAAGGTATGAGTCGCCATTGACTGATTTTCGATTTCAGACATGTAACTATATGAAGTGAATCTATATTTAAAATAATTTAAAATATAAAAAGAGATAAAAAGAACAAGAAAGGAAAAATCAGCACAATACTGCCCGCAAGTTGGCCTACAGAATTGTATTTTGCTAACAGGCTTTTATAACTAAAATTTTCAAATCAAGACTGTTAACTTAGACCTTCGACTTTGAAAAATAAAAGGATTCTCTCTGATGCCATGAGCAATCTCTGTATCCATATAAATCTTGTCGACAAAAATTCAACATGCATGCATGACTGTTGACATGAAAATATTAAGGATTCTTTCTGTTGCCCTAACAGCCTGTGAACATTGATAATCTTGCCTACAAGATGTTGCAATTGACAGATGCTTGGACGGATGCACTGTGCTGCACACTGATACGACTGTCTTATGGCGACCGCATTAAAATGCATGTCCTCAAAGGCGTTTGGTGTTTCATTATAAAATCCTATTTCAATTTACTCATTAGGTTTAGCATAAAATTTATTTTAAAAAAATCCCTTTTCAAAAAATTGGAAGAGCAACAGCAACAAAAACCATTGAACAGAAATAATCAGTTTACCTTCCAGTCCCATTTGTATATTATATATTAAATTATTTGTATGTGTAAATATGTATTTATATGAAAGATTATTAAAATTAACCCTATAAAAAAAACGTTTGTGCTGTGATACAGTGAATACTAGTATCAATTTTCTATCAAACACTGTGGACTACGCAGCGATGTAGATTTCAAATCTAGGACGACTTTGTATTACAAATATTTGAGTATGAAAGGTCTACATTTCCTTATAAACAGAACTCTTTTACATAATTATGGAAATAAAACGATTAATTTAGCACAAATCATATTGTAGATAAGATATTACTACACCAAGACGGATCTGAGACTGTCCTTACAGCTAACATTTGGAGATAAAGAAATAGTACAGTCCTCAGATTTAACCGTCTTTGATTATTTAAGCAGTGAAAACCGTGTTGTCCTACATATTCTCAATCTCCTGAACAAGGTAAGGGTCTACAGACTTCAGCAGATAAAAATCAAAACTTTATCTTTTTATTTAACATTTTTTATTTTATTTATTTATTTTTTTTTTACGTTTTATTCGATTCATTTAATATGATAGGAAATGAATTTTGAATTTAGTCTTTTGCTACAATCAGCATATTTAAGAAATCCAAATGATTTATTCCATTCTTAAATTTGATAGTTTAAAACAAACTGTGCCAAACCTTCTGCAGATAAATCGTATTTAAATGTATTTTAATGCAATTTAAGTATTGCATACATTTTTATGCATTTGACAATGCTCAAGTTTTAATGTTATAATTTTCATATATACTGTGTACATTTTTTCGGAGAGCATCATATTGAAATGAAAATGATAAGATTTTATGTTGTTATATAACTTTGTTATAATTCTTAAAACCATGATAATGTGTTTATATTGAAAAACATTTGAAATAAGCCATAATTCAAATTATTCAAATTAAAAAGGTTTAGACACGTTCTAATGATTTGATTAAAAACAACTGGCTTCTATTTGGTTGCATTAGGCAATTTTGATTTACATCTAATTACATGTAGTGCAAAGAACGAGAAGGAGCTAGGTTTAGGTTTCCAATGATGACCAATGTTCTAGATAAGGTCTAACGTTTATCTCAACACATGACGTTCTTATTTCTTATAAAACAATAGCATACTTAGCTCTATTATTGCAATAATCGAAGAACCATTACTATATACAGTTTTATATTAAGCAGTTAATAAATCATTTTTTTTTTCATCTTTTAAAGTTCTTTGATGCTAATTTAATTTATTTAATTTATATATCTATTTAATTCCGTGTAGAAAAAAGGAAATGCAGTATATACTGATATCCTGACACATTTTATGAAAATTCATATTCCACATCAGATAGTCATGAAGTCCTTGGTTTTCCTGGCGTTGGTCGCTGTTTGCAGCGGACACAAAATTCATTACAGGAACAACTGTAACAAAGAAATTTGGGTCGGAATCCTCGGCAACAGCAATCCTGATCAAGGTCGAGCAGATAAAAAATAGTTACTAAGTAATATGAAAACGCAAATAATAGTAATGGAAGTAATTTCAGGAGCAAGGAATCATTCTTTTAGTATTATAAGGTGATCAAATACGGTCGGGGTGATCAAATCCAATAAAGCCCGAAGGGTTTTATGATAGATTTGAGCCCGACCGTATTTGATCACATCATAATATACAAAGAATGATTCCTTATTACTCATATTTTTATAACTTTAAGTTATTGTGCGATTGAATATTAAAATAGTCATTGATGAAATATATTTGACTTTACATTACAAAATCAATTCGTAGTGTTATCTCAGACAAAGCCACTGGAAAATGTAAATTTGTGATGATAAAATAATATAATCTATTTTGCTGATTCCCTGAAAATCGCCGTAAACTGACTGATTTCCTGCAAAACAGACTGATTCCCTGCAAAAAGGTGCGTCAGTTCGATGAACTGATGCTAACCTATTCGGAACAATTAGTAATTTCTGTTAATAAAAGGAAAAGGCCCGAAATATTCCGAATAAAATCGTGAATATTCATTGTTTTAAGATTTAATTCTAGTTGCAACGTCCTTTTTGATTGGCTATACTTATTCGTCTTTATCGTAGAACATAACTTCCTACGTCACAATACGACGCGCGTTTTTTATTTTGACGTTATAATTTGTTGGAATCACGAAAAAATATATGAATTTAAATATTTTTCTGATTGATTGTTTGTATCGGTATAATATTTACATTTGTCAATGTCTTTGCCTGTGATAACAAGTACGAATCGATTTTGTACTATACAGTCCAATAAATTCAAACGGGGTTTGCATAATTAGTATTCTATTATTTAATCGTACAATTGCTGAAAATTGTGTAAGTATAAGTAATTAGGAATCATTCTTTGAATATTATGAAGGTGATAATTTCGGTCGGGGCATGATCAAATCTATCATAAAGCCCGAAGGGACTCAAAGAATGATTCCTTTTTCCTTAAATAAAACAGTTGATGTATACCATTGAGGGAGTCAGCAAGATTCCAGTTCCCTCAAGCAAGCCTGTTTAAATAATAGACTTGCTCTCGGGGAACTAGAATCTTGCTGACTTCCTTAATGGTATACATTCATTGTATATTAATTATAATAGCAATAATGATAATTATTATTATAATTATAATAAAATATTTATAATGAACAATTATTCATTCAAATTTAGCCAATCAATATTTCCAACTCCTATTCAGGTGGATTTAAACTTTTCCATGGACAAAGCCACAGTGTATACTTCCCATCTCACTGGTCCGGTAGAATGTGGGGACGTACCGGATGTGGCGGATCTCGATGTGAGACCGGAGACTGTGGCGGAGGACGACTCCACTGTAACGGAGCAGGAGGCGTGCCCCCCGTGACTCTAGCGGAAATCACCTTTGACGGTGCCGGAAACCAAGACTTTTACGACATCAGTTTGGTTGATGGTTTTAATCTTCCAATGAGCATGCGCCCAAGAGGTGGAACTACCGAAGGGCAATCTGGATCATACTATTGTCACTCTGCTGGCTGCTATACCGACGTTAACGCTATTTGTCCGAGCGGAATGCAGTTGTACGGGACCGGGGGAGTCGTGGCTTGTAAGAGCGCATGCCTGGCCTTTGGTGACTCCAGATACTGCTGCAGTGGAGCACATAACACGCCACAGACATGTCCGAACTTCTCATACGCCCAGACGTTCAAAAACGCCTGTCCCCAGGCCTACAGCTACGCTTACGACGACCACAAGAGTACGTTCACCTGTCGTGGAGCCGGAGGGCGACAGTCCGAGTACGATGTCGTCTTCTGTGGATAAACTAATCAGATTTTATTTTTTTTAAATATCATCGAAACCTTTTTCTCTTGTTATGGACAATACAATTTATTAAAATATTTACATTGTTCCTAACAGTTATTTATTTTTCGACATACTTTGTTAACACCTCTCAACCAATTGAAAGCAACGATGCAATTTCCTTGTTTCTGTAAAAAACACGACAGTAAAACGAAGCTGTAAAAGCATAGTTGATCCATGTACATTGTTGTTTAATTAGGAATGATAAATGTCAGCCAGTGATGAGAACAAGTGAAGTGTCCCCAAATGCAAAAAGAAATGATTACCACAATGATTTTCATAATCTATATTTGTGTACAATACATGTACCTGTCTGTTCGGGTACGATGTAAACGCACACGAAAGAAACTTATTTTATAACTATTTGTATTAGATGTCATCTTGCTAAAACGGCCCATTGAATGATTTTTTTCACTGAGTGATTAAAGTCAACATTTATTAAGTGAGTAGGAATAAGATTTTGAAATTACATAAAATCATTAAGCTGCGAAAACATCAGCCTCTTTCATTTCTTACTTCCCTTTGAGGGTATTTAAAT
Organism: Magallana nippona; assembly: GCA_033439105.1. Taxonomy (NCBI): domain Eukaryota; kingdom Metazoa; phylum Mollusca; class Bivalvia; order Ostreida; family Ostreidae; genus Magallana; species Magallana nippona. The sequence continues at coordinate 44,965,967 of CM065923.1, read as the reverse complement.
TTGATACCTATATCTTGACGTCACAAAAGTAAATAAAAGATGGCTGCAGATATATATATATATATATATATATATATATATATATATATATATATATATATATATATATATATATTCACCTCTCAGATGAGACAAAAACAAAAGTAGTTACATATAGACTCTCGATCTTGGCATTGGTGAAACCACTGCAAATTAAAAATTGTGTCATCCTTGTATTTGACTTCGTGAAGCTGCTTGGGTTAGAGTTTTTCATTTTGTCATTATTGCTCAGATGAGCACTGTGTCTCATGGGCCTCTTGCTAACATTGTTCATTACTTTTTTAACCAGGGTGGAATAAACTTATAAGACATTTTAAGTTATATTTGCTGTTTTAATCCAATACTTATTAATCCAATACATTTGAGTGGTAGCATGCATTATTTATATGGTAGTAGTTGCCTGTCAACGAAGTTAATCACACAAATGTGCAGTAAGGGTGCCATATTAAAAGGACGTGGATTTAACCTTTTGATTAATTTATTACAGATATTGAATCATTAGTTTTGCAGTATTTATTTCAAATGGCCATATCATGATATATACATTTTTATAATGTTTTAATGATGAACGCGTGAGAATCAGTATCTCGGCCTTCGTCTTCCTCTGCGACGGATGGATGGACGGGATGGAAGATCCCAGGACCTAAATCTTTGAGGACCTTTGTTGGGGAACGACATGTCGTTAAAGCCACTGGACCCAAATCTTGATTTACTGCTTTCGCGGATGGATACATCATTGAAGCCTCCAGATGAAAATCTCGAATTACCGTTGTCTATATTGTTCCAAGCAGATCCTCCTCCTCCAAATATTTCTGGCTGCCCAATGTTTGAATCAAATCCACCATTATCCCAAGACGGAAATCTGCTTCCTTGAGAAGCCCAGCTTCCGGACATATCCGGAGAATTTCCGTCAAAAACGGATACTCCTAACCCTGTGTTGTCCAGGCCAAAGTCGTTTGCCGATGGACCTATGCCACGGGCGGGACTCCCGATGAAATCAGCTGAGAACCCACCGCCGTTCCCCATTTGGTCAAAACCATTGTCTGACGAAAACCTTTGTCCACCGGAAATGAAGTTATCGCCGCCAAACATGTCTTGATTTTGGCCGAAGGCAAGAGTCAGAAAGAGTAGAAATATGATAGCCCTCATGGTCTGAAGAACAAATGTCACAACTGTTAATGATATGAATAAATAAAGAAAGGAAAATACATTGTAATATTATTTTTTTTTAAATCTCGGAAAAAAGAAGCACATTAAACATTTATGAACATAATATGTAAAATAAAAATGAACAATTTTGATAATGAGCACAAAGATCAATACATTGGGACTCGGAGAGAAAAGAAGATTTAGGGATCGTGTTAAGGGTTAGGCCGCTTACCTTGGCAGTGAAGTTCTACGGTCAGACTTAGATTGAAATGAACCTATTGAGAATTTATACTGTAGGCAACAATTAAACATAATGGCGGACCTCTCTCCGTTCTGATGGATGGCGAGCATGAAAATTTCACTCCGTGTGGCCCCAATAAAAGACTAATTGCCGGAAAGAGCAATATGCATGAATCTATTTCTGAAGTAATTATCGCAAACATTAGGCTGTGATACATAATATATATTAGGACGAATGGGATAGCCGACAAAGGAAAGATTGCATTAAAAAAGAAGTAAATATTCTCGTAAAATTGAGGACAGAAATGAATTTTTTGGCATTGAGCAGGTGTTAATATCAGGGTGTCAGCCTGTTTATTGTACAAATATGAATTGTTCAAAACAGATTGACAGTCGATAACTATAAACAAACATGTAGAAAATCTTATTTCAAAATAACATCGTGAAAAAAGAATAACGACGAAAATACATAAACAACAAGGTCATTAATCCAAAAAAAAACTTATTTTTAAAAAGTACATTCTCCCATTCATCGCTACCAAAATCAAATTTACCCAATAACCGAAAGCAAGTCTAGCAAATGGCGATTATTTCTTTTTCTTTGTGTTTAAATTGTAAATCTTCATGCTCGTGTGAAATTTTTATTCTCATGTAAAAATAGAATATTAAACAATTGGTAGAAGTTGGGTTTTTTTTTAAATAGTTCACTTGATAATTTGTTTTTACACCAGAACATTAAAGTTTATAATTGATGTGAAGTATGTTTTTTTTTAAAGTTGACGTTTACCGACATATGAACAATTTAACAAAGATTTACAACTTAAGAGTTGTTTAATTTAAACAATTATTTTACTAGTAAGTCCTAAGAATGATACTGACGAAAAAACATATAACGTTATATTATACACAATTCATAGTTAACACTCAAAGCTGTAAAATAAAATTATAACAAAACCGAAAAGTATTTAATACATGTATAAATATTTACCATTAATAATTATTTTCTTAATTCATAATTCATAATCCTGTTCGTGCATTATGCATTGTAATTTAATATGACGCATATGCGTTTAAAGTATGTAGCGCGAAAAATGTAAAAACTTAAAGTTTAAAACTTTATTTAAGAAGCAGAATAGCACCCTTCTCTAAACCATACTCTTTTTGATTTATCAATAATATCAATAAGTTCGCAAAACATCACTTCTAGCAATTTTCGTTGGATAAAAATTAATTTTGTTCTGTTTTTTGTGCGTTCAACTTGTCTGTGTGTGTCTAGTTTTTTGTGTTGTTTTTGTATTCTTTCTTTTGGCCATTAACAGGTGAAACAAGGGATAAAATGTGATAATTATGATGTCTTATTAAGCAATGGGTTATTTGTCAAAATTAACGCTACCATTATGCTATGGAATGTTTACAGAAATTTATTTACCTGTTTACCATTTGTTATCAGATGTATATGCATGTATAAAGAGCCTGCTGGCTGCGCAGAACGTTTATTTTGGTGATTTTTAGAGAGTAATAAGGAATCCTTTATGAATTATAAAACAAAAAGTAATTCAGAGTCATGTTATTTTATTACTATACAAATATTAAAACAGTACATCGTCAGTAATCGTAGAGGCTTGTCAGTATCGTGTCAGGAAGCTGTCCGCATCGCTCAACCTGTCAAAGAAAAAACAAAAGTTAAGAATATTTTAGACAAAACAAAAAGCGATATCTTGGAAAAAAATGTCTCAATGCTTTTTTTAACGAAGCAAAAAAAAAATTTAGAAAGAAAAAAGAATTGAAGAAAAGAAAAACTTACTAAAAATATGGTGGAGATCTTCAATGTGAAGAGGTGAGTTTAGTACCCGGATGACCTTCTTCTGGAGGGGCGGCGCCTCTGCATTCTGCGCGCGTTTCTCCTTCTGTTGACTGGGGGCTGGGTGGCGTAGTACTCCTGTCGGTTGACGCTGGGCTCGGTCACCATGGGTCTCCTAAACACGGGGCGGGAGGTCGGCTCAGGATAGTCGTACTTTTTGGGGTACTTGGAGCTATAGTCGTACTTCTTCTGGTAACGCTTGTTGCTGTATTTACCGGTGTCGTAAGACTTCTTGGACTGTTTGTTGTCGTATTTTGGCTGAGGTACATACTTGTCGTAGGATCCCTTCTGGTATTTCTCTGGCCGCCTGTTGTCGTACTTTGGCTGGTACTTGTCGACAGGTTGGTAGTTATCGATCATCTTGTCAGCTTGGTTGGGGTAAACGTTCATGAGTTTGTCGACGATGGGGTACTTGTCGCTCTCATCGAATCTCACGGCGATCTTGTCGTATCCTTTGGTAGGGTAAACTTCGTAGGCCTTGTCTAATTTGGAAGGATATGCGTTCGCCTTCTTGTCCATTTGATAGTTATCAAATCCCTTGTCGAGTTTGCCTGAATAGATATCTTGTGTCTTTCCCGGGTATTTGTCGTATTTCTGATACTTGTCGTATTTACCGGGATATTTTTCCAAAGTATTGTCGTATTTTGGCTTTTGTTTGTCCATTTGATATTTATCAACTGGATATTTGTCAACCGGATATTTGTCAACTGGGTATTTTTTAACTGGGTATTTGTCAACTGGATACTTATCAGTTGGGTAGTTGTCAACTTGATACTTATCAACAGGGTACTTGTCCACCGGATAATTATCGACTGGATACTTGTCATCTGGATATTTAGCGACCGGATGCTTGTCAACTGGATACTTTTCGACGGGGTACTTGTCCATTAGATACTTGTCATTGGGGTACTTGTCCATAAGATACTTGTCATTGGAGTACTTGTCGGCCGGATATTTATCTGCTTGATATTTATCGACTGGATATTTATCGACTTGGTATTTATCTGCTTGATATTTGTCGACTGGGTATTTATTCATGGGATATTTGTCAACGGGGGTTTTATCCATGAGATATTTATCAACCGGATAGTTTTCAGTTGGATATTTCTCCAGAGGGTACTTATCCATGAGATATTTGTCGTTGTTAGCAGGGTAGACATCCGTTTTCTTGTCGATTTTTCCTGGATACATGTCCATTTTCTTGTCCATCTGCCCGGGGTAAATGTCCATTTTCTTGTCCATTTTTGGCTGATAGTTTTGAACAGCATTGTTCATCGGTCTCTGGTCCACTGGCCCTCTGGTGTCAATGATTATTGCTTGGTTTTCATCGTTATCGAATGCTCTGGTTTCAATGATATTAACCCCTCTCGGGACAGGTCCAAAATCTGTCTGAACTTCAAATGGCTGTCCTATGACATCAATGCCTTGGACCTGAGGCATTCCAGCGCCAGAATCAAATCCGTTGTCAAATCCTACCACGGCAACTGTATCGAATGTGTTGGGTGTATTAGGGAAACCAGTGTCGGCTACATTGTTATAGGGGACTTCTGCGGCGATTGCCCCGCCAAAGTTGTCACCAGCAACCTGGAATGTGTCCACGCAGTTTGGATCCCGGGGGTCGCATGGGGGCTGACAAAGAGTCGAGGATAGGAACAAGAGGGATACTACTATCGACAACATCTGTAAAAAAAAAAAACCCAGACAGAATCTTTAGAATAATAGTATGTTGAAAAACTTCATTAATTTAATAAAAAAAGGTATCAATATTCTGTCAATAAACTCGTATTACTTTTTGATAATAATGAATGTAAATTTAAAATATTTACGTATCATTAGCATATTGATATCTATTTTTCTATGTATTTTCCATAGAACCCTTACCTCTCTTCAGCTAGGTGAACTATTTTCCAATAGATACTAAGCACTGGTATCATGGCCTTATATAGGCCCTGTTTAATAGTAACTATTCTGGGAGGTAAATAAAACATGTATATGCAAAAGAATCAAATATGGCACGCATAATTTTATCCCCAATATACGATATTAAATATGAGTTTTAAGAGAACGGGCGAATTTAAGATGCCTTTTGATAACAAACTCGTCAAACATTAAAAATAAATCAGATAGAACTGCTCCTTGAGAACCACCTGTGTCTCATTAAATCTACATTATAAATGTTTCCTTCTAAATCAGGATCGTCTGTCTATAAAATAAGGAAGGTCTTCTTTCATACTTCAGACAGAATGGCTGAGCATCGATACAGGTGCGCGTTAGTAATGTTTGCTTTAACATGCTATTTTTGATGATGACCATTTCCTGTAGATTTTTTTTTCTTTGAATAAGAAGATGGCAGTTGAAAGCAATATATTTGGCTTGACATGGCATGATTTGTACACTTCTACATATTGTTCTTTTCTCAATATTGAAACAAAAGTTTTTCAGTTTTTTCAAACTTTCAAGTGGTATTTAATTGTTTTAGTTCAGAACCTGTGAATAAATCTTTACTAAAGTAAGTATTAACAAACCTTGTTTATTTTAATTTTCATGAAGGTTATTACATATTAAAATATTAAAACTATTTTTGTTTCTGTTAAATATTTTTGTCTAATATTCTTGCATGTCAAAAATTTTAAGATTTGTTTAATTCAAGTTTTTTAAAATGTTTTGGTCAGTTATTTTCACCATTTCAAGACGCTGGAGTAAAATAAAATATGCTTATACAGGTTCAAAATCTTCCAATCAAATATTTTTCTTTTTACTGTTTATTAATAAATGAAGTGACGTGAGTACTTTATTAAGAGAATATAGATAAAGATATCATTCAAGAATATTGTTTTTGCATGAACAAAGAATTGAATTACATGTACATGCGTTATCAAGGAGTTGATACTAGTAAACATTGATTCATTCACGGTCAATATATACTGCTTTAAAATTGTTTCATTGCAAAGAATGGCTTTTGTTCAAATCAATTTATATTTTGAAATACCATCTTTATTTATTTATATATTTATTGATTCATCTATTCATTCATATACTTGTTTACTTCTGAACTTTTGTTTGATTAATTAAAATTCATTAAAGGTATATGTGGCGTATTTGGAGTAAAATTTTTGAGTTTGAGTAAAAATATACATCATGCTTCTTATAATTTGACGTTTCACCAACTCTAGGCCCATAAAACCTGTTCTGTCTTTAGTTATTTGTCTCTAAATTTTGCTACACGTCTGATGAACTGCGCATGAGTGCGGGAAAACCCAGCATTGAAAACACGATGAAAGAACAGTTTGTTTACAACTTAGAATCACGATTTTCATGTCTTAAATTAGATAATTCTTATATCAGATGATACTCGAAGCATTATTAGTCCGATATTCATTAATGTAGAACGTTATAAATAAAATTTATTGTTAATTATGTGTAATAAAGGTGAAACACGATTTTAGCGTCATCGACACGATAAACGGAGTAAATACCCCTCTCCATGAGGGATGCATATACATTGTACTGAGAGTGTTTATTCTTTATTCAAAAATTCCTCTAAACGAAAATCGACTTGTGGTTTATAACTTATAAAGTAAAGACACGGAACACATGGACCACGAACCTGACTAGCAAAACCCCTACAACTTCATGATGGAAACTTAAGTTCAATGCGGCTTTAATTCCTATTCCATCAATCTACATAGTCTCCGATGACGATCTTCCCTTTGTTCATGTCATTGTCAGTCTGTCTCTTTTTTCTTCCCTTGCACAATTTCTCAAACTTCATGGTCTACCCTTCTTTCTCATCATCGCCATTGTTGTTGATAAACCGGAGATGGATGTCACGTGACCTATTTAAGGAGGAATTATTCAAATCTTTTGTATTTTTTAACGGCACGTAAAAAAATAAAATATATTTTTTTTATTTCTCGTATCTTTGTTATGCGATTGACTTAGACAGCGTAATTTATATGAAAGTCCTATCTTGTAATAAAGAAATGAAGCAAATAATCCGATCTTATTTATGTTATTCACTAAAAATACGCCACATATACCTTTAATGAACATTTTATGCAAGAGGATATACATGTATCTGTCATGCGGCTTTCCATATTAACATTCAAATATTGATATACATCTTTTTTTTAAATAAAGTCATAGACTTAAAGGGGCATGGTCACGATTTTAGTAAAAAAAAAACATCCGTTTTTAATGTTTTCAGTGCTTCAGTTAGACATTACTGGTAGTCAACCAAAGTTTGAGTGTCAGTCGTCAAGTTATAAGTGAGATACAGAGCTCACAATTCTTTGATATGTAAACAAAGCTCAGGTGATGTTTTTGTTTACATTTAAATATTGAAAGAAACTTCTAAGTTTAGACCTAAATAAATGTCACAAACGTTGGGAACTGTTTATTTAGGTTCAAAACGAATCGGCAGATTGGAAAAATCAGCTTGAAAAAGAACCTTTACCGCTATATTGAACCAATGTAAACAAAAACATGACACTTGTTTACATAACAAAGAAGCTCTGTATCTTGCTTATAACTTTGGTTGACTAAAAGAAATGTCTTACTGACTCATTGTAAACATTAAAAACGGAAAAATAAAATTTGACCAAAATCGTGACCATGCCCCTTTAATCATCTTTTGAAAACCTCAAACCTTTATATATAGTGGCATCTAGAGTTCCTTTATTTTTCAAACTTCCAGTTTACATATGTTTCTAATTATAAATAAAAATACCATTAAAAAGGACTACTTATTTAGAAAAGAACTAGCGATTGTAATGAGTAATACACACAGATATGCCATGTTCATTTATCTGAATAGGTTAAATATGAAAATTAGAAATGATATTTACATTTTCAACTGTCTTTGTCTGTGATAACATTACGAATCAATTTTGAAGCCTATAGCCCAATAATTTCATAAAAGATGAGCGACACAAAATGGGCGTGTCTTATAGCATAACCGAGGAACGGCATTGGCTGCGCCGCGTACTAATACATAGCATGTGCTGCAAAAAAAGGTGCTTTTGAATGTTGTTTTTAAAGTGTAGGAATTTGAAATAATATAAATATAAGTAATAAGGAATCGTTCTTTGAATATTATGAGGTGATAATTTCGGTTGGAGCGTGGTCAAATCTATCACACCCCGACCAAAATTATTACCTCATAATACTCAAAGAATGATTCCTTATTCCTTAAATAAAGTGTACATTTTTGTATTTAAGTATATGGAACGATAGCGACTGCAACCGAATCCAGAGCAAGTCTTTATAAAAAAGGAAATGTAAGGGACTTCATTCAGATTAATTTTACCGATTTCAAAAGAATTTCAAGAGAATGTGTATTATTTGTGATAGATGACTTACATGTATATGACATGACCGTATAATATATGCAATTAATTACAAGTCATGAATATATAAATATTAAATAGAGCTTTTTTCAAATCGATTTATATCATCAATAATAATGGTAAGTCGGTTTTGTAAGTAGTTTGTATATATTTTTTTAATTCAATAACTATTTGTTGAATTCTAAAATATAACTTAGATCTTACAGTATTGTAATAAAAAATATTCTAAATCAAAGATCAAAGTATTGAACGTAACAGACTGATTTATCAAAAAGAATTACCACCTGGTAATTGGTACTTTTGATTGCATTTATTTATTTTAGCTATATTAGTTATTTATGCAGCACATTTGGATGATTTTTAATAAAAATACACATACATGTGAAAGAAGTGCAATTGAAATCGATGAAAGTGAAAATTACAAGATAACTTAATTCACACATTATCATTTTCCTTCGTAAAAATTCACGGGAACGAAAACAGATTTCTTACGGAGATTTATAATGGGGAATGTTGACATCTTTTCCCTATTCGGAAGTCACTCGGAATATCTCGCACAATTTTTCAACGTTATCATCCGGGTACTTTCATCTCTTTTTATATTTAGCTGTGTATTGAAACCTGACAAGCTGGAGGGGGCGTTTGAAAGGAGAAATCTTGGGATTTTTTAATACTATTGAATGAACATCATATGAACCCAGAGGTATTTATAAATATAGAATAATTTAAATAAATATGCGGCAAAATTAACTTAGGACAGACTATAATACCTATAATACCCCCCCCCCCCCCCCCATTTCTGTAGAAGTTGAATGAAAAGTATGCAGCTGTAATAAATTCTCTCTGCGACCAGATTTTTCTTAACGTTTATTTACACTAAAAACTTTTAATTCTGAGGACTAATGAAGTTTATTTATTATTAATAACAATTTTGAAATATATGTCTTGTCTTGTCTTTCGAAATCGGTAAAAAAAAAAATGAACATGAAATAATTTATGCATGCATTTGGCCAAATGTGCGCAAGGTCAATCATTTATCCATAAATGTATGTATAAGGTTATTTAAGGTTATGGGAATGTTCTGTCAATAATATAGCATGACCTGTGGTGAGGAAAGATTCGTCCATATCTGAGCCCAATTTATACGGTGTGTTGAAGTGTAAAATAAAACTGTTACGAGAGAGGCCTTGGAATATCAAAGTGGACCAAAGTAAGAATACATTGTATTCAAGATAGAATATTTATTTCAAAAATTTATTATCGTGCAATATTTGACAATAAAAAAGTTTCTTAGATTTTTTTCTTCAAATATTTCAATCACCAACAGGTTTCGAACTCGCTTCGTTTTCAATCGTTTCGCTGCACTGTCAGACATCAAAATACTGAAATAAAAAAGTTTAATTTTTTTGTTTTTGCTCAAGAGAGAAAGTACTCCACAAGTTTTCCGTACCTCCTTACGTTGCCTGCATTTGTTTATTTGGTACGATTTTAAGTTAGGTAAATAAAATTTTATTACATAATTGCCGATTTTATAATTACGTTATATTCTCCATTACAAGACTATGTTACAACACTCTAATCAACACATTTGCTATTCTTTTTATTGCCTATTGTAGTTACAAGATAAAAAAGAATTCATGGTTTATGCATCGCAACATAGTATACATAATTATATTGATAAATGTTATGAATAATCATATGTCGTAGCTATAGCACAATTTGATATTAAGAATGTTACGTCAGCAGTATAACATAAAGAGATTATCACATGAGTACATATATATTTTACATGGGTATTTAGATTAATAGACAATGTCAATCATCATCGTCATATTGAATGCAAATATGGGATACAATGTCCTGACGATTAAAACACTGGAATTTACAATCACATCATGGTATTTCTATGAAAATGTTATTTTCGGCAATATCTTTTAAAAAAATCTTCATATAACAGTCCATTTGTGAAATAAGATTAAAAACAATGATAAAGTACTGGTATAAAACAATTATATAATCAAACGAAATTTGAATGAAGCTGGTAAATGGAAATGAACCGCTTACCACCCCTGTTAGAAAACACATGTGCGAATATAATTAATTAAAAACAAAATGGTTTACAAATTTACAAAAAGATGATTTATCGTCGGCAACTGTAATTATTTTGTTGATTATCATATTTGTAATAAATCGGAATAAGTTTTATTTCTATCTGGATCTGTTAAATCTGGTTGGTTTTATGACAAATGTATATTGTATGATTTAGTTACATCATCAAATTCTGCGTTAATTTTTTTAAAGTAGTTTTAAGATACCATTATTAGAAATCTTTTGATAGCATGATTAATGATAAACACAATGTAATTAAACAATGAGTACCAATATGAAATGATATCCACTGTTGAATTATAATAAACATTGTATAGTAATTAAGTATTACTAAGTATAAAATTAACATATATACATGGACAACGACTGATATTAATAGTATCCTAGCCGAGTCCTTGGATTCAATGACAAAACATTTGATAGCCTTCTTCTAGAAGTCAAGGACGGAAGTCTATACGTTCTGTATTGCCGATTTGGGCGACTGCTGACCGCCAGTACTACCCTCTGGTACGGTAGTTTCGGGGCTGCATTGATGTACACTTTATCTATGTCAACATAGGTCGAAGGAACATTCACATAGGAAGGAGACTGCGCCATTCTTTGCTTGTTTGTTATCAGAAATAGATTATCGTCATCCTCCGCAACATACCCCATGACCTTACATCCGGGACATCTCAGGATCTGACCACTCGTGATAGCAGCAAAGACACTCAGCAATGCTATAGAAGCTAGAGCAACCTGTAAACCGGAAGAAAACATACCATCAACAAAGGAATGCAATATACTAGTAATGGGGATCACACCTTCCCGAAAAATTTGTACTGTTGTATAAATCTAGTAAATTTAAACTTTCACTGTATGAATCAGAACCTTGCTATATAGAAAGAGCGTTCATAACCATTGCATATTTAAACTTTCACTGTATGAATCAGAGACATGTTAAACAGAAAGAGCGTTCGTAACCATTGCAGTTGTGAACTCGAGCATCAAAAGCATACAGGCCTGATTAGCCTAGCGGGTGCTCGCGAGCTCCTGCTAAAATTCCCTTTCCCTGTAATATATATACTTGTATATATATTGCCAACAATCCCTAGTGTCCAATCTGCGAAACATGCCTCTGATTTCTTTTAGTAATCAAACTGTTTTATGTTCATTCTTATATTCTATGTAGAACGCTCAATTCCGTCGGACGACATGTCAGGAATAAAATAAATCGTTATTCGGGAATATGAATTATGTCAACATCTACCCAGGAAGTTCACATTTTGACCTCTATCTTCACAGTATGAAGACTTATCTATATATCTATATATCAGCAATAGAAATGTTAATTATATCTAAGAGGACTGGATGGTCGAGGCCATTTTTAGGCTATATTTACCTCCTTTAGACGAAGAGTACTTTATAAACTTATAGGACAATTTTCAAATTTTAAAGCTAAAATTTGGCTTTTTTTTACTACATGGTAGTTTATGCCCAAAAATGTCAGGTTTAAAAGTTTCAGCCTCGTTAAGAATGACCATCTTTAAGATACACTGTAACATGGTTGCGGTTAGCTGCTAGGGTAAATGAAATGTAATGATATTTTTGGGAGTAATAAAACCATTTTATAAATGGCATTATCATATTCAGGATTAAATAAAATGTATATCCTCAAAAAGGTTTTCTAATAATATTAATAAGAATTCATTTCCACAATAGATTTTCTTTTAAAAGTTACAATTTTGTTTTAGACTCTATTTTTCATATACAGTGTATTTATTTGGTCACAAAAATTAACATAGTAAGTATATACGTACCTTCGTGTTTACTGTAATCATTTTGTCCGAAATTCTGTGGAGTTTTAGAAACTGCGTTCTCCTATGAACATCCTAAACAAGCTGTATTCAACCCATCAATAGTTGCCCTTTATATAAGTGTGGACCTTGTTTATTAAAATAATGTAAATATCGACCTGCGGTAGCAAAAAAGTACAATATCATAACAAATATGAATCTATTGGTATTGATTTGGTTTGACAGCATGTTGATAATTTTCTATATTTGGAATAAGACCCCAAAATTAGCTCCGCGGAATAGTCTATTATGTCGGGTTGTGGTCAGTAGTTTACTGCTGTTTACGTAGACTTGCATTAATAATGTATTGGTTTTTGGTTGTTATTGAAGTCAAGTGGCACAAGAACTTTAATTTGTCGGCTGCCCTGCCTACGCCTTATAGTGCAAGTAGGTGTTTGATAGTAGTACTAAAGTCGAACTAAAACACAACAGCCCTAGTATGCCAATAATATGGTCAGGAAACCAAAAATAAGAACTTCCACCGAAAACATCTCCATAGAAGGTTCCGTAGTCAGAGACAAATAGCTGAATCATGTTTTAAAGCAGGGTAATTATCATTTACTCTCAAAAAATGTTTTGTAAATTTTAACATTTTGGAAGATGTCAATAGTTTGTCAACAGCGCTGTTTATTCATAAGAATTTTTCTTCTGATAAAAATTGATAATCAACAAGACTGGGCTTCAAATTACATGTGACAAGGCAAACAATCTTATACATGTCAGTATATTACTAGTAACACTGATTAATTGAAGGATAATATGCACGACAGAATTGCAAATATTATAGCTCAGAATTAATCATGATATGAAGAGCTCTTGCCAAAGAATAGTATGCCATTGAATATTCTTCGCTAGAAACTTAGCTGGTTCATTATCAACATAAGCGTTTAATTATGTTTAATTTATTTCATAACAGTGTTGACTTATAAAATTAACGAATATTGCTTTCCGATATCGGCAATGATAGACCCAGGTAATGCATAGTTATTTCGACTACTGAAAGAAAATTTTTTGATTGTTGATGAGCAGAGGCTGATGGGCAAAAGTTGATTAACAATTTAGTACCGGTTATTTTAAAAATGTCTTATGTAAGGTGGTTCATTGCTTAGCAAATCACAGATAATGTGTCGTGGTTAGAGAGAATGAATTGCCAGACAAAATTACAACGTAAGGTTCATTAAAAAGTAGCTACAGAACTATGGCTTTACGGGGAAATTCGGGTTGAATGGCATGGCAACCTGAATGTTCTTGTAGAGTTACAGCTGAAGTTTATTTTTTAAAAAATGAATTGTACCTTACCGAATTTACTGATCATATACGTTTAAGATAAAACAAAGTTATCATTTGGATAACCCTAGAAGCTTCCATTCAGAAAAAAAACTGCATACTTACTCATATTTATTTACAAGTATATTCAAAGGGATTAAAAACCAAGGACGAAAAATAACTTAGATTTTCGTACATACATGTTGCAAAACTACACGCGTGGTGGTCCTAGATTGTACGGGGTAACGTCAATTTTCGCGTGCGGGAGGGGAGATTCCCTCCCGACACTTGTTTACATTGGTTCATCCAATGTCACTTAAAAATAAAAACATGGGCGGACTTTTTGTTTATAAAAAGTGAGGAACAAGTTGTTATATCCATTAGCAAAAACTGAAAATATGTTCAGTAAAACATAAGCGACAAATTTTCTTACACAACTCGTATCCGATATGCAGATTGTAGATTTTTGTTTGTGTCTGTTTGCGAAGTATTTACTCATAAACCTCCTTGCAATCTTACATTTAGAAATGCAAATAACAAATAAACGAATTTACGTAATTTTCATTCTTTTTTTATGATCACTTCTAATAGGATGACAGAGGAATGCAGTCATTAGCGGCCATTGAGAAGTTGACATTCTGAGTGATTGACATTCTTGGTGTAGGTATGAATATTAATATGCCAATCAGTGACAGCGAGTCCTTCCTCAGTACCAGTACGCGGTGGTCATTGTAAACAACGGTCACGGCGTATTTACCGGTCCCCCGTATCTTGTGTAACTAAGCGGATTTGATGCCTAACTCGTGCACTTGTCAGAACATGACATGTGCATCCCTGATTTAAGGTCATTGATTTAGCGCCTAACACCTTGGCCATGATTTCAGCAATACCTGTCGTGTGTAGATTTTATTTCCAATAATGGTGGCCACCTTTGCTTGACCTCTGATAATAAACATTTTACAGGGCATGTTTTTATCTTGACAGCGACATGCATGGTGATTGACATTACATCTTATGATACTCAGATACAGAACTGGGGTCAAAATTATTGTTACTGAACTTTGTTAAGGGAAGCCTGTTGCTTGTTTTACGAATTTATCCATGTACTAAACCTTTGTTTGGCGGGAGAAATAAGGAGGTCTCAGGACATGACTCAAGAGTGTCGCTCCGTGCGCTGCACACTCAGGAAGCGCCCTTTGTAATGTTCCTATTGGTCTCCAGCTTAGTATACAATATCTATCCTTACATCCTTAAAGCTTCCTATGGCAGTATTACTGACGCAATGAATACTTTTGATTTGCATTATCATTGCCGTGCTTTGTGTTGAAAAATTCGGGGATAGGGGGTCCCTGTATACATGTACATCATAGAGAAGACAAAAGGTATTTGAATAAGTTTATTGAATAAATAAAAACAAAAATGTACAAAACAAAGAACTATTGTAGAAGCCTCCTCCAGCTATTGGTACAGTCTCGTGCAGATTTCTCCCGGCCAAGTCACACAACTTAGGAATTTGTTTTATGGAACAGCTTCGTTTGATTTTCTGTAAAATAATTTTCAAAAGATTTTAGTATGTATATTAGAAAAATAGTTCTACAATGACAAATAAAGCAAGACATAGATTAAAAGACTATATACCGGTATCATGATTATCTTTACACATATTAATGGCGAAGAGTTGCGTCTTACCTGACTTGGATTAGTAACCAGACGTCATTCGTCGGATCGGCTTAATAGGCATATTCTTAGGATAATTAGAAACTCTTCCGTATGATTTTGGTAACATTGAGACTGGACTTCGAATTCCAAAGCTGGGGTAAGGTCTTTTTATCGAAAACATGTTTTGGCGTCTGTTACGGAAAATTGGCCGTTTTCCAATGCGTGGTTTCATAGAATGTCCAAATTTTGGTCCGTAATTCATTTTTCTGTTTTTACCGAATCCTTTGCCGATACTGCGTCTAAATCCGGGACCGCCACTGATTCCAATGCCCCCATATATACCTTTTCCTCCCATGATTCCGTGAGATCCCCCTATAATTCCCTTTCCTCTTGACCCCCACCCAAAACCATCTCCGAATCCTTTTTCATGTCTTCCGCCGATATTAAAGCCTCTTCTTTCAGGGAAAGCTGGCCCTAGGGATCCACCGAACTTTCCACCACCGATGACTCCACCGAAGCCTTTCCCTTTCCCAAATCCTGCACCGCCGCCGATGCTACCACCGAAACCTTTTCCTTTTCCAAATCCTGCACCACCACTGATGCCACCACCGATACCTTTTCCTTTTCCGAATCCTGCACCACCACCGAAGCCTTTTCCTTTTCCAAATCCTGCACCACCACCGATACCATTTCCTTTTCCGAATCCTGCACCGCCACCGATGGCACCTCCGAATCCTTTGCCTTGTCCAAAGTCTGTTCCATCGAGGTTTCCATCAAATCCAAACCCTTCGTTGAATCCTCCCCCTGAAGGTCCCCCGATTATTCCACCTTTCCCGCCACCGATGTTTCCTCCGATGGATGGCCCGCCAAGAAGCCCTGCTGGTCCGTTGTCAAAACCGTCAAAACCACCACCTCCTCCAATAAAAGGTCCATCTAAACCGGAGTTCACATCAAAGCCAGCGTCAAATCCACCGCCGATACCAGCATCAAATCCTCCAGCTCCGAGACTTGAATCAAATCCACCAGGTCCGATATTGGAGTCAAGACTTAGTCCCCTGGTGTCAAATGATAAGTCATTTTGGAAGCCATTGTCTAATCCGGTATCGACCAATCCGACATCTTGACCAAATCCATTGTTAAAGTCGTTGATTACTCCTCCGTCCATTCCAAACCCGAGCCTTGGCTCCAGGAAATTGGAACCAAGTCCGTTTCCCAAACCGGCGTTCTGATTCTGATCAAATCCGATGGAATTTATGGCTCCACCTCCGGCGCCACCTACGTCGAGGCGGCCACCGTTTCTCTGGTAGGCATCACATCCCAGGGGCCCCGGGTCTCCGGGCTCACACGGCAGGATATGAAGTCCATAACAGGAGCAGGCGACGCTCAGGAGAACCAGAAACGACTTCATGCTGAAAGAGGAAAAAAAACATTAAAAGCGACTTACTATTGCAATATACATGTATGTTTTTAAGAACACACAATTCCAAGTTTTCAACAATTTTTGTTAAAATTTTTAAATATTAAGTACCGGTACCTAAAATCTTTAAATTGTTAATGTCGTGAATATCAATAACATACAAAGTTTTTAAAACAGAAAATAAGTTTTTGCTCTATCACTTATCATTTATACACGGTTATACAGATGAGTAACCCTTTGAGAACGGTTGTAGATATTGGATGAATTTTTAAGACCCTCTTACCTTGGTTGAGATCTGTCCAGTCTAGTGTGTGAGGTTTCGGTCCCCTATTTATATACTTCCCAGGTGCCAAAATCGGATGTAGTCCGGAAATCCAAGCGCTACTTTTAACGAGCAATTTCACTGATTCATCACAGCAATAACAATACTCGCAATAAACAATGTCCGTTATGTATTTAATCAAACATTGCGTTGCTGGATATGACTGGACATTAATAAAGCTAAGATGGTCTATTAATTGGATATCATTTCTAGGGGGTATTGACATTATTATGAGCTTGTGTGGTGGATTTACGGTTTTTTATGACATAAGAACCGCACATTGTAGTATATGTTTCTATAATGCATCTGCCTCAACAATTTTCTTTTCTTAACGTGGATAATTATAATGTGTTTATATAAAGATGACGGAACATACTAATGTGAAACGTCACTATATAAGGTATTCGCACGGAAAATCTTCTATTTTTCAATCATTCACTAATGATTTAAATCTAAAAACGCACGTACATTGCATCGAAGATCGCATGGGGGCTTTACTTTTATCTTGTGGAAAACAAAAAAAATTGGTTTGATTTAGAAATCCAGCGACCATAGTTAATTAATAATTGAGGTTTGGTACAAATGATTCTCATACAGTTGCAAAATATCGAATACACGTGTACATAAAAACAAATATTAATATCTAAGAGAAAATAAAATTTTAAAGTAGAAAATATTGAATGCAAATGGATATCAAATGAAGATAATATACAATAAAAATCAATTCAAATTTAAACCACACATAAAAAAGAAAAAACCTCGCAACGTTTTACAGCCCGTTTGTGGGAAAAGTGGTTCGTTGAATCTATCCGGTTATATTAATGCTGTTTAAACGGATTCCGTTTTTATTGACGATAAAGGAATTCCTGTTTTGCGTTTGTTGTCAACAAAACAACGACAAAGGTGGTCTGTATTCGGGTAGTGTGTACACGCTTTTTTAACAAAGCTCAATGGCAGGGGCGAAACTGGCATCATTTGAATACGAAATATTTGGTAAAGTACAAGGTAAATAATGGTGTTTTGCACACATTGATTAACTGAACTGCATGCATGCATGAATATATGTGCAGGCTTTTGACCACCCAGATAACAGGGGCTTGTGTAGAAAAAAAACATCGTTAAAAGAGTGGGTACTCCGAGGAAAAATAACACTTTTTACTTTTTACCTCGTTTTTAACGATTTTTTTTTACTCTTAGACTACACAAGCCCCTGTGCCCATATGATATAAAACAGGTGCAGTTTTCATAGTGGAAAAGGAATGCATTATCAAAACTCCGAGTGAGAAAAATGCTAAGAGATTAACATTGGTAGGTGTCAGGCTGTCAGCTCAGTAAGACATTGGAAATGATAATTGTACTGTGTAAGAAATGGTTTACCCAGCGGTAATTAATTTCACTGTATAAGTGTCCTTCTTTCAAAATGTATGTTTTGTCGTTGTTGTTGTATTTTAACAGTCAAATTGCATTAAACATGATAAAGATTCAAAGCAGTACATGTTAATATGATTTTTAAAGATATGATATGTTTATCTAGCTACATATTGTTTAAATAAATATATTTTGCCAACATCACAATATATGATGCACACTAAAGGGTATAATTTCGCTTGATGCTACATTTAAAATTTGTACAATTTATAGAATAATGCATCTTACTTTCTAAATTTAACAGAAAAAATAAGAAATAAAGTTAATAAGACCAACCCACACTTTGCAAAAATTATTTCCCTTCGCGGGGTCAACCCAAAGGTCAGAAGGGAAAAAACCCAATTTCCCCTTCTTTATGCAGACAAACATTTGGGCGTCCTGTGACGAAATCTCTTTGAAGTTAATTTATTTCCTCGATGTGTGGGTTGCCCCATCCAACGGAAACGGATTTTTAATGTCAAATGATGTTACTCAAAACTACAAAGGCTACTGTGAGAAATTTATGTGCTTTCCCCAAAGATGGCGGCCAAGGGACATAACTTTTGTAAAGTGTGGATAGGTCTGTTTAATAAAAAAAAGTTATGGTAGTTAACATGGTTAAATTGCTGATAAATTGCTATTCAAATTGACGACCTGGGAGCTAAAGTTCCGTGCGTGTTAAAAAGTTGCAATTTACTGCGCACAAAAAATCGCGCTAGTTGTTGACTGATTAATCTTATTTCCGAAAACATTTTGTACAAATATTTGATTCCAAAAATTCTTCGGACACTCTACTACAGATATCGTCACTTTAGTTGCCCCTGATATTATTTTAAACACCATCACCAGTAAAGTGAAGCGGTGCAGTTTGTTTATATGTGAAAATGGCGACTCTCGAGCTGCACGTGAATTTAACATACTTCATTTTCCGAGGTCGGTTAGAAAAAGTATGAGGCAAGTAAAGTGACGATATCAGTAGTAAATTGCTTGAAGAATTTAATGGTATTAATATTTTCCCACTTAATTTGTGTGGAAATAAGGTTAATCATTCCAAAACTAGCGCATTTTTGTGCGCTGTAAATTGCAACTTTTTAACATGTACGGAACTGTAGCTCCCAGATCGTCCATCCGAATTTTTTCAGACCGTGAGCTACAGACCTGCAGCTAGCTCAAAATAAATATCTCAAAGATTGTTTGGCAGGTTCATTGTTCTAGTATTGGAAAAATTGAATGTAGCATTGAATGCTGAACTATTTAATTTGACCTGCAAAAGAACAGCAATGTTCTAAAATTTCATCTTGGTATGTTAAGTGTTAATGTACTTTGTGAATTATTTCATTTCTATTATCAGACAAAATGCCCAGCTGGGTTTGCACTTGTGATTCACTTATCCATTACTGTCTACTAAACAATATGAACAAATTCATTCAATTTTATAACTTAGAAAATACCTATACTTTTGCAGAAAAAAATGTTATAGAGTACTCTTGTAAAAAAACAATGCAGGACCAGACCGTACATGTATATGTTTAATAATATAACACAGTTGTAGCAATGAAGTTGTGTTATCTTGATCCTTTTTATGTAATCTGCAGGCTATTTTGTACTTATGTTCACTCGGGTAACTTAGTAAAGTTATTATTAGTACCTTAGTATCTTAAAGGAGAAGTGTCTGCACTATAAGTGTCTGGAATAATGATGTCCTTATGTATAAGATACACGTATTAACTGGTCATATAAGTGTGCATTCTACATATAGCATATCTCCAATTACATCCAATGGTCAGAAAATAATTTGGGAGTTACATACATAGAATTATCGTTTCCTTTGTAATGAAAAATTAATAAATTAAAATCTATGATTGATAGGATTGTACGGGCACTATGAATGGAAAATAAAACCACATTTCTTATACACAGACATTGCAGAGTCCAGCTGAGAACATGACACCTGCATTGTCATTTATCTGTCCAGCTGTTTATGAGGTGGTCCATTAGCCAGCACATTCATGTACATTTATATACAGCTAACTATCCAACAGTCCTGTAGCTTCTCATATATTCATTATTAACAGGTACACTGTTCTGTACCATTTGAAAGACTTGGCTGAATATTTTACTTAGTTAGAAAAACATGTTTATATTTAGCATAACTTTAGATTAACAAATGAACACATACATTATTGTAATGCAATTAATTATCAAATTTTAAAACATAGAAAAACTACAGTGTAATATGATTGAACTGGTTAATTGTCTGTTAATTGGAGTTAAAAATGGCTGCTCAAAGTTTGTATCTAACTTCTGATACTAGTGTATCAGCCGGAGCTTCTGCTGTGTACCCTCTTTTAAGATAATTATAGTATACAAGAAATTACAGTTCTTCATATGATTTGAAAGGAATAAAGGAATATTCAATTTTTGAAAATGTAAATTTAACACAAACAACAAAGTTGCTTGTCTTTGGAATAAATTGATATATATGCAAAAAATAATGTTACGTTCACATTCTGTTTTGCATACTTCACGTACGAATAACTAAAATCATATTGTAAGTTTCACGGACATAGAAACTTTTGTGTGGTTTTCCGAGGGAGGGAAATTAATCCTTTATGAATAAAAAAACCGCTGCATCTCACTAAACAGCAATAAACATCGCATATGTAGATAGTGTTTAATGGGATCACATATGCAGATTATATTCATATCTTTTGATGGGAGCACATTGATATTAAATAAGTTGTTTATCGTTTCTTTGTTACAGATCACCTTCTCTCGTGTTTATTTTGGGTCCAGTGTCTCATAAATTTACCGGCCGTTGTAATTTATCATTGATTATGTATGATGGCGATTCCCTGGCTACATGTAGTCAGTATTAAAGAGGTTATTGGCGTTGTGTTTAGCTTCCAATCTTGAAATATCTAAGAATATACACACTATTATTAATGTCAAAACTCAGATATTTAATGATATTGAGCGAACAAATAAAATGTATAAAAATTCAAAACAGTCAATATAAATATGCATGTATATGTATAACAAATGATATGCATTAGTAGCGATTGGCACTATGTCAATCAACCAAAATTGTTAAACCCCTGGTTTAATTAACCTTTAATTTTTTGGCTCTTTTATTTGTTTGTTTGTTTTTAGGAATCTGGCTGAGACAAAAAAAAAACCCCGATCGCCCGATCGACACTAAAGAAGATGGATGAATAAGATAGCGCAAATGCCTATTTGGTTTAGTCGTAAAATACAATTTCAAATTTATTTTTTTCCCACTAAATATATTTGATAATGTTATAATACAAGTTTACAAAAGGACAATTTTAACTATTATATTCAGTTTTGAACATTTTAATAAATGATAAGAAAACAAAAATGGACTCTAAAGTTTTGGTGGTATCGAACCCACAATCTGGAAAACCGTAGCCCTATAAAGGTTACCTTATGTCTGGTGCTCTAACCACTGAGCCATTTCAGTCGCAACAAAGTGCGGTGTTTAAATGCTATATCCAACTTTGGCCACAAGTTTACGGACTTGTATTATTTTTATAAAACTTTCAATTGTTGATATACAAAATGACATTTTTAAAGTATAGTGGGTCATCTCTCCACGTTTTTGTTGATTGAAATGTTTGGTTTCCAGTAAACCTTATTTAGAATATGACAAATATATGGAGCTCAGACCCATTCTATAAAAGAAAACGCATTGAAGTTCTAAAAAATGACACTATTTGGAGGTTTTGACACGCATGCCTAGTTTGTATTAACATATTCTAAGTATTTAACATATTGAAGATCTACAAATCGATTTATGTTAAATATTAATTGTTTTTAATGATTTTAAAAAGAAATTATTAATGACATATGATATGTTAATTGTCCGTCTTATATATTTTTTTCTTTAAAAAGTTAGCTCATTTTATATATCAAGAATTTCAAATGATTACACACATTGCAAAATTGTAAAATATTCCCCCATTAACCTGGTCAATGTATATATTGGCTCCTATTGCCAATAAAGAATGAACAATCTGCCGACCCTATTCTCTTTACTAGTGATCATGATGTACGGTTCAGCCGATGAAATTGGGTTACAAATAGAGTGACTTCTGTTAGAGCCTTTAACTTATCTTAATATGTCATCCATATTCTTGTGTAAGTTGATATCTAAAGAAAAAACTTCTGACCGTCTTTAGAGGTCCGAAACGATAAATAACCTTGAGGGGATTAAAACAAACAAATAGATCAATTACATTTATATTATTCAAGGTGGCTTAACACACCCATATATTATTTGGTAGAAATTTAATGCTTTTCTTTCGAAAAATGATTATTTATGTGATGTTTTTGTAAAAACAACAACACACAGTTTGTTCCTATCTATGTAATAATCCAAAGGTTTTAACCACTTTTTTTCTCTTTTCAGGAGTTTTCTTTAGGAAGGTTGGTATTCCGAGTCAGTGCTTTGTTGAAGTCTTAACAAAGAATATTCACTTTCTTTCATTATAAGTTTATACAGAAGTCCCTTTAATCCCTAGCATGTCCTTACGTGTGCCCCCCCCCCCCCCCAAAAAAAAAAATACAGATAGAATTTATTCTACTTATATTTAATGAGATGTTCACTTTATATGATATTTTAAATATTTTTACAAAGTATGTTAGTTGATGTACTTATTTCAATTGGTTCGATCGGAATTATTAATAGCTACATGAACAACTGTTTATCGAGTATGATATTTCCCCTGAGTCAGCAATATAACCACTAAGCAAATCTAGTATCATTCTACCACATTCATGCAGGCCGCCAGTCAGGCATAATTCAATGATGACAGCGTTATCGTTCGTACTGACCAAATTACGTGTACAGTACTTGATCTTCAGGTATCTCGAGACGAAGGTGCACTACCTTGACAAAGTCTAGTGTATAGAAGTATTGTTTTGATTACTAGTAAAAATATATGTTCATATAACATCAAAATCTATGTAATCGTGTAGAACATGGCGAGAATCACAAATGATCTTAAATTTTGTGAAATGTATTATCCTTAGTTCAATATTAATCAGTAAATTAAATTGATTTGAAGGTAAGTTTACATTAGCTTGAGCGTTTTAATAAGACGATTGTTTATTGGTGAACAGTACACTCAGAAGACGGCGAAATCTCTGGAGCTAGTGGGCTGGGTCAGGAACACTGAACAAAAGACGGTGGAGGGCGTGGCCCAGGGGAGAGAGGACAAACTGGCGGAGATGTGAGTGTAGGAGTATTGGGAGAATTATAACAGTGAGGATATCGATGCAATTTTAATAAATTCTTCGTTTTGTGTTACGGGTGCAACTTTTGCGGGTATTGCAAAAAAGACGCTCTTTTTCTGCGCTGATCGCATCCGTTTGAATATCCCGTACAAAACAACAGGAAACAGAAGATTGAATAATATTGTTTGTTTCCTTCTATGTTTTTTCTTCTGTTATTCTTCTACTATTCAACGGGTGAACCTGTTTCCATATTGTAAATTTTGTATTAACACCCGCCTCGTAAATTTAAAACTAATTATAATTATTTCGTTTACTATTTTAGGAAGAAATGGTTACAAACAAAGGGTAGTCGAAAATCGAGGATTGACCGAGCTGTGTTCAAAAACGAAAAATCTGTCTCGAAACTGGAGTTCAAAGACTTCGTGGTGCTGCACTAGCGATACTAGTTGTAATGACAAACTGTTAAATGTTACACATAAACAAGGGCCATATTTTGTATCCTGACAAAAATTGTGCTTGGTTGTTTTATGTTTACAACAATATGTATGTTGACATAATTATCTATGCTCAACTCAAGGCGTTTACTAATTTTTAAATATAAAATATACATGTACATGTATATTTTTATTTATTGTTTGTGTCATTGATTGAACCAGTTTATACATAATTTAAATTGAATTGGTAGTTATTATACTAAATTTCTGTTTTACATATATGTTTGCAATTTGTACTTTGTGAAAATAAAATATTGAATTGAATCAAATGATTCACATTTTAAATGAATATGAAATATGATTAGTCTGTCAGTGTGTTGCTGGATTTGTGTTGAACTCAATATCTATAGTAAATCCTGTTATCTTATCATCACTGCCATATGTTGCAAATATATCTATTTTATAAAATCCGGTTTCAGGGAAGTTATTTGTTTTTCATTTTAGTAACGTTCACATCCTACTTCCTGTTTGATTTTTTTTCTCTCAGAACTGGAATAGGTCGGTTATTTGTTTAATAAATACAGTTGACAGCACGCCTGTGCAGTAACGATGACAGAGTCGGAATTTGTTTCTTTTGATTTTGAGATTTTTGGCATAGTGCAAGGTATAGAAAGGAGTGTTCTCTGATTTCACACTGTCTATTTTTATTGTGAACCTAAACTGCTAAATTGCTAAAGGCCGGATCATCAGTGCACCTTTCGTGGCCAAGTACTAGTTTCACGTATGGTTCACCTCCTTACTTATACCGCGTTGTAGTATTAGTAAGGAGGGGATGACCGATGTATCAGACACCTTACAACGGGGGAGGAGGATGAGGGGACCACCCCCCCCCCCCCCTTCAACATTTTTATCAACCGATTTTTTCTTGTATTATATAAAAATATGTTTTGTGTATGACACAATTGTGGTTAAACCACAGGGGCTCGGTTGTCAGACAGTGGTGTTCTTTAAAATGTTCTTTTTATTTGTTCCTGAAGACAAAATTGATTAAGATTGGTAATCTTATGTATATTTCTGTGTATTTCAATAAAACATTCATTGAAAACCCCTGAAGCTAGACACATTTAAATGCGTTAGTCAACTAAACTGTCAGTTCAAACTACTTCTTTATTATTATAGTAAAAATGTTCCTTTTCCCGCCATTAAATTAGACCAAAGTGATGTAATGTAAAACCATTTCATCTTGCATCACGATTCTTTCAGTTGTCAAATATGAATATCTTAGGAATAATAAGCTGCATTATTCAATTTCAATTTCGATGGTTTATTGACATCACCATGTTGGCATACAGTCAAAATGAAATCAAATGACAGACAAAAGAATATTATAACATAAAGACTATAGCATGCAAAACAATTTCATACAATTCTTTATAGTCCCTGGAACTGTTTTCTCTGCAAAAAGCATTTACCTAAGTAGACACATAGACGTTTTGTAGTATTATAGTCACATGGATTAACAATTTCTTTAATGGGATCAATACCACAGTATAATTTATCATGAAAAATATAACAATATTGAAATCGAAGATTGTCATACACAGGACAGTAAAGTACAAAATGTTTTTCATTTTCGACTGATAATTTACAAGCATACCATAAACGTTTTTCCTTAGGGATAATTGGTTTACAATATCTACCTGTTATAGTGACAACATAATGCAGATACTATAATGATCCGCGAATATTTCAAGCAATATTATATCGCTCACCATTCCTGAAGAATTTGTTTGTACCAATCAATTTACGGAGATACGTGTAACTTAATGACATTTTTTAACCTCTAATTTTGGATGTTATATTATAAACTTTTGTCCAATTTTTGCTTTATTAATTGATATTTTTATTTCTTTTTCAGATGTATTTTTCAGGAAGGTAATGTAATGTTCCAGATATTTTAATTATATATACATTTTCATTAGTTTCACGAGTCAATCGTTTCCAACCTGCCAAACCGTTTTTAAAGTAATTTTAAGTGCAGTATACAAAAGTTTAATGTGTTACACAGTTCACAAAGAAGAAGGCTAAGTCCCTGGGTTTAGTTGGATGGGTGAGGAACATGGAGCAGGGGACAGTTACGGGAATAGCCCAGGGTCCAGAGGACAAAGTTAAAATTATGTAAGTCATGCAAACAGTTACGAACACGTTACTACTGGAACATAACTAATAGGGGGAATAAGTCGCATAGCGGTATCGTAAAAGAGATCTTGGAGTTTACTGCATTTGACCTGTAATTGTGAATGGGGACATATTTCGGGTTTTACAGGAAGGAGTGGTTAGAAAAGGAAGGAAGTCCAGAGTCTAGGGTAGACCGAGCAGAATTCAAAAACGAGAGGAGGGTATCCAAACTAGAATTCGAGTCGTTTACGGTTCCAGACTACTGACTTCTGTGACATTATCTTCCAGAGAGCTCTTTTTTTATCATTAATCCAGTGCTTGAAATAAATGCATTGCTCATATCATACCCATAATAAAATTATGTTACATGTACACTCTCTCTCTTTTCTTGCCTTTCAATTTTCATGTAATTAAACTAATCATTTAAATGTTTTCAAAAAGTGTACACTAGGTTCTGTATGTTTTATGCCTTTTTTACCTGACATGCTAAGAAGTTGTTTGAGTTATTAATAAATGAAACGATTGTTACTTAATCTAGTGATTTATTCATTTAACAAAAAAAGATAACAGATAATAAAATGAAGCAGTCACTTAATGCTGTCTGGCTCAGAGATTGCACCATTTACAGAGAAACAAGTACACATATATTGAAGCCAGCTTATCACAAAGTCAGAAATACTAAGTATACTAGAATCACATCTAAAATGGTGGTAGTTGTACAACTTCTAAAAAGTCAGCAAAATATAAGACACTAAAAAAAGGCTTCTATTCACAAAACTACAAAACAATGCATTTACAGAAACTAAGCTGGATTCTGAATTTACAAACACATTGACAATTCGTGTTAAATATTTTGTAGACTAGAGTAAAGCTGATTGAATTGTAATGATTTAAGTTTAAAACCTTGTCTGAACATATAGAACATGACACTTAAGTTAATAGAGTTTGTAGGACAAAAGTGGGACTTGACAGAATGTAATAAACACTTAAGAGTCTGGACACAATCCATGCGGACACAATCCATGCAAATACTTAAAAATATGAATAAAGTTTAAAATATACAGAGCATGTTACAAAATTATGTCTCCATGACAAATCCTCTAAAAGCACTTAATATTGAAAAAAATATAAGACTCTTAAATGAACATAAAGAAAAAACATCAAATTTTAAATTAAGGCATGCTTCAAACAGCCAAGTTTTTAAAAGATGATATTTCTAAAGTTTTATTGTTTAAATGTTTTTTTTTTTCTTTTAATGCTATTGAAGGCAAATGTACAAGCAAATAAAAAAATTCTCTCCTTCCTCTCTCTCTCTCTCTCCCAATATTTATATTATTAATGAGTAACTTGAACATGAATATTTTGCATAGTCATATACATGTATATGAATATATGAGTTCATTTACAACAGATAAATACTGATAAATTAAATATATTATAAGATATAATGAAAAAGTCATAAATATAACACACAACCAGGTTTGACAACCATAATTTAAAAAGGACAACAACGACTGAGAAATTAAATCTCCTACAATCAGTCAAGGTAAAGTACTGTAAAAATGAAAAGTACTCAAAAAGTAAAAAATCACAGATTTTAAGAGTTCATCTGTATAAAGGATATTCATTTTAGATACAGGATTTATTGTGCCTAGATTACAAAAAAATTATCGTGAATAAAAGAAATTAGAATCCTATAAAATACTTGTCATTTCATAGATAAATACCTGTAGATGTATTTTGTACCTTCAGTCATATACAAGTGCTATAATGAAAAATACAAAGTTGTACATATCATTCTTTAGAAAATATGCCCATACTGTATCTTTAGTTCTAAATATATATACAATGTATAAATATATTTTTGCATATATTTGTCCTTTTTTTAAAAGTACTCTGTTGTAAATAAATGTAAATATGTAGTTCTCTTCCTAACATTACAAAAATTCTGAACCTTTCTGAATATGTCTGCTCTGCTTTGAAAAAGTAATGTAAACCATATAAATTGGCAAAAGTAAAACAATGAAAATATACAGTATTTTCTTTTGAAAATGAATCTCAGGAATAAGCAGTTGGCCATTTTACTAACTCATTTATGGCACCAAGATAAATCTTTCAGAAATTGAAAACCTCGCATTTGTTGACAATCTTATTTTCTGAAAGAAAGATGTATCACAAAAGATTTCACATCACGGCATGAATAATTTTTGCTTGATTATGTGTCAACTAGAGATAAATTTCATTATGACCGGTAACTATAAAACGTTGTTTTCAAATTAATTGCCCTTGTCAGTCTTGTTTTTTATGACCCAATGAAAAGTCCTGGCCTTCTCAAGCCAAAGTTCTGAAGAACACACCTAGAGTTGTGAGTTTTTGAGTTCAGTGAGTTTGTCCAGGTCCTCTCAGATTAGCCTGGAATTCTTAAGATACTGGATCAAAGTCTTGTGGATAAAGTTATACTGGCCCAGTGTCTGGACCATGAACATTCGTTGCTGACGTATGGCACCCAGGGCCCTCGGAAGATCTATGTCCTGAATGATGGAAAAATCCTTTATATCAAATTCTGATGATTGTTTATGTACTGTTCAGAAAAATAACTTTAAAATTCAAAACATCTGTGGTACAAAGAATAGTGAAAGTTCTTCATAAAATCAAATATTTTTACGTCAAAAACTGCTCTGTATACATGTATGTTTCATTAAACATAGATTATATATTATTTCTCTCAATTGCTACTTGTATCTGTAATGGTCAAGCAGTACTCACAAAATTGTGTTCCAGACACCACTTCATGACCTGGGTAAGGATGACCACGCCTGTTCTCCCTACCCCAGCGCTGCAGTGAACCACGATGGGGGACTTTTTACCACTGCCCTCCTCACTCTCAGCCAGTCTCTGAACTGAGTCCACTTCATCCAGAAATCCTACAACCCAAAACAACTTCATCACAGTAATGCTTTATGTATACACAACTTTTATACCAATATATAAGTATACATGAATATCCATTTGCACTTTGTACCATGTATAATTCAACTTTCACTTAATCTATTTTACAGTATTATTTTGAAAAACATTGATATTAACAGAGCTTTATTTAGCAACACACATACATGTATATTCTGATTGGAATTGGTCTATTGGTTTAATAACCATCTTTAATAATGTTTACCATATTCCTAGACAACTGCAGGTCAATGTACTTATCGATAACATTACAGTTTATTGATTATAAATGTAGTATGGTGTGATTACAAGCCCTCTATACCCTGTATTGTATGTATAAGGTATTTACCCAGGAAGCCGTACATGTCCTCTGGACAGCCGTGGTCCGGCCAGTCCGTGTACTGTAGATGCCACACCTGTCTCTCCTTCTTGGTGGGGAGATGTACCACGGATATTCTGTTTGTGATGTAACACAGCGAGTCGTTACAGAACAGTAGGGTCACCTCAAACTACAACCAGAACAAAACAGTCAACATTACTGTGTGTATAGCATAATGTATTGTAGCAGAGCAAGGAAGTCACCTCAAACTACAACCAATCAAACAGTAAACATTACTGTCAATAGAGCAAAGTAATGTAACAGAATGAATTGTTAAAGAACAGGAGAATCACTTCAAACTAGAACCAGAAACAAACAGTGATGTACATGCTTTGAAAAACTTGTACATTTAAATTCATCATTAGAACAGACTTGTGGCTCTTTCTAATTAACTTTATGTATATGTGGGATAAATATTTTGAATTTACCTGTCCAAATACTATTTTGTGCTCTGGACCAATCTCCTGAGGCCAGTAGGTATAACATTTCTGTTTCCCTTGCTCCTGTAGATATAAAGTGTAAGTTAATAAGTTCATATCTATATTAGACACAAAATACTGCATTTCAAACACTACAAATTTCCTGATTTATATATTCAAAATTTACAATAAATACAAGAGAAGAAAGGAATTGTATAAATGTTCATGTTAATTGAGAAATAACTTACATGTTGTTTCAAAGAAAAACATTAATTTCTGCAGGCACTTATAGTATTTTTGATTTTTTTTTTAATTTGTGTAATTAACGTAAAATGAAAATACATACAGCTAGATCTACTAATAAGCAAGACATGACGCAACTAGATAAAGGTGAGGACTTACAGCTAAGTCTGTCAACATGGCTATAACATCCACTTCTTGCTCCCATATCATCTGCCAGAAGTCAGAGGATGTATCTTCTAGTGGAGCTTGTGTGGCTATGTACCACCAGACTCGATCCCCAAATGACAACTAAACAGACATCAAACTGACACTTAATAATGAATTCTACTTACCGGTATTATAAATACTAAGAGCTTGACCGGTTATAGGTACTAGTACTTTACTTATAAATACTGGGAGTTTGGATTATCAAAAATACAGCTGTACTAGAAACTTCTCTAAATAGTCACAAGAATACATTCAGTTGTGTAAATTAAATTTTATTTCATGAATTTTAATAACTTAGTGATGCCTACCTTGATGTGTGAACCGTTGATGTAACCAGAGTGATTGTCCTTCCGCGGGGTCAATTTGACTCGTGTGATGTCGTACGGCAGGACGTCCTTGAACCTGTTTTTGATCTCATTCTCTGGGAGTCGAGCCACGCTACACTCCGCTGACTGAACCTTTTTTGGAATCTCCTCAAATTCTTTAAACACCAAGTTTTCTGACAGTTTGTTTTCTAGTAACTTCCTCTGCAAAGAAATTGCAATTATATATTTTTAAACTGTTGTGAAAATACTTCAGTAAATTCATTTTCAATACATTCCAGGAAAAAAAGATTTTTCTTAAATGCCATTGTTACAAAGATATCACAAATGTTTTGTATATAAATCCACCTACAAGGGAAGAAGGAATTTTATAACATTAATCTTAGACCTACAGAAAAATTAATGAAAGTTTCATTATCAATACACTTTCAAATATGTAAAATAAATTGATTAACCCCACTCCAATCCCAATGTACAAAGAATCAAGCAAAACTTTCACTAGTAAGTTGGATGAACATTGGATGAACATTGTACTTATCTTAAACTTGCCAAAAATCACCAAGTTATAACACCTACCCTTTCATCCTTTGGTGCTCTGCTTTCGTCATTCATAAGAGCTAGTACCATTGGCCGTGACATTGTAAGACCATTCATAGCTGCCATTTTCAGAGGACCCATCTTAAGTTTTACTGCAGTGTCCTAATGTTTTAAGAATACAAATGCTTAATTTTCTAAAGCCTTTTTTAAAAGTTCATTTTAATTGTAATTGTAATCAGAATTCATGCCTATATCTTTAAAACTTATGGAAAGTTTATAGATTTAAACTAATGAAGTTATAGATTTCTAAATAATATCATTAATATATAGCATACGTGGATTTTCAAATATTTATTCTTATTAGAAAATATAAAACATCTGTTTATAGATAATGCATACACCTTCATGCCTGTATAGTTCCAGTCCATTTTAATCCAAACCCCTAACTTGATTCCTATCAGTATTTACCTTGTCGTTGTCTGAATCGCTGTCCTCCACAGGTTTCTCCTGTTCCTCAGACTCCGCGCTGACTTGTCTCACATAATTACTGACTGGAGGTACCACATCCAGTCCTGTGAACTTGGCCCCGATGTCCGAGGCCCTCCGGGTGATGGGGGGTAGTTCTGGCTTCTTGTGGGACAGACGCCGGCTTGAGAAGCGACGGATGAAGGTGGACTGACTAGTGGTGGGAGTGACCGTTACGTTACCCCCCTCTGTGTGCTCCGGGATCACTACTGGATCCTGAGACTCTTCCTTTCCGATGGGATTTTCCGGAGCTGACCTTGCTATCATCTGACGACGGAAGCTTTCCCTTCGAGTGATCAGCTCTTTGGTGGTGGAGGGAGGGGGTGCTTTATTGGGAGCAACATACTTTATAGCAATTTTTGATTTGACACTGTCTAGCTTTGGACTTCTATCATCTTCTTTTTCACTGTCTGTGTCTTTGATGTGAAAGGTAGCGCCAGAGTGATCACTAGACGCATCGTCTGTCTCCGCATGCTGAACTGTAATATCAGGACTCAACCTTGCTTTGGATATGTCTGGCAAGACCAATGTTTGCTCCACTGTCTCCTGTGTGTGTCTTTGGTTTATTGCACTTTCTTTACTTTTGACAACACTTTCAGAGTTCATAGAGTAGGAACTAAGTTCACTGTGATCTGCCACAACCTTCGGAACACTTTCTATACTTCCATTAAAACTTGCTTTGGCCCCTAAATTTTTCCGTGACACTAAATCTGGACTTTCCCCCACAGTATTCCTCACAGTTTGGTTGGCAAGATCTGGAGTGCTGGTGCTGGACCTCGGATAAGGGGGAGGAGGTTTGTAATGAACAGGCTCAGCCTCCTTAATACTGAACTGGGGAAGCTGGGTATTCAACTCTGGTGAACTGTAAGTGGGCTGCATGACTAAGTTACTGCCTCTATTAGCCAGATCTGTAGCGAAAGCTGCTCTATTAGCGTACATTGTGTTGTTGCTGTAGGAAGACATAAGTTCACTATTTATATAGGTATTTCCATTGGTAAAAGTAACATCAGGGTTGAACATGATATTAGGCGCAGGCTGCTGCAACAACATTGCATCCTGTATGAGCCTGGGTGAGGTCTGGGGGTAGAGTTTGTGGTCTGGGAGGGTGGTGGGGTGGTGATGAGACTGGAGTATAGGAGAGCTATGTACGCCAGGAGACTGCTGACTCATTCTACGCCGCATCACTTCATCGTAGCTTGGACTGGGGCGATACGCCGGCAGTAGTGGGGACTTCTGAGACTCGCTCCTCTGCATGGATGTGTGCTGACCAATCACAGGACTGTCAGTGATCATGTGACCTCCGTTATAATGGATGACGTCACTGTGAGTGGTCTCCAGGCTCTGCTGGGATTGGCGATAGAAATCCTCAATGGAAGACTGTGATAAATCTGGTGGAAATAAAATCCCAACTATTATCTATGTCAAACACATTTAAATTCAAATATCACAACTTTCTATCTCTTGCATTCATATACATGTACATATATATGGAAGTAAGAAAATAGAAAAGTTAAAAGAATGTTATAATTATACATCGCTGTCATGAAGTTTACCTGGATCAAATCTTTGATCATGTGACATTTGGGAATGTGTGGAATGTTGGGAGTAAGTGAGAGAAGTCTGTGACTGGGTCTGAAACAAATGAAAACAGGCAATATCAGCATACTGCTACATTAACATATCTATTAGCTTCTTAGACATTCAAACTTCTAAACTTAAAATTTGTCTAATAAAAGCTATGATATATTTAATAAGAACAGATCCTGACTTACCAGTGGGTCCGAAAATACTTGATGTGACATCTGGATATCATCCCTAAATGAGAAAGATAAGTTTTATTTCTAGGTCAGACTGTGACTAAACAGGTACATATACAGATTATTAAACATTTTTTATGCAAGTAAATGAAGTTGTATGTACATCAATCTTACAGCAATGATTATGTCAATATTCAGAATAGGGTGAATAAATATTAATCTGCATCAAGCAGGTACATGTACATGTATTAAGAAGTTGGTTTTGTAATAATTGATATAAAAAAGTTAAACAAGCTTCTGTACACAAAAATTAGAATCAGAAGTTTTATATATATGAAGCTACAAGTCAATTAATTAATGAGAATTTTTCATTAAATACCATTAAAAATAATTGTACATAAAGTATAAATCCTAGCACAGAGTAAAATAGTCAGATAAATACTAGTATAAGTATATGAATACGCAGTAATTACTGTACCACAGAAATAAAATGGTTATACTAGTTATAGTATACATGTATATATATATACCAATCTTTCAACCAGGTTAATCTAAGCTAGTGTATATTAATATGATCTTTACCCATGGCTGATATGAATGATTAATACAATGTACAATGTATGTGTATGCAGCTACTAAAGTACATCACCACTGTGATGTGCTTGTTGTCAAGGGAAACAAGCTAAGAATAGTAACATGCAGTGAAGCATAGCTTACTGTCCCCCGTCCGCTGAGAATTCAGAGAGGTCAACGATACTGGAACTGTAACAGAGTGGCATGCAATTGCATCATTCTATTTATAGAACATGCCAAGACCAGCCAGTGCACAGTTTATTTAAGTCATTTAATTGGATGCAATGTGAATTTAATTATTCTACAGGCAAAAAATCAAATGCCAACAAGCAATAAAAAAGATGAAAAAGAAATGCTTATAATTTAAATCATGCATTTTGTATTTTGAACATCTAGTGTCATCTTTTAAATAGATAGATAAGAGATAATCCAGAATAAGCTGCTGCAATTAATTAACTGATTGTCACATGTTACAATGATACAATAAAATCCAAAGTAACTATACCCCCCAAATAAAATCATTACACTTACAATATCAATTTAACATTCAAAGGAAGACATGTAAAGCAAATGAGTGTAAACTAGTATTAAAAGTTTTTCAATGTACAATGTAGCTATAAGTGGACCTACCTTGGAGTCATTTTGTTGTTTTTGTGAAACTTCTGAAGCAGGTAGCCCATCCTCTTCAGGTATTTGGCTGTATCTGAGTCTTCCTATCAAAGCAAAGGCTTTAATTAGCTTATTCAATGTAATCATATTTTACTGCACTTTTGGTTTGAAACACATATATTATTAACTCCTACATTGACCAGGTATGTGTTATATGATCTACACACTTACCATTGTGTAGTGACAAGAACTCTTGGATGTGTCAATCTCTAACACTTTCTTGCTCTGTGTTAATCTGGCAATTTCTGCCCACCTTAAATTAAAATACAATATGTAATACCATTATTATGTGCTTTTTTTTGCATAACAACCAGACAATCAGAGTTTCAACTGCTGTTAATAAGCTTAAATTTGGAACCTACCTGAAACATATTGTAGGTGAGCCATCTAGATACCTGGCCAGTATACCTGTATAGGAAGTTCCCAGGTAAAGCTCTTTACCACTTTGATCCTGAAAAAATGAAAAAATTGACATATTTTTTCATAAAGCTTATAACATGTACATTTACCATTAAAGCACTTAGGGTTAACGACAATTTCATGCTCAATTCACATTATATAGAAAACTGAAGCTTGAATAAAAGAAAATATGTGTAGTACTGGTAAATTATGACCCATAAATCTCATTCCTTTGACTCACTTTACAATATAGGATTGCATTCCAAAGAAATGCCATAACTAACAAATCTGTGTCAAATACTGTATGTACATGTATGTGGAAGCCAATAGGGTTTTATTAGCTGTTCACATTGTTACGAATAGTTTTACCTTTGCTGTGTAGTAATCCATGACGTAGCTGTCTAGTCTTGCCTTTGCTGTGTAGTATTCCATGGCGTAACTGACTAGTCTTACCTTTGCTGTGTAGTATTCCATGCTGTACTAGTTTTACCTTTGCTGTGTAGCATTCCATGTCGTAGCTGACTAGTTTTACCTTTGCTGTGTAGTATTCCATGCCATAGCTGACTAGTCTTACCTTTGCTGTGTAGTATTCCATGCCGAAACTGACTAGTTTTACCTTTGCTGTGTAGTATTCCATGCCGTAGCCATCCATCATCTGGATTTCCTTTATGTACTGCATCTCTGCTTTGACCGGGTGGATCCCCTGTAGATTGCTGTAGGAGTTCAGGACCTCCTGCATCATCTCTCCCACGGCCCCCTCATCTCGGCACATTGTCTGTTATATACACGTAATGAATTGACCATGATTTAAATCAGGTGTAACATCACAACCAACACAACATATACAATTCTAGTCCTGAATTTTGGACAAGTAGTCAAAGTTCAAAGTTCACTTTGTATTGTTCATTCTGTAATTCATTTCAATGGTAAACATGGATTAATGATTAAAAAAAACCATTGAACACATTGCAATTGTACATGTTTTACATCATAAACACAGCATTCAGAATTTCACTTACCTTGGGGAATAAATCATTATCTTCAAAGTATTCTTGGTGTTGTTTGTCATATTCATAATCGCCAAATTCAGCTACAATAGATATATTTTCAATGTACAAAATAAAAATACTGAGAGGTTACTTGCAATTGCTAGGCTAAATATGCAACTTCAAGCATTTTTTATTCTTTGATCTTCTTTTCGTATAGAGATCAAGAATTACCTTGTAAACTAAAAGCACCAAGTCGTATAACTTGCTCACTACCAACGGGAACCCTTCCCTCTACAATATCTGTCTTCAGTTGTAGAAAGTACTGATATCTAAAACAAAGAGCATAGCTCATTATATTTCATGCACATTTGTATGCAAAAAAAAACAACAGTAAATACTTCAATCAAAAGTATGCTTTGGCAGTGTTGTTGGAATATTAAACTTCGACAAAATAATGAGTAATCTTGAGACTATAACGAAGTATAACTTGAAGTAATGCAGAGGAATTTTAGAATTCAGAAAGTTAATTGGTATACACTGTACATAAATGATGTTGAAAACTTGTTTTTTGAACTTGATAAATGGAGTTGAGCAGTCAAGACAAAATTTTCCTCTCTCTCTCATTATTAAATACAATACTCTGTGTGCATAACAACAATGTTCATTGTTGGATTACTTGCCTGGCCACATCATCCATAATTTTGTGTGCCCCTGGGATATAGAACATGACCCCAAAGTAGAGCCTGGGAGAGTGC
The DNA here is from genome assembly GCA_033439105.1 of Magallana nippona. NCBI lineage: Eukaryota > Metazoa > Mollusca > Bivalvia > Ostreida > Ostreidae > Magallana > Magallana nippona. The sequence continues at coordinate 44,928,723 of CM065923.1, read as the reverse complement.
CCTGGCTGTAGATTCTTCTCCATCTGTTTTTTCAGAGGCTTTGTTAGATCAATCCAGTGATACTGCATCTTTTTTGTTACATATCGTAAGCCAAAGAACTGGGTCTGAAAGACAAAGAAATTCAAATTTTAAAGTACTTAAACAAAATAATTTATTGTAATAACATAAAACATGTAAAGAATTTGCAACATTCATCTTGAGATCTCTTTCACATTCTATTATTTGTATTTTCTATCCTATTGTGCATGCATTTGATTGTGTATGTACCAACAGTGGTGTCCGTACTTTGAATTCAGAAATAGACTGATCTTACTTTTCATAACTGCAGCATATTTAACAATTAATCAACATTTAGAAGTTGTTTAACGACCAGCAAAAAGATAATGCGTCAATATTCTTCTCTGATACTCAAATCAATGTCTATATATGTATGACATAAACTGGTGAAGACACAGTTCATAAAAACCTTATGCACTTGGATGTCATGTATATGTCAACACAAGCATTGCAGTAAATACATGATCTGACCTGACCTAATGAGAATGCGTCAACTGCAGCTAACAAACAAGGATGTGCCATACCCAGGAGAAAATTCTCCTTTTACAAACATAAAATATAATAATGGTACATTGTTGTAAAAGTCTGCTGCAGTACATACCTGACTGAGTTCTATACGCTGGGCAATGCTCTCCAGACATTCCTGTCCTGTGCTGTCTGAGTTCAGGGTACACTCCAAGAAGGAATGGTCCAACATTTCCACCCCGACCACGAACACATTCTTTGTAGAAATGTCATACCGTCTGGTCCTTTTGAATTTCAAACCAAATGGCATCGTAGTAAATTAAAATGCTGGAAGATAACGAAAATGTATTTGATGCAAATAGTGAGTGGATATGAAAAAGAGAAGTTACGTTGTAAAATTTTATTGGAAGACTTAAAAGAATTGCTACCCTATATCTATGATGGATATATAAAAATTTAATCGAAATTATTTTACTTAAAATTAAATAAATATGAAAAAAATCATTAGATAGTGATAATACTGTACCTTCTGTTACCCTGACCATTGATGACTGATTGAACATTACTATTTCTTCATCCACACCCCCACATTTCTATTAAAAGTCTCAGGTGTGTTATGATTAAAATGACAAATATTTGGATAATCCTATTTTTGGTTGTAATAAAATCAATCGGGTTAATTTATTGTTCCTAAATCATTATTCTTTTTATATATTTAGTCACAAAATCAATGTGTTGTAACAATAAAGTAAATTAAACACTGAACATCATCTATTTAGCGAAAAGGTTTTTATAAGGAATTAATATTTTGCGACAACCACAAACTGCAACACAACTTCGGTTGGACCAGAATGTTCCGGAATGCACTAGTCATCCGTTCTGTCCAATTCTTTTTTTTTTCATGCTTTTAGCGAAGAATCAATGATTCCACTCTACTTAATAACTTTGCCTTATATACTGGCTCATGATATGGGTCTTGTAGACACGAGGCATCGTTTTTTAAAAGTGGAGGGGGGGGGGGGGGGGCTCATCCGAGAAAAAAAAAATGTCAAGCAAACTAAATTAAAAAAAAAATAAAAAAGACAAATTCCAAAAATTATAAAAATACTAATTCGAAAGGGGGATGGATGGTAACTAGTGTTGTTCCTAAAAAGTGTGTGTGTGGGGGGGGTGGGGGGGGGGGGGGGCGGGGGCAATTCCATGATAACTCATTTTATTGTTGTGTAAATTTTGTAAATTTCAGAAAAATATATACTACTATATCTTTGAAATATGGGAGGCATTTTAAGCCCATCAATATTATAATTAAATAAATAATAAGTATAATTCAATGAAAACCTTCTGATCATAGATAACACTTATGAATTGAATGGGTTTTGTATTGGTAAAGTGTAATATTATTTAAGCAGTAAATTAGTTAGATCCTCCAAATATTTACCACATAGAAACAAAAAATAGAAAGCTTCCGCAAGCTATTTACATGCACATGAACTGAAATACATGTATTTTTATGTTGATAACGAATATTTTATATGTATCTACCGCTTGCAAAACATACCTAAGATATCTTGTACTCTGTCATGTAAATTTTGAATTTACTGGGTGGGTGTAGTTAAAAAATTTAGTTGTCATGTTGTAAATTTTGTATTTACACCCACCCAGTAAATTCAAAATTTATAACAACATAACAACTCTATAATTTTACATGTATAGTGATATCTTTTATGGCATTTCTGTGGACACATTCATTGAGAGAGAGAGAGAGAGAGAGAGAGAGAGAGAGAGAGAGAGAGAGAGAGAGAGAGAGAGAGAGAGAGATTTTGAATTTGTCTTATCATCTAAAGATTGGAAACTATTGAAAAATACATCTTTAAAAAGTAAGGGTAAAGAAACCACCTTTTTTGGCCTTTTCGGCATATCTTTTTACAATAATGCACATAGTTACAAGTAATTAAGTGTACGAAAGATCAGAGAGAGAGAGAGAGAGAGAGAGAGAGAGAGAGAGAGAGAGAGAGAGAGAGAGAAGATACACGAACTCTGTAAGGTTAATCTTATGTTTTTCTGTCACTCCTCGTTAATGACCAGCAATCAAACAAACACAGCGAGGGTCAAGAAGTGAGAGAAAACACAGTTATCACCAAAAGCGTGGCTCTGATAGAGGAAGACATTCCACAAACACCCCTGGCAAAGTGCGCTCGTCCTGAAGTGCGACCCCACAGTCTTAAAATCTCCAAATGTCGATTATCTTACAAAAAGACCAACGAATAAATGAATAAATATTGCTGATGACCCTATGCATAGATATCAGATATGGGGTTTTTTTTTCGTTACAATACTAATTTTTATTGTGTTCTTATAATCTTAATGATTAAGCGACTTTTCAAACACAGGACCATACATACAACATTCTTCACCTTTTGTCGACCCCTCATCATGTAATATTTCATAATCTTTCAGACTTCGTTAAATTCTTATAAGATCTTGTTTTAAACAGACGAAAAACACTTTGCGATGGCCTTCGATCTGCAGGATGGCAGTTAATCGATAATCTGAACTTTTGGCATCTAACATCTAACATATGTTGAAGTAATTTATTTCAACGGTCTTGTCATACATTTAGATTGACAAAATTCTTCTGTTGCACGTATATTTTTCATACTAACCATAATTTAATATTTAAAAAAATACATAAATTTCATACTGACTAACAAATATAACTGCATCATGGAAAAAAAGTTTGTGAATGATGTAGATACCAATCATCTCTTTATTATCATATTCTAAAGATACTTAAATTTCCCAATTAAGTTGGATACTGCCACCGAACAAAACCATTTCTACTGTATAAATTTCCAAAAGATTTCCCGTGAAGATTTATTTTTTAACTAAATCATAAAAGGGACGAGCATTTACTTCCACTGACCGTTCACTCAGACCTTAAAATCGTAGAGACGACGGATAATCGAGGCGTTTATCTGTGTCCAGAAATCCCCCAAATCCTCTATACGTATGCCCGAGAATCCTCTTACATTATATCATAATGGTGTATCCACATCGATTACCATATTCAGTTATAAATTACACAAAACTCTTTGCCCTTTGACTCTGAAAAATTATTATTTTGAAATACACGTGTATCATTATTTTTTTTATAATATCGATTTTCATTTTAATCAAAATGACAATCCTAGACTTAAAAGCAGTTTATTCGTTTTGTTTCATTGATTTAAAAAAAAGAATTTTTTCTTTACAAAATAATTTACAGGTCTGACTAAATACATCACCAAAAATACTCAAATTACCATAACGGGTAATACTAGAAACTAAGATAGAATCACGAGCAATAACAAGATAAAAGCTTAGGGTGTAAAACACGGTGTGTTATGAAAAAAAATAATAGGAATATAAAATCAAACCAACACTAAACGTTTATTTCTCTACTTTTGCAAAACAACCGATGGACAATTTTGATTTGTATCCAATAGGATGGCGGAGATCGACGTAGAAGGTCCGTTGGGTCAACAAGGTCATGTGCACATGTCCAATCACGTGAGACAATTGCTTTTACCATCTGAGTTACCAAACTAAGGAACTTTAAGAATAGGAAGACTAGTTTTCGGCTGTATTTTCTCCAAGCGACCAGACCTACACCTTATTTTCTGGATGTTTTTGAACGCAACGTTGAATTTCTTTATCTATCTGGTAATTGGTGTCATTTGAATTTATTTAAATGAATGGTTAGGAATGACAATGAAAGAAAGCAATCTGGTTGTAACCTTAATTTTTATTCTTGCTCTCTTTGGGATTTCATTTTCTGTATATCTCGGAGGAACCGTTCGCTGGAGAGAGAACAGAAATAAGGTAAGGGACACTCTTTTAAGAACAGGTAAAGAATACTTGTAATAGACTTTGTGATTTGGATTTTTGGGGCCAAAATTTATTTGATTATATAGTATATATGTTTATTTTTTTTTCTCCAAATGCACAGGTATAAAATTCAAATTACACCAAAAATTCAGCATCTATACGATTTGAAGAACTTAAAATTGAAAAAAGACATATATTTAGATTAAATCTTTATTATGACAGCAGAGCAAAGCTATGATAATTTTACACTTAGAACAGAAGTTTTTTGGTAACATGTATCTATAGCTTGAGGCACAATTTGGATTTTGAAATTTCACTTCATTACCAAAGAAATAGCCATTTATGAACACAAAAATCGTTCTATTATCAAATTTCTCCCTTAAAAAATGTGAGTTATCTGTAGCTTACGGCGGCGTGGAAGGGCCAGATGAAAAAATAAATAAATCTTATTTGTTCAGACGAATTAGTTATTTGTTCGGACGAATTAAATTACGATTTGTTCGGACGAATTATGATTAGTTAGGACGAATAAGTTATTTGTTCCGACGAATTACGATTTGTTCGGACGAATTACGATTTGTTCGGACGGATAAGTTATTTGTTCGGACGGATTACGATTTTGTTCGGACGAATTATGGTTTGTTCGGACGGATAAGTTATTTGTTCGGACGAATTAGGATTTTGCCAAATTGTTATTTGTTCGGACGAATTAGGATTTTGCCAAATTTTAACACAATATGAAGCATGATCTCATAAGTTATTAAATTTTGCATCAAAATACATCATGTTAGGTTATAATTTAAGAAAATCTAATGATAGTCATTAAATAAAAAAGTCTTATTGATTTTCTACAGAAAATATTAAAAAAAATTAAATTTATTCTTCACACAACCTTCCAAAAATTTCAAAAAATTAAATTGTTTACATACTATTTCATTAAACATTTAAGAGCTGCATATTTTGTTAACATAAAATCATAGTTTATCAAAATTGACCGGCTAGTCCATCTTCGCTAGCCAAGGGTTTATGAGAAGCGTAGTGTAAGATGCAGCTAGTCTTTGTTTGCTAGTCTCTTGAACATGTATACCCCCATATTGGTGGCACAGGCACCTGACGTTATAAATTTTTCTCATAATAAAAATAAATGCCCTTTACCTAATAATAGACAATTATTAGGTAAATGGTATTTTTTTTATTATGATAAAAATTCATAACGTCAGGTGCCTGTGATTGGTGGATATATATAGATTTACAAATTGTTTTTTGCAAACATTGGGGAAAAAAAATGAAATGTACCAAATTAAAGATACTACACAATCTAATAGTCACTAAAAGTATGTACTCATTCAAACTGTATCAAACATATTACAATTTTGATCCTAGCTGGCAAAACCGTGGAAACGAGTGCAGTAGTTCCCCCCCCCCCCCCCCCCCCTTCCGTCAAGTAATTTTCCACCAATTTTTGACACATATTTGTGGTTTTCCTCTCCTTTAGAAAAATAGGAGCTATGTAGCAACCTCTAATGATACAGTATCCACTAATGATATAAAGTTGCATTAGTGGTCAGACTACTGACCGTTAATGATATAATTTTATCATTAACGAACTTCCTACCCGTCCACTAATGATACAATTTTACAATTATACCATTAAAGGTCAAAATTCACGTCCACTAATGATATAAGACAAAAACCCCGCAAAATAAGTCATTCGGTAACCCTTAATGACATAATATTTATCGCATTCAATTCAGTTTATTCACTCAAACCATGAAATGGTACATGAGCTTAAACAGTATATACAGTTCAAAAGTCAGAGGTACATTTTATAAATGAATAGACAGGTAGTAAATAAATAGTAAATAAGCATAAATATACAATATATACAATGAAGAAAGATAAACATAAAATTATGAAGGACAGGCTATTACTCCAAGATGCCATTCTTATATTTGTTGAGTAATAATTACACGTAAATTGTATGTTTTTTTAAAATAAATTTAAGACGTAAATTTTTGCAGAGTGTATATAAACTTTTAAAAAAAACGATAGGTGTATGATATATTCTGTTAAAAACCTTGAACACTTTTATGATTAAATGATTATCTATTGATTTCCACAAATTATGTATGAAACCTTACATGGTGAGTCATGTTGGTTTTTTTTCTTAGATAACTTAAATAGAAATGATCATATGAGATCTATATATTAAAATTTGGGACGTTGAATTTTGAAGCATGTGAACTAAAATCAAGTTAAATAACGAACAGATCCTATTCAGATGTGAATAAAAAAGAGAAGAAAAAATTAAAGATCTTTTAATTGGCTAGCACTTTGGGTCTACCTTAAAGACCTTACGCTGGAGTACATGACTGTACTTGACAAGTTTATAAATGCATTATGGTTTGTGGATCTTAGGATAATTTTCATCTTTAGAGATAAGCAATAAGGTGTTTATAAGATCATTAAGCCCAGTGAAGAGTTACCTGCTGGGTTGTAGGGGACCGAGACTGAATTTATCGTTGTATATATGAAAAACGAATAACAACGTTTTGTTGAGAAATAATTCAGAGAGAGAATCAGAAGGGCTCGTGATCTAATGAGATAAACCTTCCTCTTGTCAAGTAATATGTATGTTCAAACTCGGATTTGGTATCGAGTGCCACCAATGTCAAACATTCGCACATTAGTCTTTAAGATTTCAAACATTTGGACCAAAATATGGAAATCTTTCGCATCTAGCGTGACAATTGAAAGAAATGCTTATTGGAAGTTACTTTTCTCAAATTATGAATAATATTTTCTTTATTTTCTTCAATTGCCACGCCCCTTCTTACTGGCTAAAATACAAGTTAAACTATGAATAATATTTCTTTATTCCATTCCACAGCAACTTTTATATTATCAGTATGTAAACGAGGGTTTACTTGATTGATAGCCATACATTTAGTATACTCTAAAGATAAAATGTCTTAATATAATGATAGTTACCTATAAGATATTTAAGGTAATACTATATTAACCAAAATAGAAAAAGGCCGAATCTGTAATTTTAATCCATATAGATCATTTCTATGGTTTTGAATATCTACACACAGATTCGTTACACCTATCGTATGACCTACGAATTGGGTACAGGGCCTTGTGGACTTGGTTGTTCACACAGAGACATTGGGAAGAGCACGACCGCCAGACAGCCTTTTAACGAGACATATTGGACGTGCCTAAAAGGATGCTCAAACAATGTTACAGGAAGTGACCTTAACTATATCGTAACTGCTTTGGGAGAAAGGCCAGGCTGGGAACAAGGAGAAAATAGATTTGAACAAAGAATGGTGGACACGAAATTCACCATGTCGTAAGTAAATTCTGAGTTGTTTACACCAAAATAATAGAATTTGATCAATTTGATCATTAATATATTCGTTTTCTTTAGAGTGACCATTCCTGCTACCTTGACCAATGGCGGCAGGGTCACACTTACAACCACTATTGACACACGTGTTCGAAATGACACACAGAGCATCAACGCCAGTCCCATAGCTGCTCTGCCACCCTACACAGGGTAAAACTAGATTGATAACTCCCCTATAATCAATTTTGTACAAAATCCATCGTGTAAATATTGGGTTTTTGTTGTTGTTTTAGATTGCCCTTTGGGTGTGTTTCTGGTGTCTCACTTCCAGTTGTTGATCCTGATGGTGACGTAATCAAATGTCGTTGGTCAAAGCCTGCCGACTGTGGACAAATCTGTAACCAGCTAACGGAGGCCTACCTTGATGAGGTTAAATCCCCAATCAGTAAATATGAGCTAGTTTAATTTTTGTTATTTTCAAGTTTTATGACAAAGTTCGGTCTATGATAAATAAAGCAATGCTGGGTTTTTATGTAGAACTCTTGCATCATTTTCCTGAATGTGACAAACAAAACGGGGTACGCTGCAGGGAAAAGATATCTGGTGTCAGTCACTGTCGAAGATTTTCCCAGATTTCCAATCAAACTCGCCTCCACAGTCCTACTCCCTAATCAACCAATCAGCAGCATCCCTATCCAGGTAAACCAATCGGCGTGGTCTTTATATGGGAATTTTGATAAAATAATTCTTTCCATGACGCTTTCGTTTCTATATGAGCTACTGTTTAGTTTTACATAGATATTGTCTCCTCTTCGTTGCAATGCAAACCATCGACAACTTATGACACCAACAACTTTCCAGACAACAGTGTTGCATCCTATAGCTTTATGGATTTCCACAATCATGTTGATTTTGTTTTCCCAGTATATATTTCGTCCACTAGGTGTGTGTATCGATTTGTACGTGATAACATAAACAATATAGTCATTTTTTAAAATAACATAGCACTTTATTTTAGAAGTTATTTCGTTTCCTTATTTTTGTTCTACATTTGCTGATGGTTTGCCATATTGCTCAAAGGTCATTGCCATCGGTATAGTAGTTTAATATATTTCTTTGTGCTTAAAGGTCTAACGCCACATTTGTACAGAGTTTTTCTCAACATGTCAACGCAACAATTTTACGGAATAACTCAAGAGGTCAGCATCATTTAGAATTGTACTCAAAATGGCGTCCGATTCCCCAACAGCTTGGAGAGAACTACCTTTGTGTCTGGGGTAAAGATAATGAAGGGTATGTTACCGATGAATCAGGAAATACTGAATATAGTAAATGATTGCTACAATATAACACCAGAATTGTTCTGTTGTAGTGTGACAAGTAGAAAGCACTGTATTCTGGGTCTCATTGCCGGTAAGAACACTCTAGGCATCTACTAGTATTCGATCACAATTGACAAGAAATGGCAACACAAGTATCCAATGGCTTTTATGATTTTTTGATTTGATATATATTAAATGTAAAATATTATAATCGAAGTGTATATTTTGATATTTTGCAGATTCTGATGAGTGTGTTTCCAATCCGTGCCATGGCTCTGCGACCTGTTTGAACCTATATATGAAGTACGCCTGTATCTGTCCTCCGGGGTTCAAAGGCGTCAACTGCCAGGAGAGTATGTAGTTCCTATCTTTGGTGTTGGTTAATTCTATACGTTCATGGTCTTGTTCTTTACAGCCAATACATTATTCCATTGATTTTGACTTTGAATTACAATACAGAAATAGTGTGTGGCGAGAATCCATGTCTAAACAATGCTACTTGTTCCTCCGCGTACAACCACACTGCATCCTGTCGCTGTAACAAAGGTATGTTTAAGGTACATTGTTATTTTTATAGGAAAGATAACTCTCACTGGGTTAATTTGCTAGAACCTCTTTAATAAGTGTTGATGTTTGTCACATTTGTTCCGTAGAGATTGTTTGAGTCTTTGTGGATTTCAATGACAATCTAAGGATTTCTTTGGGAAATAATCAGTGCAATACTTAGAGGTCTCTAGAAAACAAGTTAACTAAATAAAACACCTTAACTATAAGACTGACACTGTCACCTAGTGATCATGATTTTTTATTACAGGAATTTTTGGTGACTTTTGTCAATTTGAAGAACAACCCTGCTCATCTTTTCCTTGCAAAAATGGAGGAAGGTGTAGTTCATTCCGGGGAGAACTCAAGTGCAAGTGTCAAAAAAACTTCACTGGGGCAGACTGTGGCAAGTATCGGTTTAGAAAAAAAAACCCACATGAATTTAAGGTTAGGAAAGTAAGCCCCTGATAGTTACTTATCTAACTTATCATCAGAATACAACAAGAACAACAACTGTAACAACAACATCAGCCATGATACATGTATGATTGCCAAGGAATACTGGATTTCTTTTACTAAACTTTTCCCCGGTTGTTTTTACAGGTTCCTATTTTGTACAGAATGACGTCATTGGAGCAGAGAAGGTAACTTACTGCATTGTTCTCTGTATATTTTTGTACATCTTCCCAAGTCAAGAGTTTCTGATCCATACCTCTCTTCACAAACAGGGGTTGTGAGGAGAGATGCATATCAGAAACCATTGACTTGGGAATATGTTTAATGGAAAGCAGACAGAAATCTCTTTGAACGTTATATAGAAGAATTAATTTTTGTCATTAAGTTTAAATTGTATATTCAGGACGTTATCTGATCAATAATCCATCCAAAACAGTTTAATTAAAATTAGAAATACAGTATTTGACATATTGGTACAGTGAAATCCTTTCTGATATGTTATTGGTCTGATTTAATCATTCACACATTCATGTGGTTGAAATACAAAACTCTTCTTTTATGGAGACAGAAAAATATCCTAAAATGACCATGACTGTTTTGCCTCGTTAAATTTAAGCAACTTGTTATATTTCAGAGTTTACTGTACCCGCCCCTGTTACTCGTTTTGGCGGGAACTATATTAGGATGGATTTTGCTATGGATATGTATATGTATTATTACCAAACGACTCCGAGCCAAAATACAACCAGGTGTGAAAGACCAAAAGCCATCTGATATAAACAAGAAGAATACTCGCAGGTTCAGGGGATCAAAAGGCAAAACACCCGGAGTACGACAGTCGTTGGATTATTGATATTTATCTGGTGGCATCTTAATTTATAGATTACACCGCAATAAAAGAGCACAGGCTTTTAAAATGATGACAACCAATTTATTTATTTTTTCAAATTACAAATCAAACTTATCTAATACATGTATCTGTCAGAACGGTAAGTTAATTTCAGTACAACGCTAGAAAAAGGACTAGCTAAAGAGAGAAAGTTAAAGATTTCTAGAACTCAAATACTTGTAAATAACTACGTGAATATTTTTCACAATTGATAATATTTGTAATGCATTGCACTGCACAATTGTAGTTTCCTATTGCTATCTGATTGCACAAGTGTAGTTTCCTATTGCTATCTGATAACACCCAAGAAGACGATGCACCTTTTGGAGGGTACGGTAACGCTATTTTCATAAACTCTTCCTTGTAAATGTCGTGGTACTAGTATTGAACATGAAAGTAAAATCAAACCAGCTGTTCCGTCTTGTTTTGTTTTGTTTAACAATAAATTTGGGACAAAAAATATTTCTGGCATTAAAATAATGTCCTGGAGTGCGATGATTTCCAAACTCTGTCGCCTGAGATAAAAATAAGCAGTTGTCTCCAACGGGGAAAGAAATGTGTTAGAAATATTGAGAACACCTCGCGCTTCATCCCATTCAGTCCCTGAATATTAAAGTTAAATAAAATGTGTAAGGCACGGGATACCCCGGTCCGGGTTTGTATTAGTTTCCCCCTTGGAAGGGAAGTGAGAGGTAAGGCACGATTCCCGTCACTATGGATACTGTAGAATATATCACCACTGCCAGCAATAACACAGTGAATGCGTCTGGTCAAGAATTAAGGAAAGGGTAAATTGTGTTGTTGTTTGTCATATTTCACCATGTATACCACAACTAACGGGGTATATATACTCTAATGTAACCGGGGGTATATTCTCGAAGCGGCGGAAAGGTCGGGCACGGAATTTATCATTATTTTACGGATTATTTTGTCGATAAGTAAATATGCTCATTGAAAATTTGTAACTCTTTTATGTTTGCAACAGTCGTTTTTTGCGATTTAAAAAGTTTCTTAAAGCAACCAATACCGGATAAAGTTTCTGTGAAATAAATATTTTTGCATGTAAAAGTGATCGCGAAAATGAGATCATCGCGAAAATTTCCGAATAAACTATATATCGCTGTTAAATTACTGAAATACATGTAATGTCAATATAATTATTCATAAATTGTCGGCGAATTAAATAAATCGTATATAAAGATATTGACGAAAAATTGATGTACAAGGGGTGCATACGACCTATTGTACTAGATTGTGTACAGATATCGTGCATATATTAGTGCGAAGTATCAATATACATGTAAAATGTTAAGCCTGAATGTTATTGATGTTTTAGCTTTTTTAATGATATAATATTATTCGCTAGATTACAGTATGTAGAACTCTGTATATGTGCACAACGCACAGTAACGGTATATTTTATTTATAGAGCATATTTGATAAATCAAGAGAGAGAGAGAGAGAGAGAGAGAGAGAGAGAGAGAGAGAGACGACAGACAGACAGACAGACAGACATCTACATTTAATGATAATTATGCCAAATTAAAGGGATGATTGTCAGTAAAGTTAAGTTGAATATTCAGTTCTCCAAGTGCAAAAATCGAAAATATTTGATATAGTGAGATTAAGTAGAACATGAATTATAGAGAATGCTCTATTGAACATAAGAATAATTTATTACTTGAATTTGCCTGTTTTCCAAATACATGTATTACTGCTCAATGGTTGGATTTTAAATGAACAGATTTTTAAAGAACATTTTTAGTTTCTATTGGAATTCTGTAGACAAATCCTGATAATATTTACACAAATCATTAATATGTGAAGAAGAACTTAGCGGAAAACGATTTCATGGTCAGTTTTTCGACAGATCTTTCATTGTACAAAATCACCGATTAAATTGAGACTCTGTTTTGGCTAGAAAGTAAATAAAGATTTAAAACTCGGACTAAATAATTTACACAAATGGCATTGTTAACTGGACACGTCAAAAATCTCTTTAATTTCAGTAATGATTTGGGATATCTTTACTCTATAACCTAAATGAAACCCATGACCAATAATTAAATGAACTGTTTTCAAAGTCGAAATAAACGGAAAAAAATTATCAATTAGATAAACGAGCTATCATTGACTTAAATAGAATTTCGCAATTCTATCCTACAAAAACAACATTTAAATAACAAAATATGAGTCTTTTAGTCTTTGAACATTCGAGTAATAATCAATTTGCGTTTTTAAATTAATCAGGATTTTTAGCATGATATCAACATACTAACGATTTGAAAACAAATATCCTGTTTTTCTGCATGAAAACGAATCCATCAACTTCATCAGCGTTCGTGGTCCCATCTTATCTCGTCTATATCGTTTCAAAGAACCTGTTTCAGAAAGATCAAAGGATACGAAAGATGTATTTCTCTATCGGGTCCATCACCACTAACATACTGGCCACCTCCCACTGGAAGTAACAGTGCTTTATCCAAGAAAAGAAGTTATTCATCCACCCCATTTTCTGCCGCTCTCCCTCGCTCTTTCTACACCAGTCGGATATAAACGAAAGTCTCCGGTCAATCAATCGTTCACCCAAGCGTATTACCAGTAAGTCCCATTCGGAGGCACAGTAAACTGAGCGTTTATTTTGCAATACCGCTTAAAAGTCTGTTTGCAATCAACATTGAATATCGATGAAATTGACAGCGGCGGTTTGTTTACTGCCATTTGTGTTCAGTTGCCTGGACCAATTTTCAGTTTGGATTAAATACAGCACCCGCTCAATAATTTTTATCGCTACTGTGTGTAGTTGTTATAATAGCATGTTAATATGGCTGTTTCATGTATGTTTCATATCCCTGACTAAGAGCGCATATAATGGCTTTATAGCGACGATACACAATATGTCATGCAAACGCGCGGTATTCAATTTGTCTGCACGACTTGGTGTGTTATAGGACCGACGACATCCAAAAACTAGATGCTGTCATTAGACAGTAATACCCGCACCAAGTGTTTGCCTCTAAATAACACTCTCTTGTACTAGTTTTAGTCAAAAAGAAGGCCACATGCAATATTTTGCAATTAAATGATCTTTGTCTGAAGTTACGTACACAACACAGGTGTACAGGTTGCATCGGGTACTAGTTTTACCCAGCTCTTTGGTTAGATGGGTTTCACGTGGTGTACATGCATATGTTTTCTTTATATGCAGAATAGGATTAATTAACATGAATAAACGTTTCTTTTGTGGTTATCAGCTAAAGGAATTCGTATTGTGCTAATTGGATCATCATTATGATGTTGACCAATATAGGTAATTATAATACATGTAGTAGCGCAATATTATGAGACACCGGTATACAAAACAGTTAAGTTTTACTTTCACTTTCTAAAATGTGATCTCCATTTGCCAGCATACTGTATCATCATCTGTATTTAAATAAGCTTATCTACAGTTTCTGTCATTTTAATTAAAGAATTTTTTTATTTTTTCATTTGTCAGACTTACACTATTGAGTTGACTCCATATTGACCCTATTTTGTATTAAATTTGAGTATTAAATATCATGTTTATATGAGTTATAATAGGGAGGAAGGGGAAGGGGCCTTAACCGTCCCCCATCCCCAGGATGTGTGGATTAGATATACATTTTTAGTGAGAATGAAGGCATGCTGCAGCTTTTTTTCCCATTATACCCCTACCCCATCATCATACACCAGTAATAGAAAATTAGTAGGTCATGGCATCTGGGGGTCACCCTAACCCCACCCCACCCTCCCAAAATCAAAAATGATCAAATAACTTGAAAAAAATGCTTGTGATCCCCACCCCTAAAGCATATATATTCTTCCTCCTTATGCATCTTATGGTACGTTATTTCAATCACAAAAGATAAGAGGAGGTCCAGGAATTAGGTTTTTTATGGGACGGAACATCATTTTGCAGATAGCACTGACCCTCAGAATCAAATTTAAATTTCTAAAACCTTATTGCAAATCGATAGCTCAGCCTCTGTTATATCCCTATAAATGATGTGGCTATTCATTAAATCATGAAAGGAGTTCTGGGAAACAGGTTTTTTCAGGAGTGATAAACGTCAATTTTCAGCTTCTATTTGACTCCCTGGATGAAATTTAAATTTTTAAAACCTTATTGCATGACTATATGACAGCCCCTATCATACCCCAAGATATGATTTGGCTATTCATTAAATCATGAGAGGAGTTCTGGGAAGTAGGTTTTTTCAGGAGTGATAAACGTCAATTTTCAGCTACTATTTGACTCCCTGGATGAAATTTAAATTTTTAAAACCTTATCGCACATCTATAGGACAGTCCCTATCATATCTCAAGAGATGACATAGCTACTGCATAAATTGTAAGAGGAGTTCTGGGAACCATATTTTTTTTTGCAAAAAAACGTCATTTTTGTATGCCCACAGACCCCCGTGATAAAAACAAAAATTCTGAAACATGATTACACGTCAACATGACACCCCGAAGCATATCCTATTAGATCATAAGGCTATTGCAAAAAGAAATTGACGTTTTTTGAAACCAGACTTTTTGTTTTAAAAAAACGTCGTTTTTCAGCCATTTAATGACCCCCAGGACAAAACTGAAATTTCCGAAACCTTATTGCGCATCTATAGGACACCCCAAAACATATTCCAAGAGATGATTTGTCTACTGTTGAAAATGTAAAAGGAGTTCGAGGAAGAAGGTTTTTTTTGTCAAAAAACGTCATTTTTTACCAATTATTTGACCCCCAGGACTACCAGAGAATTTTTGAAACCTTTTTACAAAACAACATGACACCCCAAATCATACTCCAAGAGTTCAGTTTGCTGGTTTATAAGATGTAAGAGCAGTTTGAGAAAGTAAAACGTGACAGACGGACGGACGGACGGACGGACGGACGGACGGACAGACGGAACAGGGTAACAACAATATACCCGAACTTTCTTTAGAAAGTGCGGGTATAATAAGCATTCAATGCTTATATTTATATTTTCATACTGATGTTTTTAAAAAAAATATTGTGTATATTGGCTATTAAGCCATTATATGCGCTATTAGTCAGGGATATGAAACATACATGGAACAGTCATATTAACATGCTATTTAGATCGATTCCACGACTTTAAATATATTTATGATATAAACTTTGTCAAAAAATTCTTTTTTATTGACGAAATGATATGATTTAACGAATATATTTTCCATTAGTACATATCAAATTGGTTATGTAAGTTTAAACGTTTTAATTAATCTTTCAATAAAAAATAATTATACTCAACACGCCTGATGACGTTTATATTTGTGTTCCTGGGGCATGAATATATAAGCTAACTGTATTCACTTAAGCAATAAAATACTTTCTTGAAAGAAAGCATTTTATTGTTTATATTTACATGTTTCTTTTATCAAATTAATAAATTGACCGTAAAAAGTAAAAAAAAAATTAAATAATTTATTGTTAATGTACATCAGTACGTTAGATAAAAGAGACAGCCAAATCGTCTTCTAGGGGAATTTGAGTCTGGCATCAGCATGATTATTATGTGCAGTCCGTAATTCTTCTCGGGTTTCTGAAGGTTCCGACCAATCGATAGAAGGGGTGTGTAAATTTGAGTCCTGTCAGTTTCTATAGAGCTATGAATGTACACTAAATTTCCATAAGAAATATAGGGAATCATACTTAGTGGATGTAAATATAATTTCATGAGCTGATTTGAATGATCATTATCAAATGAATACACTTTGATAATTGATGCGCCATGTGCACAAATATAAACGTCTTCACGTGTTTTGAGTATATTTATTTTTGTAAGATTAAATGAAACGTTCAATCTTACATAACCAATTTGATATGTTCTTTAAAATAATCATTAAATTATATCTTCTCCTTCATAAAAAAGATTTTTCTCTACAAAGTTTCTGGCACTATATTTATACTTTATTAAATAACATGTTAATATGGCTGTTCCATGTATGTTTCATATCCCTGACTAAGAGCGCATATTATGGCTTTACAGCGACAATACACATATTTTTCATAAAAATAGACTTTAGTATGAATATAAATATAAGCATTGAATGCTTATTTTTGGATGTCGTCGGTCCTGTAACTACGGAAGCGTATTAGTGCCACGTTGTAATTTTTTTTTCTTTAAGATTCCAACTTTAAAGTTGGAATTTCCAACTTTAATCTTGGAATTTCCAACTTTAAAGTTGATTTTTCCAACTTTAATTTTGGAATTTCCAACTTTAATCTTGGAATTTCCAACTTTAAAGTTGATTTTTCGAATTGGAATTTCCAACTTTAATCTTGGAATTCCAACTTTTTTGTTTGAATTTATTTCTTGTAGATATAACAGTATATATTATAAGACAGGCAAACTGGGCATAAACTTATAGTTGTATATGTCTGAATTAGAAGTTTTCATATAAATGTATAAGATTAAAACGATTAAATGCATTCAGTAACAGATATCAAATATCGAAATAATTTTGAATCAAATACATGAATATAAATATAACAGTAAACATTATATCACAGGCATACTGTGCATAAACTTATAGTTGTATATGTCTGAACTAGAAGTTTTCATATAAATATATAAGATTGAAAAGTATACAGTATCAGATATCAAATATCGAAATAATTTTTAATTAAAATAAATGTTATCATAATATGTAAAACAATAGGATGTCGTTAATTAAATGCAGGATTAGAAAGAAGCACACTAAAAGACAATTAAGATCAAAACAAAGCCTTGAAATTTGTATCTATGTGGCGTTAATAAAGATCACTTATTAAAAGAAATTCGTCTGAAATTGAAAAACTTATCGTAATAACATTAACAGAAGATTAAAGTTGGAAATTTCAAGATTAAAGTTGAAAAATCCAACTTTAAAGTTGGAAAAATCAAGTTTAAAGTTGGAAAAATCAACTTTAAAGTTGGAAATTCCAAGATTAAAGTTGGAAAAATCAACTTTAAAGTTAGAAATTCCAAGATTAAAGTTGAATTTTCCAAGATTGAAGTTGGAAATTCCAAGATTAAAGTTGGAAAAATCAACTTTAAAGTTGGAAATTCCAAGATTGAAGTTGGAAATTCCAAGATTAAAGTTGGAAAAATCAACTTTAAAGTTGGAAATTCCAAGATTAAAGTTGGAAATTCCAACTTTAAAGTTGGAATTTTAAAGAATTTAATTTTCACAACGTGGCACTAATACGCTTCCGTATGTAACACACCAAGCGGTGCAGAAAAATTATCATACTGCGCTAACGCGCGGTATTCAATTTGTCTGCACCGCTTGATGTGTTACAGGACCGACGACATCCAAAAATAAGCATTCCTGAATCATCATGGATCCTGTTGGATTTTCTAAAAAATCTTTAGGAATTTTATTTCCTACAAGATAAATGTATTTTTACCTGAATTTAGTTCGGACAGGAAAAATTCATACAGAGAATTTCATATTCCAACTTGGATTTTAACATACAATGTAGGATATCTGTTCAAATCCTACTGGAAATTTAAAGGTAAATTGATTTCAATGTGAATTTCTTTGAAAGGATAACTTAACCACAATGAGTACCAAGTTATCTCGCTTTGTACATTTTAAATGCTTTATATTTTTTGCAGAACTTAAATTCTGGGCTAACCTGGGCTGAACGCTCAAATTACCTTTTTTTATCAGTTTTCCCTTATTTGTGAGAAAACTTTGCATGTATAATTGCAAATATAACGATTTATACCTCCTATTTTACTGTGAAATGTATACATTCCTATATACATTCGAGCCTCATTCGTAATCGAGGGCAGGGGGATGGTCTTTCAAACTCATTGAAAAACAAAATATAACCATGCTTCCATATTTTTTTTTGCGTAAAAACTCTTTATTTTTTTTACCATATGTAATATAAATCAACTGTAGTATATTTGCGAAGTTTCAGGAAAATCTACCGCCTGGTTCTTTTCAGGGGCCATATCAAATTACAGGTACATTTATTATAGGAATATTTAGGAAATTGTCATTTTCCGCACTTCGAAGCAGATTTTAAAAATACTATAATACTATAATAGCGGTTTTCCTCAAATTGTACATATGATAGATTACGAAAAAAAATGCGCAATGAAAACTAATATCGGCCACCTTAAAATGACGACTAACGTCTTCGTATGCTGGACAAAAATTTCAAATCCATTGAGCTCATTTTCGTAGGTCCAAAAATAAAATCGCGAATAAACGCGTAACTTTCGCGATAGAACGCGTACCTTTCGCGATATAGCGCGTAACTCTCGCGAACAAACGCGAAACATTCGCGAATAAACACGTAACTTTCGCGATAGAACACGAAAGTTTCGCGAATAAAAGCGAAAGTTTTGCGATATAACGTGTAACTTTCGCGTTAAATCACAAAACTTTTGCATTTTGAATACGGTACGTGTTACATAAAGGGCATTTCCAACCAATATCAGTTTAATATTCTTTGATATATTTTTTAAAATTGGCTATGGAAATTATACGGTCGCTTGTTCATTAACAGTTTATTTCTTATAACAGAATATAACAGATTTACAGTTAAACAATTAACAGTTTTCGGTATATAAATATTCAACTGTAATTATATCTAAATATCCACATGTGCATCCAACATTTAAAAAAATCAGATAATATATGAAATAAAAATGTATACGACTTTATATTTTATACAAAAATGTAGATGTAATGCATATACCGTATATTAAGACATTTTTATATTGATCAATAAAACTATCAAACTACAAGGGTGATTTAAAGAAATGTCACAAAATGCATCGCGCTCTTCATTAGCTCTGTATTATAGAAAATGATCAAAATTTGCAAAATCACAATTTTAATTCGAATTTGTTATGAAAAATCATTGTAAAATTGAAAGGATAATTAATATAATTGAAAACGTAATACATACGTGATATCGCCGCTACATAGAAACATTTTAACAAGAGCTTGGACTTTGGGTAGTTATGCCAAACAGCAATGTGACGTAGGCCTGTCTATTTTATTGCTGGCCACTCAGCCGTGGCTCTTTGAAATCAACAAGATTTGTCTGGCTTTTGAGCTAAGACTACGCAATCGGTGCATATTTCGCTTGAAACCAGCGTCATTTTAACTTGTTTTGACGCAAGAAATAGATAGTAACGTCCTACCGAAAGTTCAAGGTCTTGTTAAAATGGTTCTAAATTAACCTCTAGTTTGACGGTTTTATATCAGAGAAATAAGACATGTTGTGAATTTGAAAAAGTTTCAATCTATACACATTTTTTTCTAGCTATTGTTCAAATTTAGATAACGTAATTTCGTCCTCTTATTTTATTACATATAAGTAATACTAGTATATGTCGTTTTAAATACTATAGTAATCAGTACCAAAGTTTTAAAGATTTCCCATGCTTGAATTTGTTTTCATTTTAGAAAAAAAAGATAATTAAAGAATGCCTGTTCTTATTTTAGTCCTTATTTACTTGGAACAATTTTACAGTGTATGAATGGTTATATATAGTTTTATCAGATTTATTTTATATATTAAAAAAGATAATATTTTAAATCAATCCAAATTAAAAAATCAACGTAAAACGGAAAAAAATACATCTAATTTATTTAAAACTAAAATGTGTTCGTTTTCTCTCATTGTTCTAAATAATGGTTCTTGTATGAAATAGCAATATTTTCATAAAGTTTCGAGTTAATTCTCGAAAGTTACGCATTTATTCGCGAAATTTACGCGTGATATAGCGAAAGTTTCGCGTTTATTCGCGAAAGTTACGCGTTTCATTATTCGCAAACGTTTTGCGTTTATTTGCGAAAGTTATGCGTTTATTTGCGATAGAAAAAAATTTACCTACGAAAATGAGCTCAATGGGCTTTCGTACTTAAGGAAAGTAGCAGGGTCAGTGATATTTTTGCAAACAAATTAGAATAAAATTTATTTACGGAATTTCATATTCTTCTTTTTTTTTTTATTTCAGTCACATATCTTGTTAGAAACACTAAACATACAGAATTTCGTAATCTTTCTCTTTTTGATTTAAGTTACATGTCTGTTCAGAAACACCAAACCATACCAACGTGCCGAGAACATCAATGTATAATCATTATTTAATGATATATTTGTAATCATTAACTGGAAGTAATAGCATTGGTTGTAGTAAGATGATTTCATTCCTTATTGTTATAAGATAATGCTAATCAAGCTTTAATATTTGTTGAATTTGAAACTTACTTCTTTCAGCTTATTAGAAAACATTCCGAGGTTAAAAATACGATTTAGGTTGATCCCTAAACTCTAAGTAGTCAATGACTTTAAACGGAAGAAACTCGATCGGATTTGTTTAGTTTGATTACTGTATTTCGATATTTAAATGGGATGGTGCAAGTGTTACAATATCATGTTGCATCTCACTCAGTTCAGCAAAACCTGTATCTTATGGTAAAAAAAATAGCATGATACATAGAGACATTGTATATGTACACTTCTCATGTAAAATAAGTGTAGTGAAAATGTAAGTGTTTTAATCTATATCTCATTTACTGCATACATTCGACATTTTTCTTGTAGCAATATTGTTTTTTGAAAAATACTTTCCTTTAATATTTATATATATTTTTACATTATTTTTTGAAATATTAAGACCCTGTGTTTCTGAGTAAAGCTTTCAATTTTGAGTGGAACTGTAAAGTAGTAGGACCATATTAATTATACCGAAATGCGAAGAAAATCATCTTTCTGAAGAATGTTTTCCGAAAATCATAGCAAAAGTAAATATTTTGTAATGCATCCATGACATGTGTAAATGATGTTATGTGGCAATTTCTCCACCTACATGTTGATAAGCCACGTTGCGTAGGAATACACAAAATGATACCCCGGATGTCAGGAAACCGTGTATGATGACAAGTTGGCATATTATGTGGAAATAAGGTTTCAAAAACACGTGATCATTGCACGATATGGTACTCTGTAAACTTTCAACAGAAACTACAAACTATTAACTCTATACTTCTGACAAAATTTATAAATGTTTTGCTCATAATTCATATTAAGCAACTCAAAACAAGTGTAAAACATTCACAAAGGTTTGATTTGAAAATAAGAGAATCTTAACAGGGAATTCAAATTCATTTTATTGTTAACCAGTAAAAATGTAAAAAAAAATATCTTCATAAAATATCAACAGTACTTTTTACAAACGTATCACTGAGTCGTGATTACACACGTCTGAGTCGACATTCACAAGTTTACGAGGCGGAATCGTAAAATGCAGGTCGTCCTTAACTATAACATGGTCTCAAAAATGAGACACTGTCGTTATATATATTGACATGATACATGTACATGTATAAACACGTGTCGTTTGACACATGTCACAATATTGCACGATGAATATGACTCTGACTCGACATACTACTATAATTCTTTATCACATTGTTTCTGTTGCTGTTGTTACACGTCATGAGATCATCATTTATAAAAAAAACCCAATCTTATGATGTCTCCTGCGAGTTCACACCATCATTTAACAACTGCAAACTACGTCACCAAAGTACAATATCATGGCACGTGGTCATCAAATTAAAAATAGCACCGGGGAAGTCTATTTCAGGGTAATCTCAAACAATGACACAAGAGGGGCACTTCTTTTTCTGGGCGCACTTGGTTTCCCAGTTGGCTTTGGCGGCGTCCACTATCTCTGTGACCAGGTCGTCCACGCCGTCAGCGCTAAGCGAGGACACTTCCACGTAACTGTACGCCCCCACCGTCGACGCGACTTCCTTACCCTGCTTTGGAGAGACCGCGGAACTGTTGAAAACCTGTCAAAAGAAAAATATGTCAATAACGCTTTATACAATAGTATTTCATTTTACAAGCAAAAAGTTCAAAAGAAATTTAGTGGAACAGAAACTTAGCTAGCACAAAAAATGACATCTTTATAGCCATTCCCTTCAAGACTGTTTTTTATTGTGCATGTAAGGAATTTTTTTCTTGTTTAACACCCTGCCAAGAAAAGTTTGACTAGAATTAATCAATTTTTGTACAATGAATTTGTTTGCACCCTATCGGCTTTTGACAGTTAGAAGTGTTCACAGACATCCCCTAAACTGCACCATAGTACATAGTACTTGGTACTATGTCTAACAGTGGGGTTTGAATTGAGACCCTGAAAACCCATTTTTTTCTAGGACGGACAGGGGGACCCCCCCCCCCCCCCCCAAGAACCCCTGGGTCATGAGGACGACTCCATAAAACATCAAAATGTTTCTACGTGCGACCTTGTCCGTACTAAATACACTAGATAGTTATATAGAAGGAAGATTATAGACTTATAGTATGTGTGTGTTTTATCCTATAAGCTATTCGAACAATCAGGAAATTGCGATCTTATCAAGCCAAAAAATATTTACCTACTTCCTGGAGCACAGGAAACCGCCGATCTAACCAGGATGTCGCACAATTAAAGGAGTCAACAATAGTGTTCTTACAACTAGGGGTGGAGGGAGTTATCTAGTGTATATGTGTATACCAGAAGTGTGCAAGGAATAAGGTTAATTGACATTGTTGCAAATTTGCTTAATAAACAAAATCAGATGAAAACAAATAAGTTAGAACTTTCATCAGGTGTAATTACATGTAGATAATATCATATAAATATACGGCTCTTCATTGGTTTAGGAATATAAAACGTATTCAGGTGTACATGCACAAAGCTCAATTGTCGGAAACCTACAGTTAATAACGTTTCGTTCCTCCTTCAATGGTGCGTTTCCGACGATAGTAAAGATTACAGAATCAGATGAAACAACAAGAGTACATGAAAAATGAACAATCAATCACTTTTAGAGTTTTTCACCTGAATATCTGGCTGCTGAAACCGTACATCCAGTTTGGTACCCACCAATATAAATGGCGTGTTTGGCACGTGTTGACGTAGTTCCGGTACCCAGGATTCCTGGACGTGCACTAACGACTTAACATCGTCAATGGAAAAACACACTAGAAAGACGTCACTGTTGATGTATGACATCACGCGCACTTTTGTAAAGTCCTCCTTAAAAAAAAGACGTAAATACGATAATATTTAGGAGGGGTGGTTCTTTGTTTATGTTATTCAATTTTTTTATTTTTTGCTGTCACAGTGGCATATTTATTGAAAAACCAAATGTTTTTACTGAATACCTGCACTATATATATATATATATATATATATATATATATATATATATATATATATATATATATAATTCTTTGATATGTATAAAAAAAATTCACGTTAAGGACCATTCAATGAGACTCAGAGATTGACGATAAAGTCGTGAGTTACACAGTATCTTGTAAAAGTTGTAAAACGCGTTATTCAAGAACTTTGTTGGTTCGAACCACAGTGACTGCAATCTGTACTTTGGTAGTTTATGAAACATGAAAGTTTTTTTTTAAATGGTCATAAGTCGCATTTTTTTTCTTAAACCACATTGTAGTTTGTTAGGAAGTTTCAAGTACTGTAATAAAAACATGTTCTTATCATTTTAGTACAGGAAAATACTTGTAAAAAGAGGTGTTATAACTCAAAGTGTACGTGATCGAATTTAATATAAGTGTCAATTAAGTGTATCTTATTTATCTTAAACCCGCCGGAAATATTACTTTTAAATGAATAAAGAACATCCAGATATTATAATAAAACAAAATGAAATTTCGGGTATAACATGATTTGTACACCAAGTGCGAAGTTTGGTATTCTTATAAATGGTTATGAAATTACGCATACGTATTTAGGATATTTTGATTTGATATTTCAAATATGCATTGGATATCAAAATGATTTTCTTAAAATGGTTACCTTTCCAGCCGTGTCAAAGAGGTTCAGGTGATAGGGGATTCCATGGACTGACACAGTTGCTGTAAGAAATAGAAAAAAAAACCCAATAAAGTTAAGGTTGTATGGGACACGTCCATATCGTGACGTATTTCTTTTCGAAATAAATAATAAAATTAAGTATAAATTTATAACTTTTTTCTTTCCCAAAATTGTTACATAACAGCGTACCGCAATGGGTAAGAGCGTTAACTACGAATCTGTAAGTCATGAGTTCGAATCCCGCTGGTGCTTTTATAATTTCTACCTTTCCAAGAATTTTTGAAACATAGCTTTTGGTCAAATATTGTAAAAAATTTAAAACGGTGTAAGAATTTTGTTTATGATGTACTCTTATCCACATTAATACCAACCGGTGTCCCATTCCACTTTAATTGGTGGTCTTTTATATAGTTTTAAAATTTGTATTTAATGCTATGTTTTAATTAAAAAGGCTTAAGATTGAAATAAAATCACTTAAAATTGCCAATACATGCATTATATATTACATCGTTCCAAAGATCAACTTACAATGTTCAGAGTCTTTCTGCTTTGTGCAAGCACATGGCAGAATCATTACATCATATTTTGTCATATAAATAATTCATCAAGGAAATTTTTCTACGCTTATAACTCCAGTCGTTTATTTCCGGGAAAATAGCTAATTTATGCAATAAATACAGAACTCTGATAATGACGATACTCCAAAATGTACTTTGTGTCACATTGTGCAAGTCAAAATCTAAGGACTAACGGCATATCGATTAAGAGGCTTAAGATCAATGCTATATGATCAGTATTTTACCAAAATTAATGTTTCGGGATGTATTCTACAAGCTGAAAATGTCTTTTTTTCAGTATGTTCAAGTTTATCTTGCTATTTGATGATTTTAACGTTGTGTGCATACAATTCAAGTAGCTCCGACGCGCATTGCACGACTTAGCGACTCTGTTCCGTTTCCTTATAGAATCTAAGACCCCAAATAATTATCCCAAATATCTAATTTACATGGCATGACCAACCTAGAGAACATATATTACTGTATTTATACCAATTGTAATATGCCGTGGATATAAGTATTTTAAAATATACCCTCATACTGTTACCCTAAAGTCCAACAAACAAACTAAACAAACTATGTACTGTATTGCTGTATCTATGCTAATTGCAATTGGTCGGGAACTGTACAAAGATGAAACATGGATTGTAACAGTCAAATCTAGCAAACTTTTAAGGGATTTTGTGTTAGGAAGTTCTTCTTAGACTTGGCCTATATTTCACACATCCTCAATACAAACCGTTTTACAGGAAGTAAATGATGTTAGTCGTTGATACACAGATGTCAATATATAGTTGTAAAGACCCAGTTGTTCTACTTTTTTCTAATTATATGTATATAATGGGCATTTATTATACGTGTATGGAAATTCAAAGTTCTAGAAACTGAATATTTGATAAATGACTTTCTGATCTTAATTGATTTGCGAGGGTAAAAGTTCATCTCAGTTCATGCAGTACAAATGTAAGAAATAAGGTGAAATCGTCATCGCGGAGTCTGCCTCGAGCGTCGGGTTACTGAACGCGATTACAATCAGGTGTAACAGCTAGTTACCTTGCTAACAGGTAATTTACTCTGGGGCCTTCCATGTACCTGACCACAAACTGACACTTAATGCACAGGTAATATACCCTTAGTGTAGACTGCACCTTGTAACATTTAACAACATACACAAAGAAAAATTCAGTTTACGCCCTATTAGTAATACATTAGGCTATGAAGCTTACAATTTATTTATTCAATTATTACTGTATTTATTTATTTAATTATTTAGCCATTTTTAACATCGATATACTCACTAAATCAATGTCATTTATTTAAAGCAGTAAAAACTCTCAATATCACGAAATCTTGTTTGCGAAGGTCTTAGTCTTGCTTCTAAATCTTTCACTTTTTTCTGGTGTGTCAAGAATTCCAGTGTTACCCAAGAAAGCGACTTAATAAAAAACTTTTCTCTGATTTGGGCTAAACCATTGAAAGAACCTGTCATTATAAACAAAAATTAACAGTTGGAGAAACCAACAGCCGTCTATACCTGCATAGTTGTCAAACAGAGTCGGAGAATAGTCCGTCTTGAACGTCCTCGAAGATATCCGAGCGGCCAGGCTAGACTTCCCTACGCTCATGTCCCCCACTAGAACGCATTTCAAGCTGAGTTTCTCCCAGAAAGTGTATTTCTGTTTCATTTTTGTCCTTTCTCCGTTACACTGGCGTTGATCATGCTCCGTCCCGTCACAATCACACACACAGACTGCGACTCGGATGCACAGGAAGAGGACGGGTAAGGCACGCGACCGGTGATTGGTTGCCGGGTCAGCTCGGGATGACAATTTCCGCGAAACTATATGTTTCTCAAGTTTTTTTTTAGTTTCCCGTGTACACAACTCTCAAAAGTCAATAATGAAATGTTCATAACTATTAAAAGGAAATTGAAGCAATACGGAATTTTTTCATAAGTGACTTTTCATTTGGATATCTATTCAAGTATCTATCTTTATAAGTTTACATTACATGTACCAATTTAGATGAATTGTTTTATTTCTCTTGATCAAATTGGCAAGCGCCTTGATTTTAAAGTTAACAATTCTATGTTTAATTAAAACACATGTCCCAGACATTGTCCGAACAAAAGAAAGCCAGTACTGATAATTGCTGGTATTTCTAAAAGAAAGAATATTCAAACATTCAAAATATAAACATTAACCAGCTGTCCTGTTTTCTGACGGAAACAAACACTCCAACAAAAGGGATGGTTCTCGGTCGATAGATGTTGATACATTGACCATACGCAGTCTTAAGTGTACATGCACATGACTGTATATTTATTTAACATATCGATACATGTGTTTTAGGAACGTGGTGTCAAATTGAAACATGCTCAATTCATTTCCATTCTGGTCGATTAACAGACATACAGACAAGTATGGCATTAGTTTAATAATTCTTCTTGATAGAAAATTATATAGATACTGATAAATCTGATAAAAGAGATACTAGTCTAAAAAATTTGAAAAAAGCTGCGTTTGCAAAGAAATGGTATTGGAAGGTCATCGACATCACACGCTGGACATGTATTTGTTTCTTAGTGACTTTTCGTACTGTACTTTTTGCGCTTTCAATGGTGTATTGTCAGTTTAAAGTTTATTCGCCAAAACTAAACCACTTCCCCTTTTGTGTGTTTAGTTTATCACCAGCAAACATCTATATTGTCTCACTCTCTCTGAACAGAAAACATTTCTAAAGCCAAATATTTCTTCTCACTTTGCCTCTCTTGTTAATTCTGATTACGACTCCACCAATCGCCACCAGTAAGTTTAAATCTCCAGAGAGATTGACACATGTATACCTGACTGTCTTCAGTCTGAACCACCCGAGCCCTTTAACTCAGGGCACGGTACGTGTCCCAGACTCACCCAACCGCTCACTCACGGCATTGTCTTCAGACAGACTGGTCCTTAATCAGAACTACTACTGTGCATGTCATCTGATTCCATGTGGATATCAATTCTCGATACATACTGACATCTAATTAATAATTGTGTGTTAGTTCGTTGTTTCGCCAGTTTGGTTGAGGATTGTTTGTATAGATCGAGAGACTTACAACTGAAGCTGCTGTAGAGATGATGGAGTGAGAATGTACTGACAGAAGAGTGACAACTTTATCCATGACATTGTTTGACAGTTTTAAAATTTCTCGCCCATGTTCGTGACAGTCAAGTTCGGAGGTAAGTGTTTACCCCCCCCCCCCCCCCCCCCCGGGTTCTATTCTTATATAACAGTTAAGCGATTTCAAAGAGATAACTGCTTTTCAATTGAGTTTCAATTAAGTCATATATAGACCATGTTTCTGATCAATTACGTCGAATATTTTTATGAAACTCAAAAATGTATTTTTTTGTACTTCGATTGGCATAAAGTTGGGATCTGTATAGAGCATTGGTTTTGTGGCCTGTGAATTCAAGTCCTATTGATTTTCTCTCGGTTTTATTTATAAATTGAGGTTCATTGAAAACTGGTAAAACATTTTAATTTCTTCTTACGATCATCAGGGAAAGCGTTGCGTTGATGGAGCATGAATGGTGTGGTGTATTCGCCTGTAGTCAATAAAGCTACGATAGGAAGGTGATAAGTTACAGCTCCCCATTCTATTGGTTTAACGATTTACAATTTACCTTTACAGTTTGTTGATAACATTTCAAAACTCACCCCGAGTGGATTACCCCAAATCTCACAAAGACCTATGGAACCTTTTTACACAAAACTGTTTTATTACCCCCTTATAGAAGTGATTTTAGCGTTTTTAAGCGTCTATGGACAACTACTTATTGCACGATCTCTTTCATGTCGACCGATTTCAGTCAGTTTCTCTAATGTTATGTGCTTGTATTTTCTCCACATGAATTATTTATGTACAATGTTTAAACAATCTGAATGAATGAAGAGTTTCGATAAAAGGGTTCCTTTTTTACTCCATTTGTAGACGAACAGAGTCGTCTCTTCAATGCCAACTGCAGGAATGATGTTCTTCTACAGCACATCAAGAAACGCTGTGATTGCCAGACAGAGGGTAAAACTAAAATTCCATAAAATACACTTGAAGTCACACAATGCCCTGCTACACTGGTCCTGTCTAATGTTGACACAGACCCCTTACCTACACAGAATCACAATTACACAATCTACAATTCTATATTTGCTTAAACAGGTGGTTGTAAATATTTAAAGCTTTTTTTCTAATTAAGATGTAAGATAACAATGGCCGCCGGTAGCTGATTGTTGTTGCGGTGGTTATTAAACGATTAGAAGATATTACAAGGACTATCTTGTCACGTCAGGGGATTGGATCCCCCTGTCGTGTGCGGGGTATAAAACAAATGGGCTTTTCCCCTGTGTTCAATAATCCTTCCAGGATCCAGTTACACCAATATATGACGCTATCTGTGTCGGGGCCCTCTAAATCTGTAAAAGAGATCTCTGAAGGCCAAGGAGCAAGGTTTACTTTGTATCAGTGACAGACCCGTAGGTTGCTTGTGAGACCAGTTAGAGTAAGGTTAGAACGGCCCTATTATTTACCCGGAGGTCTCCGATTTCCTCTATCCTACAGCCTATACTTGTTCCTTGTAAAACACAATCATCCATAGCATAGTTTATAACATCTGAAGCAACCGTCTGCAATTACTGGTTTTGCAATTGTTGCTTCGGTTTGTTCCGAAATTGCAACAAACCGGCAAACGCATTAAACGTCTGACATTGTGACCTTTTTTATCCTGTGTATTTCATCTACTAGTATTAGAAAATATATGTAGACTAAAGTGTATGTCGACCTCGGAGTGTTTTACTTGAAAAATGAAGGGGTGCAGGTCCATGTGTCAAGTGCCTAAGAATTGCATGGATTATTATTCAAATATTAGTTTTTTGTTTTATATCCCACTTTTGATTTGATGGAGCTGGCCTGATTCTGTTGTAGACATTGTGGAACTCTCCGATGAGAAGGGCGTGGTCAAACACCTGCGGGAATTCCCCTATGACTATGGGATCGATCATCTCAAGGAACGGGAGACCCTCATTCTTCTGAAAGTCGACGGTACACTTACTCTCATAACTCAACCCTTTTGAAAAAATATATTTGTACTGGTCATTTCATCCAATAGCATATCTTTCTCAAATATTGGATCCGAAGATGCATGCTTTTGTTAAAAAAAAAAAATACGCAAATTCTTAAATTGTTGTATCCACTTTCAATACTAGTCTTGTGATGTGTAGTAATCTTTGCATGTTCATGTGATTACGGCCAACGGTTTCTCGATGATCTAATCCATAGAGACTATCTTTGCGACACTGCGATTCTCTACCGTCAGTTTATGATCTTCTCTGACAAGCCGTGCTTTAGATGAAAGTTAAATGTAAAGTAGAAATTCATCTAGCCTACATGTCCCAGTTGATTTGATATTTATGATGTACATGTATTTAAATACATGCATGTAGAATCATACAATCTCACATTTTGCAATTTTCAACATGTACGTGTACCTGCCGATTGTTCATTTAATGAGGATTTGTGATGAGGTCGTAAAGCTAGTTTGTATATTTATAAATAAATTTACACAAAAACAGTCGGTACAACAAGCTTACACGTACATTTTTGTATACACCAACCAAGAACTTCTACTATTGCTTTATACTTCCTGTGGCCCGTTAAGGCGTTTCACCACAGCTGTTATTATCACTAGTGTATTTTTCCGGTGAAATCTTTGATCTATGTGTTAGTAGTATCTGTTTTTGAGTTACGTTAAATATATCCCCTTGTTTGTTCGGTATCTAACTGTTATGATTACAGGTAGCTCCTTTGGGGACGACAACGAGTCCACGATGGGGGACAGGCTTACCTTTATTCCTCTCCTCACCGGCATGGAAGGCAACCAGGAATTTATGGGTGGGTATTTATCATTTCGACAGTGACAGTTTTCTAATAACGTTTGTTTAATGAGACGATTTTGTTATTTAATATACCTCAAAAAAGTCTATGTATATTTACCAGTAAAAGCTAATATTTGCGCGCCGTGGCACACAGAATGAAATGTTTTAGAACTAAACAACTTTAAGAGGAGACGCCTCTTACAATATTAATCCAGAAAGTAATTGTCAGACATTCACTGCTTTTACTTTATTTCTCATACATCTGCCAAACACTCATTTCTTTAACATACAATGTATACAATATATATACAACTTTCTTTTATGTGTGCCATGACTTATTTGATTTTCCCTACATTCAGAACTCATCAATCCTCGCCCCCAGTCCAGGCAGTCCAGGAAGGGCTCGGGGCGTGAGGATGAACGGCGCGGGAAGCCCAAGGCTGCAAAACCCGCCCCCACTACAAAACGACAATCATCGAAATCTGGCGGGAAAAAGTCCTGACGAGCGGCTGTCCGCGGCGTGTTCATTGTTTACTGTGCATGATTAATTGTGTGTTATATCTGTTCAAATGTATAAAAAGTAATTTTGAATGCCTATATTTTGTTCTTTTTTATTTTTCTCCATGTAGTAGAATGACAACACTATTCCATTCTTAAGGAGACTTGGTGGTTAACAGATTAACCATCAGATCTGACATATGATATTTTTGGACACAAATTAACATTTAGTAAAGAAAAAATCCAAATATTTAAGCTCTGAATTTTGGACATTTTACTATATCTTTATTTAGAGCTCTTGTTCATAAGGAGGTAAATATGGTCTAAATAAGGGCCACGACCATAGCCCTCTTGACAAAAAAAAAAAAACCCAAACAATAAATGGATAAATTTTCTGAAAGAAAAAGGAGGAAGTGATAGAAAACAAAGATATCATTTTTTACCTTTTTATTTTTCTCTTTATTTCTTTGTGGAAGGGGTTGGTTGGTAGCGTTGATGGTAGGATTGTTTTCGGTCCAAAATCTGTATGCTCGAAATCGGTCATGCATGGTACTCCGATTTCTCCCTTGTATAAAGAAATGAATTAAAAACAGCTAGCTTCAAACCAGTATCGCCAGAGCTCGTTCTTTTAACTAGTTAACTGACGCAGTTTGGTTTTGCTGCAACGACAAATTGCGTACATATGTAAGTGGTTAGTACGTCAACTTTACAACCCTCCTTCCAACTAGGAAAGTTGATGAAAACAATTAATATTCATATATTAGATGATCACTGAATAAAAAAGCTAGGGGTTTTTAATTCTATTATAGAATAAGAAGAGAGCGATCTCTAAACGATATGGTATTTATTTGATTGAAAATGGCATTTATTTTATCGAATTTGATCAGCAGCTTGAATAAGTAAAGAGAACGATTCACATGCATGGGTTTAAATGCTCTGTATACATTGAATTTATTTCTCTTCTACCAACTGTATAAACGTTAAAAACAACTTCTTTATTTTTTGATATTTAAAACATTATTTAATATGCATGTAAGAAAAAGAGGTTTCCGAAAAAAAAATACAGTTTATAGTGATGGCTGATTACTTTTAGACTATATATATATGTTTATTCACCAATCAAGGGCCCTCGGGGGGCATAAACAATAAAACAACATGATTATAACAAATAATGGATGAAATATATAAATATTGTACTATTAAGTAAGCATAGTAAGTTACAATGGAAGGTACATCTGATATAACACATACCAAGTTGTCATACATAGGCAAGGGTATACATTTATTTGCAAGTACAGAAATATGCAGCAATAAATATACACAATCCCTCAAAGCAATATGTTAGTATTGATACAGACACATTATATACAGCCCCCAATATGTATTTGTATTCCATATACAATTGTATGTAGACATATTATATAGTTATACATTTGTGATATATTTTCAAGGTAAAACAGTGAGTGGAAGTATAAATTTCATATAGAGGGGTGAAAACTGTATTTTGTTGTACATGTATATCAATTTTCTTAATTTAGAAGGGAGCTATGAATAAAGATACTACTTTTTGTATAGAATAATATTCAAATTTTAAATCTTAAATATTTGTAATTTTTTCTTTAATGGTTAATAATTTATGGTTACAGAAATCATGTCTAAAATTGTAAGTTAGATATCTGATGGTTAATTTGTTGATTATCAAGCCTCCTGAAAATTTGATTGACAGAACGTATTGAAAGCAAACAGATGCATAGGAGTTATGTTTCTTTAAACATAAATTTGTGATGAATACATGTATATACATTTACTTAACTTCCATATATTCAAAGAACCCCTTGGGATTTCTAAAATTCAGAATTTCTTAAATTCATAATAGCAAAATTGGCATTACAATTCTCAATGCCAAATCAAAAAAACATACCTACATTTTATCTGAGTTGCCGGGGGTGGTGGTCGGAGTTTGATGCATTCTGAATGAATTTGATTTTTTAAGGGTATGGATCCTCCAGAGGAAAAATTCATGATTTCTGCCTGAAATATTCTAAATGCAGGCTTACAGATTATGAAGTACGCAAACAAAATGACAAACAGGGAAATGGAGCGATGCACTATATATAGAAAGCTTCCATGAAAAACAATTAACTGAATACGATATGGTCTTAAAAGCATTTGTTGCCACAAACCAAAGTAAAATAGTAAGAAATGAATATTGATTTCATATGATGACGTGTAACGACACAGTAACGGTACGTACTTGTTACAAGTACGTACCGTTACTGTGTCGTTACAATGTACCTTACGATTTATTATCATTTCGATTGTATATTTTTCAATCTGAATTATTGGATAGATTGACAATTCAAGAAGTAAAATTTACACATATCATTTAAGATATGAACTGATAGCTAGTTTTTGCCGCAGTTCCCACAACAGCTGCACAATGACTGTGATGAGGATGATCATCGTGAATCGGGTTCGATGAATTGTTTTAAAATCGGGTTAGACTATCAGTTTGATTTCGCGGGGTTTTTCGAGATAACACAATGCGGGATATGTTCTCAAAACACACAGCATCATCCTTGATCCCAAAATGGCAAATTTGAAGCACCGTAGACAAATCTACAGGGTAGTACAGGTTGTTTAGCTATGTGCATTTCCTTCACGCATGCAAGACGCATCATGATGTTCTTACACACGTACGCGTGTATATGTGTATTAAATATTACTGTTTTTGTTGCATGGAAGCTGAAAGTACGGTAACAAGTCAATTCGGCATCTGGTGAATTCGGCATCTGCATTAATAGTGAACTCGGCACCTGGTGAATTCGGCATCTGGTGAATTCGGCATTTTGAATTTGGTTAATTCGGCACCTTGTTAAGAAACACACTTCCCCTACTTATTGTCGTGTTTATGAAAATAATGAGAATAAAAACAGTCAGTAAAACAACTAACTACAAAAGGTATATTTTATTTGATTTGAACATATTTTATTGTGTGTGTATATATATATATATAACATACATATACAAATGGTTAGGACACAAGTTCTAAACCTTACGAGGTCCTCAACATTAAAAAAGAAAAAATGTACAAAACTTACATCTGTTTTAACATGATATAGATCTAAATTAGTAATTACAAAATAGCAAAAAACGTGATATCTACGAGTATAAGAAACATGCATATAAACTGTATTAAACGAATCTACCAGTTTCGTTGATATGTATTTGAACTTATGAGAATAATTGCTTGTTACTATCAATGGATAATGACTCATGGTCAAGTTGTAGCAGATTAAGAAAAAAATATTTCTAGCGATAGTTGAAGAAAAATGGTTAGCATCTTCAGGTGATCCACACCGACAATTACCGCTTTTTATAATATTTATTTTGTGTAAATCATAAGTGAGTATGCAATATGATTAGACTGCGCTTACCATGTGTAAAAAAGGATGAAGCTTTAGCTATGTTTATAGATTTATATTATAATAATGAATAACTTTTTTAGCTACACCGTGAAGGCAAACAATTATATAATAATTAGATATCTGCTATTAAAAGGTAGATTTTTAAACACATAAATTTATTCCTAATATTATCTGCATTGTTTTTTATAATAAAAGTATTAATAATTACGTATACTCAACATCAAAGGTACTTAATCATGTGTTATTCAGTGTGTACCGTGTTTAATTGCTAAAACAACAAGATGACAGCGGTGTATTCCTAGTATACATGGAAGGGATACCAGGTGCTATTAGACGGTGTATTCCCCGTACACATGGAAGAGGTGAGGTACTAATTATGAGGAGGCTAATGAAGAGACCCTGTCAACAAATGGGCTCCCCTGTGTCACTTGTTCTTGCGACTTGAAGCAGACAGTGTTCAGCAATCAAGAACTTTGTTCAAGATACATGCAATCCATACAAGTCAGCTAACTCCGTGTTTTTAAAACAAAAATGCATACCTTGTACTAAAAAAAAATAATTTTTATAGTATTAGAAAGGCCTATGATTTAAAAAAAAAAAAAAACCCACACACAGTAAATGTATCCACTGCATATGCCTCACTTTTGAAACGACGATCAATTTTTAAAACTATTTTTTTCTTTGATGTCACGGTTTAGAAGTTCTCAACTCACCATGCTCAAAAACAAAAATTACAGAACATTTATACGTGGAAGATTACAATATAAAGTTCAGCCTCAGTCCATATTAAACCCACTGATTCTCGTCTCTACCTCAAGCCGTCTAACTGCCACCCTCCCCATACCTTTAGAGCTGAAAAAAAAGACACGGAAACCCTTTTAATTGCAATACAAAGAGAAAAAAATTAAAGACATGTAGGGTTCCACTTGTCACATGCAACCTATATAACCATGTCTCAAGAACTAAGGAAAAATCTTATATCCATTCTATATAATAACGAAAGAATGACATACCATTTTCAAGGAAATTGTAGTTATATAGTTAGAGCGATGCCTTTTGTGCAAGTACAGAACTGACAAAGACATTCTGTGGAATCATTTTTATTCGGGGGGGGGGGGGGGGGGGGGGGGGGGGGGGGGGGGCAATGTTCGTTGGTAGTGTAATCGGAATAAATTTAATAAATATTAAACAAATGCTTAAATTGTACATGTATATACATTTGTGGGGATGTAGATCCATGGGCAAGGGTTACCCATGAAGCCACGAACTTGCCCCCCCCTCCCCCCGAACAATGATGATTTCACAGTATAATAACAATATTAAAAGTAAAATGCTTTCCTTGGTGTTTCATACGGGCTATGTACTTAGCCAGCATTGCAGATAAAAAGATTTTTTCCCTGCAATTTTACATAATGTAGTTCTTCACACGCGCATGAAACACCAAAAGAAAGCATTTTAGTTTGGGATATTTTCTTCATTTATTTTCATATTTTTAATTTATTTTCATCCTCGAGGTTATTCTATTGATTTTTTCTAGAACCATTCTCATGGATTTTTTTTGTTCGAAACGATATTTATAGTCTTGTTACGTAACATAAACCCTTTGCCTCAACTGCAAAAGGGGTGCGCTACGGCCGTGTATGCATTTGTTAAAAAAAACACTGATTTAGCTGGGTAGCGCCTCTGATTTTCTCATGAATGTGAAGATCCTCGCTAGCCAAGATGAATCTGGATTGCGCTTTATAAAAGACAATTTACAACCAAATGTGCAAATGTTCATAAAATTTTCATTAAAAGAAAAATTCCTACAGTATAAATTATATATAAATTCATTCAATTCAAAAATGAAATGCTAAATCATTCAGTAGCTAATGAATATAATTTGTATTTGTAAATAAATGTGGTCGTATGTAAGAAGTTATTTTGTAAAAAAGAAAAAGAAAAAAAACTTCACAAACAGACAGTTCCAGGATGACAGCATAATTCATACATTGTGTAAAAATAATAAATAGTGTGAACATTTTCAAAAATACGTGTCTAGAAACAAAGAGATAAATGAATAATATTCAAGTGCCGAGTTAACTAGATGCCGAATTCATCAGGTGCCGAATTTACTAGATGCCGAGTATACTGGATGCCGAATTCACTATACTCGGTGCCGAATTCACCAAGTGCCGGATTTACCAGGTGCCGAGTTCACCAGCATTCGAAAGTACTCGGGACTCGGTATTTGTGATATTTGTGATAATTCATGAAATTTATAAATGTAAATTTTCAAGATTCAAAAATACAGAACAGTGCATATCAAATCTAATTAATTGGAATTTCAAAGACATAAGACGATGCAGCTGGGTCACAAAATTACATTTCAATTAATTGTGTGTTCAACATGTTGGCAAGATCACAGCGGCTGACGAAGCCATACGTGGGCAATGTATTTGAACGTGTTTGAAAGATACATGTAGATCTACACTGTACTGACTACAGTGAAGTCGCCAATTCCGGTCACGTCAGACTGTTTTGTTGATATTTTGCAAAGTTGTTCATGTTATATTTAACAGGTTGGGACCAATCTCCCAAATGGGATATAATAGCCTGTTTGGGCTATAATATCCCAAATGAGATATAAATTTGAAGTCCAAAAAAAATTATAAATTTTTGATTTTGCAATTTTTAAATATATTCACATAAATTTATAATAAATGCAACAACTTTTGGTTAGCAATTTTTCTAAAATTCTATTGTTTGACAAAAGTATATACTAGCTATAACAAAACACAATTGACTCTATTTGTGAATGATTGACATTTCACTTGAATGACAGACCAGACCAGGATTCGAACCCCAGGGCCCCTGAATCACTAGTCAGGTGCACTACCAACTGAGCAATTTGGTGTCTGGTATTCAAACCCTGCCCAATGCATGACCATCGTCCTTGAAGATCATTCCCCCCCCCCCCCCTCCCCCCAATTTTAATGCTTGCTTCTTGTTGGTCATAAGATTTTCTGTAAAAAAAAAAGAACAGGAGGGGAGTGGAAGATCAATATAAAAGACTCTGAGGCAGTTAGAAAAAGGAGAATATTCGAGTAACTCTTCACCCTATTTATTTTTGGCTTTTAAAAAAGAAACTAATATTTATTCAACTACATGTATTGAATTTGATAAAAGAATTCTGATTTGTAAATAAATAAATTTTGATTTCCACTGCTACTGAATTGAAGTTGAGTTATACGTGATAAGTGTAACAATGATGTATTGTTATACTTTACAGAGAGCAATCAATGTGAAATCAGTTGGATTCACATTGGTAAACAGAAAAATTTGTGAAATATTAATTATTAAGGCATGAATGTTGAAATCTTTGGAAATCGGGTAGAATTCAGAAAATTAAAAATTTATGAAAAGGAATTTTCATGTACATTTACAGGAAACAAACAATAAAATGAACAATGCAGTAACTCAAGATATCTATCCATATTTGGACAAAAGATGGTTTAATTAAATACAGGTATGATATTTAACATCTGGTGCATTTATCTCCAGTAAAAAGAAATGTCAATAAAGATAGAAAGATTTAAATGTATGTTCTTTGTTGAGAAGACAAAAAACTATCGATATTTATTCAATAAAAACTCGCATGTCACTATACGATATTGATGAAATTAAAGCTCTCTAATGATTATAGGCTTATTGCCGTGATTATAGCCTTCTCATTTACATTAATAAACCAATTTTGCATCTGGATATTATGTATGCTAAAACTGAGTCTCTAAACATCCAGGGGTTTTGAGATTAAATAAAATATTGACCATCATTGTATGGGAGTAGATGTTCTGTGTGGTTATGAATGCCAGGACCACTTAAAACCTGATCAGGAATCAATCAGACCCCTCGGTCTCTCCACCACATCATTGTCAAGTGTTTACTGTTTAATTAGCCCGCCTGTGTGCGATCAATACAGTAATGTATAGACATTCCTTATACATTGTGACAATGCTGGATCACTTCTATCTTAGCAGGACCACGTGTTGACATTTTCTCCCTCCCTCAGAAAATCCAAGGCGGGAAAACTCATGACGAATTGGTCCAGTGGAGACGTAGGGTTAGAAAAGGATGTGAGGATGACTTTTGTTTATGGATGACCTTTTGACCTTGTATCATTGATCACATCCATTGATATTGTCATTGATAGATCTTATTCCTGAAATAGTGAGTAGATTTTTCTTAATAGGTTTCTATATTTTCATCTATTTTGGTTTGGAGTGACAGTTATTTCTGTGGTTGTTAATGTCATTACTACAGAAATAACCATTAATGCGTATTGCCTTAAGAGTTTTCTAACGCATTCGGTAGATTGAAGAATGCAAATTTAGATCTTGATCCCTCAATAGTAACAGCCACGTGTGTCTTTTGATGGATTGGGAGACTTAAAGTAGGGCTTTGTCTTGATACAAACTTATGGCAGGAAAATGATGCAATTTGAAAAAAGGCAATAATTCCGTAATATTCTAGTCACCTGTGAATCAAAATTCATTCCGTAATCTATAATAATTTCATTTTATGGAGCAACTACCCATGCATGCATTAGTTAAAATTGTTGGAAAAGTAAATGATATAGAAATGCTTGAAAATAATCTGTGAAAACTCCAATAATATGAAAATTCATTTTAAGATGAATATTGTTAAAAAGAATAAGGTTCCCTGAGCTCCTGTAGAGTTCTTTATTCATTGAGCTATCATACTGTAAGGATTGATGAATATTTAAAGAAATACTTGGTGTATTGAAGAGCCAGTGGTGAGGAATGGGAGGGTGTTGGGACCCGATAAGACGCGTCTACGGAACACGCTCTGTACTTCTCTGGGCCAATTCCACTCTGTGTACTTGAGAATGACCCTGGTATCTGAATCACAGAATATCTGAGTATAGTTCAACCTCAGAGGCATCATAATAATCAAATATTAATGATATGTCATGATAGTGATACCAAATGTGTTGTTTGAAGTGCAAAAAGCAAGGTGCTGGGGAATTCAATACAGCTAGGAATTCTGGAATTTAGGGTAGTTACACAGTAAGAATACAAAATGTTGATCATGCAGGTACAACTGATGCCACTGTATTTACAAGGCCAAGTACAATACAAGTCTGCATCACTTTGGGCCACTTTTTATATTCATGCAATTTTATAAAACTTCAATTATTAGGACCCCACTCTGCGTGAACCCTATAATGATCAGTCTGTCCGTCCTTCTGTCTGTCTGTCCATCCAAGATCACTTGTCCGGAGCATATCCTCTCTCCCCTTGGCACAATCTGGCTAATATTTCACATACAGCATGTACAGATTTCCTTTAGGTAAAGGGGTTGCAGTGACCTTCAACCAAGTTTCTAGGTCTAATTAAGGTCATAGCAGAATTATCTGAAAAATCCTTGTTTGGTTCATATATTCTCTCTCCTTGGTCCACACCAGATATTCTTGATCAAAACTGAGTACATCTGCGTAGACAATATAACCCTAAATGCTTTTATCCTACATGCACTTTCCATTATTTAAGTGGGGCCCTTTGAGATTGCCACCATCACAATGGTGTTTAGTTTTTTTGTTTTTTTTTTTACAAAATATCAAGGGTAGAAATAATTAGACTTTGCTCATGTATATGATACCTTCCTTGTAAACCAGAGTATCAGCAAGAAATAGCAAAGGGCTAGAAATAAAATCTTGCTTCTGATCTCATAAAGGCTATATCAACTTAATTTTTATAATATTGAAATTTTTTTTTCATTTTACTGGTCAAATGAATTTTTCATTGTCTCATTCAAAGATTTTGTAAATAGATATTTCCCAAAGAAATAGAAATATGTCATAACTTTATATATCATATATAGTGGTATATAGCTTAGACAAAAGAATTTTTCCAATCAGGAAGGAATGCATGTATGGTACATATCTCAATTTGATTGAATGATTGTGTCAGTTGTTAGAAAAACCATCACTATTATAAATAAAAAAATTTCTTTCAGTTTATATATTTATATATTTTTCCAAAGCTCTCCTATACTTAAGGTCATTAAGAGAACTCAGAGAGTAAAATCAAAACTTCTTCAGTGATTTTTCTAATTTAGATCATAATTTTGGTCCAAATTCCTTAGCTGAAATGATGCATTTTTATAAGTTTTAAATCTTCCCCTCCCCAAGAAAGGCAATATCAGTTGAATTGTTGATAATAATGTTCGATAAATTTTGCTGTCAGAACATATGAATCAATTAAAATCAATCAAATCAAACTGTTTTACTTGCTTAATATGAATTACTCTACTTAATAGCAGGTTACCTATTTTTTTCTCCCCAATTTCCAATTTTGACAAGAACATCAATAATTTTTGCAAATCCAAAATCAAAGGCCAGTTTAAAAAAATGTACAAAAAATAATCTTGCTCACTTTTAATGAGGTATCATATACACTCTAAGAGATTTTTTCATGAATAGTTACAGAGAGAGAGAGAGAGGAGAGAGAGAGTTCAAATGAATTTAAATGCTCGTAAAATGTTAGTAAAAAGCAACTTTTACAATATGCAAATGACTATAATATAGATATCATCGAGGTTTGACATAGTATTTCCTAATGTGCAGGTTGCTAGTTATCGAGGTGACTATCACTATTCCAGATTCCAAAATAATTTTAATTGACGCCAGAATTCTTGGGAGAAAATGCTTGCCAGTAGTTATCAGAAAGCAATTAGTGGGACATTTAAGCTGAGTAGGAACTGCAAACCCAATAATAATCGACAGTCCTAGCTCCACTCAACAACCAGTCAATAGCCCAGGACCGGGGAGCTGGCACCATCGATAGTTCGCAGCCTCTGTAGGCCATGAGGTATGCTACTGGTAATCTT
Source organism: Magallana nippona (assembly GCA_033439105.1). Lineage (NCBI taxonomy): Eukaryota > Metazoa > Mollusca > Bivalvia > Ostreida > Ostreidae > Magallana > Magallana nippona. The sequence goes on along the minus strand of CM065923.1, from coordinate 44,886,578 downwards.
TTGAGAGACTGATGTGAGGTAAAGCTGGTTCTTAGGACATCATAATGTTAGCTGTCCAAAACTCCATGAAGCTATAATTCTGTGTTAATTTATACAATGAAGGAAATTTGATTTTGTTGTTAACAATATTACATTTCTAATCATACCTATGACATTTGGTTGATTGAGTCCTGAAATGGCTACAAACTGTGTCAACATGACCAACCAAGCAGATATTCTGTCATTAAACAAAAAATTCTTCGCATTTATGTCCTAATTTGTACACTTAAAAGGGACTCTATAATGTTAGTTTAGAATTTATATGCATTTTTTTAAACAATAAATCAGGCTAGTGAATGAATAATTTTGAAAATAACAAGTTCATTGCTTGATATTTTGAGAGTTTACAGATTGTTGAATTACATTACAGACTACATTAGTAGTACAGATCTGATTCCTATTCTGTGTTGGGAGGGTTCACATTTAATGACTGTGTAATTTTGAATTGTCCATGTCCTTTTTGCAATGGATGATAATTCATCAGATTTGGTTCTTTTGTCCAAATAAGAATAAACAAGATATCTGTGAGCCATTGCTCACTAGTAATACCCCTGCTCTGATTTTAATATGCAAAATAAGCAAAGTTGACATTTAAAAGGAAGTTGACGTTCAATTGATACAAAAATATATCCCATGATATGTCATGCCTAAACAAATAGTGTGTTAAAATTTCAAGCATCTGCGATAAATAGTTGCTGAGAAATCTTTGACGAAAATTTGTTTGAAAATTTTGGCTGAAAATAAACAAAGTCGTCATTTAACAGGAAGTTGACGTCCGATTGGTACAAAAATATATCCCACGATATGGCATGCCTAAACCAATAGTGTGTTAAAATTTCAAGCATCTGCGATGAATAGTAGCTGAGAAAAATGCGACAGAAATTTTTGTTAGGGACAGACAGACAGAGGAATGGACAGACAGACACACAAGAGTAAAACAGTATACATACCCCCTTCTCCTTCGCTGCGGGGATATAAAAATGAAATTTGAAGAACATATTTATAATTTCCAACTTGGTTACTTTTCAGGTTGTAACCCATCTTCAATACCTGGTAAGTTCAAAGGATTGATATTTTCTAGACATCATTGAGATGGTGACCATTTTAAAAGGCCCCACTTTAATAATAATAAAGAACATTAGAAAGGGAAGCAATTTAGACCCTAACCCCTATGAAATTTACTCTAAAATCATTGCACATCCTTTATCCAAGAAGCATTCAGTGGGTGTAGTATATGTTTCAGGAAAATAAGCCAAAGAGAGAATGATATGATCCTTTGAATAAGGAATGTGCAGTGACCTTGAGCCAAGTTTCTATGTCAAGGTTAAGATCATAGCAGACCTCAGACCTATGCATAAAATCCTTGTCTGGACCATATCCTTATTACCCTTGGCTTTATCTTGCTCATAATCTATCCACAGAGTGCATTTAGTAAAGGATATGCACTGACGTTAAACCAAGAATTTAGGTCAAAGGTTAAGGTTGTAGTAGACGCATGTAAAAACCATGTCTGTACCATTTCTCCCCTTCCTTGGCCTTATCTCACTCATACTTTACCCAAAGAATTTTTAGTGATCATGAACAAAATTTTAAGGTTGAAGGTTAAGATCATAGGAGAAATAAATGTGGAGTCCTTTTCCAGATGATATTGTTCTCCATGGCCCAATTTGGCGCATAATGCACCGACAGGGTGCTTATAAGGTAAAAACATGTTTGCAGTGATCCAAAAACTTTTTTCTATGTCACAGGTCAAGGTCATAGCAGATTTCTGTGAAAATCCATTTTGGGGTCATATTTCCCCTTAGCCCACAAAAGATTGCTGGTAGGTAAGGGGTCTGCAGATCTAGAGACATTGAACCAAATTTCTAGGTCAAATATCAAGGTTATAGCAGACATCTGTGCAAAATCTGTGCAAAGTCTTTATCTGGACAATGTTTTCTTCCCTTGGCCCTATCTGCCTTATATTTCAACCATAGAGTGTTTGTTGAACAAAGGACCCACTAAATTGCTAGATCATAAGTTAAGGTCATGCAGACGACACGTTCCTCAAGCATCTTTTTTGTATTTCCCCATAATAACGAGTTCAAATAAAAATAATCCAGCCTTTCATCCCTTTCTGTACTCTTCTACAATTGAAGAAAAATTTGTAATTTGTTATGCAAAAAGTTGCAGTAAAGAATGAAAAAGTTATATAAAATTGAGGAACGTGTTTTCTGACCTTAAGTTCAAGGCATATAGTCCAGAGTCAAAGATGCTCTTTGTCTTAATGGCCATTTGGGAAGACCTTTTTTCAATGATTTCTAGTTCTGGTTCTAGATACTTGTAGACAAAATATTTGTTTGAATTAATATTGCAATGTAATGAAATCAGTTGAGATAATCTCATTATGACCTTTGAAATTTATGAACATTTTAATGTGCTCCTACAAGTACAGTATAATAACAGACTAACTTGTTTTGCATGGTTCAGTACAAGATGAATCATCATAATCTTAGAATAGACCAATAATCAAAGCCTATAATTTTAATTACTGCTGCAGATTCCTGTAGGCTGAAAACACTTGTTGATTTGACAGAGAACTGGACACCTTTGAGGTCGTTTTACAATCTGTGGAGTATCTGGTGTGTAACAGTGATGTAGTGCACCAAGATGGCTCCTCCATTTGAAGACATCAAGATGCGATTTTTGTAAGGTCCAGTCAGTACAATGGAGAATGCAGTTCTTTCTGGAGTTGTTTTGATGAACTAAGGTGGTGGGGTGACGCCTCATAAAAACTTGGCCGAGCTTAATGAAGCATGTTTTCAGGGTGGTGTGTTTTATGAATGGAGTCAGAATTGGTTTCTCCTTATCCCTTCTCTAGCTAATTTGTTATTTTATATTCTGAAGATGAGCACAACACCTTTGTGATACCTATCTAGGACAAAACCCCCTTTAATACACTATAAATGCTGTCGAAAAGCAGAGGTTTAATGTATGAAATCCTAGAAATGTAGACAATTAGGTGTTAACGTTTAATGAAAAAGGGGGCTTTATGTTGGGTCTCTGGAAAGCTGGGCACACAGAGAAATCTTTTCCAATTGCAAAATCACATTTCCTGGCCTGACAAGTGTTGGATTGACTCTAAGACTGCTTATCTTGTCAGAATTCTGAAGACATTAGCATGGTTAGGGGCGTTTTATGTTTATGGGTGTTGACAGCAGGATCTGATAAGCATCTTCTTTGCTAGCTTTATGCTTTGTTTTTATGCAAGACCCCCACTTTCTCTTTTTTAACATGTGCAAATTTACTTGAACAGATTGTAGGAAATATTTGATAGTGAGAAAAATTCACAGCATGTTCAAAAGCCTTGTGTTTTTAAGTTACCATTTATGTTTCACCTGTTCTGGAATATGTCTTTAAATCTTTGAGAGCAATTTACTTGTCTTTAGATATTTCATATATTAATTGTAATGGTAAACATGCTTTTGCCAACATGATGTACAATTAGGGATTATAATTTATAGCTTAATTTATGTTTAGCATTACGATATATTTAAATGGCATATGCAACAAGTTGCAGGGGGTATAATGTCTTTGACCCAATCAAGCAGTCATTCAGTTAGACAGTCCCTAGGTCTTTTTTTGTAAACTTTGTAGGTAAGGACACAAGGTGTAGATGTGTACACATGCAGAAATCTTGGCTCTTTTGAACTTGGAATTTTTTCAGGGAATTTTGTCCATTTTGAACTTATGCAGTAGTTTTTTATCCATTAAAGTGAAGTACTGAAACATTTTGTTAGAGCATCTCCTGTGAAACCAATTTATTTAGGGGAAGTTCTCAGACAGGATGTACTATTTTGTCCATACAGTACATGTTGCTTGGGTCTTGGTCCTTTTCAGATTGTATCACGGAATCTCAGAATCCTGGCTTTAGCCAACGCACAATGTGCATGTACATGTACCAATATGTCTTTGATCATGGTCTTATTTACCTCCAGATAGGTGCATAATCTGTTAATCCGTGCATTCATTGCACATGAAAGAAACTGACAGGCTGTAAAGTGTGAGCTATAAGTGCTTGTACTAGTGTCTTGGGCATGAGTACTCTTGCCAAGACAATGGTCATGATTTCCTCCTTATCTAAGGCTTATTATACATTTTCTAGTACTGTACCTTAATTTTACCAGGAATCACTTGTGTCTATATATGTATGTATAGACTCTTGTGGCACAAGTATTGATTTGTGGTACAACAAGGAGTCTGACCAGATGGGCAATCTTCACATTGATCTGTGGTAATTAAGACTAATGATCTGGTCTAGAAACCATAATTAGGGACTCAGGTCATAGGATGTGTGTTAATTTCAAATACTGTATTGAAAGCAGATGAAACGATTAGTCTCTAATCAGTGAAATACAATGTAATTTACTGGAAATCATTTTTTATTGGGATTTGTGTCTATTTCAGTTAGATTTCAGTAGTTTTAGTTGCGCCTTGATGTATACACTTAGACTCTTAATATGGATTGTAACAACAGCTATTGGCAGGGCTGTCTCATCAATAATGGAGGCTGCAATCAGAGGTGGGAGGGAGTTGGGTGATGTAATTTGACATCACTGTTGGCCTTTTTTATCCTGGCAGCTGGTCTCGAAGGTCTTGGGGAACATTTGGTCATCATTAATCATAAACAAAGCCATTAACACCTGGTTTAAAAACATGTCTCTTCATTACATACCTAAACTAGATTATGGCGGTTGGTACCACAGTATCATTTTGGGCTGTTTGTCAGTATATGTGAACTTTATAGATGACACCTTTCTGTGGACTGTTACTTTAAGTTTACAAATGAAATGAAGAGGTTGTAATAGTCGCAACAGGAGAATGATGCATTGCTAGCCATTATCAGTATGACTTTTACTATCAATAATTTTTATGCAGAGGTAATTATCATAAATGATATTGCATCACAGAGGTGATTACTGTAAATGATACTGCACCACACACCTTTCTTAATTGGGTTTGTCAAAGTTTCATTATAGGGACATATTGATTGAATCTGTGGAATTTTATCAGTTGACAATTTCACTCTTAAGGGTGTGATTTTTTATTTTGAAACATGGTCTGTATGTATTATCAAAATTGTTGTAATTCACTGATTGATTAGATAACAATGACCCTTTTGTTTCCTTGTTGGAAGTGAACAGAATTAACATACATACAGATCAGATACTACACCATCTATCATAATTAACGAGGCCAGGTCTAATTTGTTCTGCCCTAGATTTTTTAATGAAATATTTTACATGAGTTTCTTCTGATATAATTATAATTATAAGATAAAAAAAATCAAACATTTACCACATCGTTTGTTTAGGGGTCATCTCAAAGTTTATTAATTTTTAATATAGGACCCTATGGGATTTTGCTTGAAATGTATCAATTTTGCACAGTTTTTACATTTTTTTTAAAACTTCTGCCATAGGGATTTTTTTTTCTGTTCTACATATGAAAGTTATTGCTAAAAGGCATCAAATCATCAAATAAAATAGTCTTTAACCTCCTGGTTTGTCCAGGGGTCTTATCAAAGTTATTTTTTATGTCCAATTTCTCAGATTTGTCAGGTAATGGCTATTTTTTATTTGACAAAGGAAATGGTGATCTTTATAGTAGAATTATTAGAACATTCAGACATATTTAAGTAATAAATTTATGTACAACATCACATATTAAGGGTAATTAATATAAAATACATGGTTACTGTCTTGAAATACATGTATTAAGCTATATTTAGGCGGGGGTAAGAAAACGTGACAATGGGCTGGGCTTGCTGAACCCTCTTAATATAGCTTAAACTTCAAGACATTTATGTTAATTCTACAATATAATTTCAATTTTATGCCTCAAAAGAGCTATTTTCGACAATTTTGCTTATTATCTGCAGTTGAATCCATAACGCCATGGCGTCAACCAAGCAAAAAGATGACGTCACAATGCATATAAAACGCTGGGCAAAAGCATGCATACTCGATCTGTACTCAGCCTCATTAAATGAAATGAAAAGTTAGCTATGCATGGTCATAATTATCATTGTGAAGAAATATTTACAGTGAAATGTACAACCTTTTTCTTACTATTAAATCTATATACATATATCTTTAATGTAACAAGGATCTACAAAAAGGAAATAATTAATTTTCATATCATTTCTTAGACCCTCCAGTCCAAAGTGTACTTTTATGATTGTATAATGATTCTGATAATGTTTAGTAAGCTTATGGTGTTTTCGGAAAAAAGTGAACATTCTGATAAAAGCGCTCTCCATCATATTATATTACTATATTACAAGTGATTCCATGTTATATCAATGTATATATCTAGTATTTGTTGTCCCGATGAAGGATAGCTAGTGATGAAACAGTAGTAATTACATTGGAGGGAAGCTTTTATCCAAGTCTTGGTATCAAAGTCCATGTTGCCTGACTGTGTAGTGTAAATTCTTCCTCTTGTCTGTGTTTGATCAATACGCAGCCTTAAATTTGGACCTGGCGAGCTTGTTTGCAGCTCGTTCTGCCGTCGAGTTTGGGTCTAAAGATTCCAAGACGTGGGTTGCATGACAAATAACTTGGCTCTGAGCTCTGATAATAGACTTCAAGACAGGTTTTCTGTAGGCATCACTAGTAAATTTGATTTCTGTACATGCTTTGTCCCTTTAGTATTGTCTTGCTGTACCATACGATCAATCCGAGAAAATCAATTAGTTCATCCAAGCCATTCATTCCAAGAAAACCCTGCAATTCTACCAAAATTTTTAACAAAGCAAAATGAAAATTCTTAACTCTTTTCTTAAAAGTAATTCTTAAATTGCTCTTAAATTTTTTTAAAAAGAGATTCCTGAGGTTAAGAATGTGTTATAATGTTAGAGATATTAACACATAAGATAAAATTAAAAACATTTAAAGTACTCATCATCCTTTTAAAAATGGTTATTTTCACACTTATTTTGATCCTGAATCTAAATTTTTTTCACTCTTTTTCCTTAGAGAAGTGTTCTAATTTTTTTCACCAGAAAAAGTATGCTAAAAAATTTTAATTTAGATGGTTCAAGCCATTCTATCTTTATTTTAAGTGCAAATGCATGCTGTATTTTCATTGTAATTCAAAAAAGTTCAATTTGCACTTGATATAATCTTTGTTGAACCATAGTCAATGCGTGGGTACAGTGTATTGAATTATAGAAACTCTTCTTATCAATACCGCTGAACCGTTTTATTTTTCGAACAATGCAATCCATCTTTAGGAGTTACCGAGTCAGATAGTTATACAACGGTTGCTTTCTATGTTGAGTAAATATACAGAAATCGGTCCATTAAATATTGGTCTTTCACACTATTGTTCCTACTCTATTTGTCTGTGGGAGAAATACAATTAAAATACAGCAAATTTTCTGTTTTCTCTAGTCTGTATACTTAAAATACCTGAAAGGAAAGAGGGTTGTACCATCTATTTTTTTCAGCAATTCCTACAGTGAAACATTCAGGTTATTATTTTTTTGAAAAATCTTTTCTGTATGTTTATCAGAACGAGTTTCCAATAAACATTATATAAGATCAGAGTAAGTAATAGTAATTGGATGTATTTTATTAGATACCAAAATTAGAATATTAATTTCTGAAGCTTTTTAACTGGGTTGCATGGTGATAAACATGAAATTTATTGCATGAATGGTTCAATTTCCATCAGTGAAATGCTCACTTTACACCTTTTAAGTTTTTGAATTACCTACAATCATTAATCATTAAAATGTATTTGCTTTTAATTAATGTTTTTATTGGATATTGACTACTTGACAGTGAAAATTGCACACTCGAAGCATTTGTTAATGTTTGATCTAGTTTCGATTTAGTGGAAGCTTGGTCAATTAATTGATGAAAGTATTCTAGTGTCAAATAGAATACTAAGAAGAACTCTTTTAATATTTAATGTTTAAACATGCCATTTGATTGGCTGAACAAATTATATACATTCATAGGCTTTCGAATGTAAGGATCCTTATGTCACGATGGGGTTCAATATCAATCCACGACATGGTGTTTTTGTTATTTGATAATACGGAGCATGATTCACCCTAAATAATTTTACCTGATAGAAAAACAGAATTACATTAGGGACAATCATGAATGTTAGATAGTTACCAAATTAACACAAATATAAATTTTTTGGAACATTTTTTTGCTTTTAAAAAAGCCTTTCACAGTTTATAAGTGTAAATTGTCCTTGCTAACCTAGTTTATTTTTGCATAAAACCTCATTCCCTAAGTTTATGCTCTTGAGACAGGTGTGAGTCAATCAAATATGGAATAATGTGTACCAGTCCAAGCACTTTACTTATTTTTTATCATAAGCTTTAACTATATAACATTTTAACTTGTGTCTAATGTATAAACATGTATTATGTAACAGTTTTACTAATGTATTATACATGAATATTTAAACAACCTTATATTCCAAAAATATAGAAATGACTCAGCTTTTGTGTTCATGACATTAACCAAAAACTATGCAATATGAATCTGCTTATTAAATGATAACAAAGCTTTGATTGGAATTAAATTTTTGATTTTGTTTTTAAAAATGCACATTCATCCAGTCTGGAAATTCCTCTTGATTTGCGCATAGAAGATGAAAACCTTATTTTTATGTAGCATACTTTGTGTAGACTAGCAGAAGAAATTCTTGTGGGATTTGGTTATTGTGTAAGCTTTACCAGTGATGAAGTGTGTGACATAACTTGATATCTATTGACATCATCTGCCAGAAACGTGATATGATTTAAATCTAAAACCACACAGATTTAACGTGGGGGAAAAATATCAATTGAAATCTCGGGGGCTGTGAGATGACTGTTAAACACAAGAGACTTAGGGAAAAATAAGTATTGATTCCAGTTTGATGCTGAGAGAAGATGTATACTTATAGAGTAGGTGATTCTGAGCGGTAGGTTTGTTTAATTAACAATTAATTGTCAGAGGCAGGTATTTTACGACCGTCTCTGCTGTAGACAGAGGAGATTGTAGGAGAGAGGTGGTGGAGTGGTTCATACATCATCTCCTGATTCTCTGATTGATATTGCAGACTGTTTATGCAAGATTAAGTGAGTTTCCAATACTGATTTATTCCCTGTATATACCAGGGAATGGTATTGGCAAAAACTTGTCTGCTTTTCACAGGAGCTTACGATGGAGAGGAGTCAGAGATAGAATCGTAGCTAGAGACTCTGACTTGTGTGCATAGTCAGCAGTGGTCAAATAAAAGAGGTCCTATACTTCTAACATCCTCAGATTCATCCAATCACAGACTGGGTCTGTCAACATCTGTTTTACATGGTAGTAAATAGTGATTCTTTACTGGAATATCATTGATTGAGTAAGGATTAGAATTCTCACTGATCGGTAAGACTCATCACATTTTTTCCTTCTGTGTGGTTTCAGTTTCTCGCTGCTTTGGTTTGTATTGAGATTTTAATTTCCATTATTTGATCTCTTAAAGGGTCAAATTATTTTTACCTAAGTTTCATTGATAATGGAATGATTTCTAAGTTAATTCTAGGGAACTGTACAAACTGGGTTTCTAAGTTCTTAAAAAATTATCTGTTTTAGATTAATTAATACATGTACTCTAGATCATAAATCATGTTTCCACATGTATTGAGTGATCTTTGTGCCTTACTTTTTCAGTAACACCCACATTAAAAATTGACAAAAAGATAAACATTGATAATCATTAGTAATTGAAAATAATATGTATCCATGTATTTAAATACCGAATTTGCTTTGTTAATGTTCTGTTGAATTGCAGATAATGTTGCTTTATTAATTTGAACCAAATAACATGGTTTACCATTAAATGTAAATAAAAGCATGTTCCTCAGTTAGATTCCCTAATGGTACATATAATTCATGCAGTGAAAATAATGGTTATGTGATTTATATCATGACTATTGTATAAAGAAGATAATAGTAGATAATGTGTTTGTAATTCATAAAACTTCTCCATCAGTAATTGATATGGAATCCAATTCTCGACTTCATGTTAATTTAGTTGGCTTTAATTATCAACTATATAAGCCACGATGAATTGGTTGGAAGTCTTCATAAACTCAAATTTTTTTGTAGCTGACTTTTTATGACGAAACTATTCTAGGATCAATTGTCTTTCTTACTGTAATTGATCCAGAAATTACTATATATCTGCCGTGTGATTCACTTTCTTTGAAGAACTAAATTTTTATAGAAGATGCTACTTTTTGAGTATTAAATTGTACATGAATTGTGAGGATTTCAAGAACATAATAAAAGTGTGCAAGACAGCTAGATTATTGCATGGAAAATTGAAGGTTACACTGTAGAACTGTATACGTATCTAGCTAATCAATAGTGACACAGATAGTTGATATGCTGAAATTTTGAGATGTGATAAGACTGTCACTTATGGATATGTCGAGGCATTCCAGTCTATTGACTGGTGAGGAGAATATTGGATCCGGCCGACTCTGTCAGCCGTCGGGGCTAGCATTCCAACTTCCCCATTTCTTAAAATTCTCACACTTGCAACATCAAGAAATATATTGCTGTGTGAAAAATACTTTTCATTGACTTTTCTAATCAAATTTAGAATTTGCAAATAGATTAAGTGGAATTAGTTGAGTTCTTTAGCTTAGTTGAGTTCTTTAGCTTCGTACCAATCCAAGTTTTGCTGCCTTTTCCACTGGTGCTTTTGACAGAGATTTCTTGATTTCTTTACAGGTCACAAAATGGTATGATGTGCCTTGTTTACACCATTCAGGATAGTTGGTGAAAATGATTTATCCTTAATTTCTGAGGGAAATCTAATAACCCAAACCCCTTGATGAATCTGACATCTTGCACCAAAAAAGAATTGAGAGAAGTCCAACCTCAAGATCAATAGAGAATCGGACATTTTTAGATTGAGTGCTGCAGAGGGTAAGCTAAAGCCCCAGTTTTCCCTCTGGAGATTGGGAACAATGGCTGTTGTAGACTGGATCCCCAATCCTACACAAAGTAATAAATGTCCATCACAGTTCACAATTTGTTAATCATTGGAACACATGAGCCTATATTTCTTGGATGATATTTTTACCCTCAAGTTGGCCTAATTTTCTTTCTATAGGACATGGTCACTGACTATCATAGTTTAATGGCAATTAATAAGAGTATCTTTTCACATTCTGGTTTCTAATTTGAATTTTTTTTGATGAAATAATGAATGCAATTTGTGTAACTAAAAAATGGGGGGGGGGGGGGGGGGGGTCGGTCAGAGGAAAAAGATGATGAAGAATTTTTCATATATCTTAATGACCAAGGCTGCGTTTTATTTTGCTACAAATTAAACAATTTAATACACATCTCTTTAAGTTAGTTTTAACATGCATACAGTAATTTAGGCAGCAAAGATTATTTGGTTCAAGTTTTGCCTGTTCGTTAAATCTTGTCATGCCAATTAATGTCCATGATATAGTTTGATTTCAATGTCAACTATTAATAAAATTTTTGTATCACTAAAAAAATTATTATCTGTATAAAGTTTGGACAATCCATTAAATTTAGTTTAATAAATTTCCAGTAATTTCATATTATGAAATGCTCATTATGATATTTTTAAAGATATGTTGGGTCTGTTACCTAAGTACTGAACATTGACTGTGTTCCTACCTTGTTAATTATAAATTCACTAACGATGACTCTTTGGAGATATTGAGTAATAGATAGTGTGCACATGACACTGACAGTGATTAAAGAAGCAGTCGACTGAAGTCCCGTTTTATGTTTGCAGGTACATTTCTTTGTAGTATGAAACTGTCAATAATTGATGCACTGCAAAGAGACAAAATGCTGGATGCAGCCGTTGCACTGACAGGAAATCGGACTTTATGTTCCATGTCGAGAGCTGAAGCCTGAAGGAACCAGCCGGAATACAACAACTGCAGGAGTTTAGTGTTCTGTGATCGTAGCGGATCTTCCATGATAAGCGAGCTTTGGTTGATATGGATAGAACTGGAAGATCCTTGCAATGTAAAGGTGTTCTGTAGAGGATGGGCCTTGTACTGAAACAATAAGAAAGATTACTCAACTTCAAATCTACTAAAAAAAAAAAAACAGAGATAAGCATTCCCCCCCTGTCATTTTAAAGTGTTTGAAAATCATAGACCAAAAAGTGACATTCTCAATCAATAAGGTTGCAGTAATAACTTTTTACAATGATGCCACAAACTGCCACCACCTGTGTTCTTAGTGGTTTCCTGTTGTTGGTTTTGATGCAGTGGACTTTGAGCTTTAACCTGGAAGGCTCAGCATCTTCCTATGCAAAGTTCCAGGCATGGCGACCGTGTCAAAATGGGTCGCTTTCCTTTGAATTTCAAACTTCCATTCCCAGCGCCCTCCTTATGTACACAGACGATGGGGGATATCAAGACTATTTTGAATTAACTCTCCTGGTGGGGGCACTGCAACTGAAGGTCAACTTGGGGGGTAGTCAGGTCAGGTTAAACGTAGGTAACAATCTGAATGATAGCCAGTGGCATAAGGTGAGCATAAGTAGGCAGGGGAGATCCGTCACCCTCAGTGTAGATCAGCTATCCGTGTCGCAGGAGTTTTACGGACAGAACCTGGAGTTTGGACGGGGCAGAAACAGCCCTGTGTTTATTGGTGGTCTTCCATCTGAGTACCGACACAGACAATCTGAGCTAACCTTACAACACGTTATATATCAGCCATTCTTTAACGGAGATATCCGAAATGTCCTGTATAGTAACTGTGGAGCAATGCTGGCTAGACCTGAGATGCTGGACCATTATGGAATTGTGGGGGAAACTAATCTTTGTACAAAAGACTTGTGTAAAAATGGAGGGGTTTGCATTACCATGGATACAGAAACCAAATGTGACTGCAGCAGAACTGAATATGAAGGAGAGTTTTGTGAAACAGGTAAATCCGCATTCATACTTTGATAATGATTAAAACATTCACGGATGGTATTTTAAAGATTTATTATTAAGTTTCATGCTCCAATTGTTATCAATTTTCACCATTGTTCAACGTATTTTAAGTTAAAGAAAAAAAAAAAAATATTTGATGGTAGATTGATAATTAAAAAACAGATACAAAGATAAAACACAAATTGAGTTTGCATATTAAAAATAAAATGAAGAGGTTGAGATTATGGCATCTTTAAGCCAAAATTGAAGTATTTAGCAGATAAAAAAATAATTAACTTTTCTGTATTAAACTTAATCATCACAGATGCAATGAAATTAACTCTTTATCCCATCGAAAGGTTACACTGGTGCACCCTCATTAAGATGATGCAGAAGATAAGTTTGTTTGTTCATCCTAAGAGAGTCTCCCCCAAGGGTTATCTCAAAGTTGCATGTCAGCATGTGCCCACTACATTTTACGATTATGATTTCGAAATATTTTCCTTCTAATACCCTGATGGTCGTGATATTGAATTTAGCATTCCTGCGGTTTAATGTTTGATATTCAGTAATATCTGTTTGGTTTTTATGTCTTTCTGTCATAATGTGCTTGGCCCATGCATCAAAAACATTTTAGTGATGAGAAAAATTTTGTTTAGTGGATAAACGATTTTATCCATTTTATTTTTTTCTGACAATTTGGACTCTGAAGAAAAGAACAATTTAATATCGAACACAGCTTCAATTATGTTAAACTCCAACATTGGAGTAGACCAAAACTACAGTTCCTTGTCAAATTCATCTTATTTGTCATCTAATCAATTTTACATTGCTGAAAAAATGGGAAGCCTATTGAAAGCTCTCCGAACCGCATTTGTGATCAGATGGCATGAAATGGATTTGTAATTGTACGTGTTCTCCTCAGGTTTTTGGGGCGGCTGGAATTTTTTGATTTTGCGTCAAAGTACAAGTGATTGATTGTTCTAAGACCGATTCCAATATTGTTTGGGAACAATGTAGAAGTGATATTACCATATTAACAGTTTATCGACTCTTCTCATCATTCTAAGCTTTTCTAAAACTTATAATTGTGCTGCATTTCATGCGAAGCCATTAACTGATTTTATTTATTGGATTATCTATTTATTTTCTAATAACTCCATTGGCCTTATAGAATTATGAAAGCTTTGGGTTGAATTTATATTTTATATCCTAGCTCAAATGCATTTTTTTATTTGATGGGAAAATAGTTAACTCCTTTCTCTGTAAGCCTTGAGCTTGTTCACTACAGGAATGACTTCAATTGCCACCAAATTTTACAAGCATTAAGGAGGCTGGTTTGTCAACTAATTAACCATCAGATTTGCCTTAAACTTTGATGTATGATATTCTTTGCCATAAATGAACATTAAGTAAAGAAAAAATCCAAATATTTTTCCTTTAAAATCTTATCATTCTCCTATATCATTATACAGAGCTCTTCTTCCTAAGGAGATTAAAAAAGTCTAAAAATGGCCATGACCATCGAGCCCTCTTAACTATTTTTAGGCTGTTAATTCTTTATAAAACCTTGTAATTCAATTTTCTGCCATATGTGCTGAAAATAAGATCATACATGTATTTGTCTTCATGAATGACAATAAAATTGTACAACATTTAAATGAAGTGCAAATTGATAAGTATTTGATGCAAATCTCATTATGATTTAGGCAAAGAAGTTTCTAGAGATATAAACTATTTTTTAGCCAATCAAATACAGAATTTAATTATATAGAAGTCCTCTTGTAAGCAATCAAAGACTTTGAGATAATTATTAGCCTGAAGTCTGGATTGTTGCTGCTGCGTAAGGGCAGATTTTCTTTGATATTAATTTGACACATACGAGGGTTGTTAGAAAAGTTCACGGACAAGTTGGATTGTTAACATTGTATTCGAATGATACCAGCGAAACTTTTCAGATGTAAACTTGAGGTATTTTCTAATAAATATGTTAAGATTTGTTTTTTTAAATGTATCATTAAAAAATATACAGTTTGATTATTATATGATATGATTCACATAGCATGTCACTTTTTAATTTTTTTTTTATTTGTATACATTTTTCTTTATTGAGTAAATGAACTGTTTTAGTACATAAAAATGCACAATATTTTATATGACATCACAATAACTTATAAACGTCATTTTGTGAAAGTTTCAATTAAATTGAAGAATTTCTTACCATTTTATCGCCGAATATGGACAACCAATTAATGCTTGAAATGTGAGTGAAAAACGTTAACGTCAATGGACAATTTGGAGCACCAGGCTGTCGTTAAATTTTGTGTGGAGGCAGGAAAATCTCCGATGGAGACCAAAAGGTTCTTAGATGCTGCTGGAGATGTCCCACATGTGTCAGGGACAATGATTTACATCAGAGATTTAAAGATGGAAGGACTGATATTTTTGATGACAAAGGAACCCCCCATACAGCCGGAATCTTGTACCTATGCATTTCGCTTGATTTCCTAATCTAAATAGACTAAATTATTATTTTCTGACCCAAATGATCTACAATATGCCACCAAAGACATTATACAAAAAATTGACAAATCATGGTTTGAAGTACAGAGGGAAAAGTGTGGGAAACTGAAAGATGGTTACATTATTACTTGTTCACAATTATAATAGGTTTGCACCATTACTATGTCATTGTGCAGGAGATAAAATCAGGGGAAAACTTCAGACTACATCGTTATATGTCAGATAATCAAATTAAAAAAATAGAGGTGTGAAAAATAAATCTTGAAGTTTGCTAATAATCCTTTTATCATTTTAACATGTAGACAGTCTCATGTTCTTAAATGTTTCCTGAGCATACAATATACACTCTGTGGTTCTGTTATTTCAATTCATGAGTTGTTCATTGTTGTATTTTTATGTTCCTTGATTGGTTTAGAAAGATTTGAATGTCTGTATCCCATTTTATTGCGTAATGTCATGATTAACATGTAGGTTTAATGTGTTTCAAAGAGAACCAGGATTTACACCTCCAGATAACGTATATTGGGAGTAGATCTTCTAATGACCGAAGTCAAAGCATAGATTGCTTTCACTGTCCTGGCAGAAACTAGATTAGTTTTGAAGATATGGTAGAAAAAATTTGTTTTAGAAAATTGAAGTATTAGGTCTTGTCAGTGATTGAGAGAGGGGAAGCTGAGGTTGTTTCACAATCAGCGAAGGGAAATGAAATAGAAATGCCATTCAGGGTGTTTGTTCAGCCAAGGAACAATGCCTGAAACTGATTGGTTACAGCAAATCTTGCAGTCAAAGAAAGTACATGTATGTAATTGGATTTTGCAACAAACAGTACTTTGAGAATTGTGGTATGCTTCTTTTTTGGCAAATTTGTTTCTGAAATGTGTGGGCATCAGGAAAATATGATGAATGTAGTATATTTTCTATTGATTAAATTGCCTTATGATTCACTGCAAGTCTATAATAACCAAAAACAAAACAAATATGGCAGGACTTATATCTTGCTCCTGTCTTAAAAAGTAGTACATGTTCTTTTCTTAGCAGAATATGGTACATGTATTTTCATTCTCTCACTCATCAACTTACCATATTTCATCTTAAGATTTAGTTGGGCCCTTGATACAGATTCACTGATTATGATAAGCAAGCTCTCTCTCTCTCTCTCTCTCTCTCTCTCTCTCTCTCTCTCTCTCTCTGTTATATTAATTTTAAGATGAAATGACATTCACTAACCAGTTAACTGGTGTAATTTAAAAAAAAAATGATGTCCCTCAGGAGTTGCACTCTTGTTTATTTTGTAACATGCCAGACAAGTTCACTGCATGTTCACATTATGAGAACGGTCTGGAATAATAATTGTACAGAGTCTGCAAGGAATGCCACTGATGGTGTGATGGAGGTACCAAGATCAATACCACACCAATATATAGCATCATGTTCACAGAAAGCGAGGGATACTAATTATATTTACTCTGGTGGAGAGTCTTTGATCTTGGATGGGGAATAATTGTCATCAAACTCGCAGTGGTCACAATGCTGTAATGATACAAAGTTAAAAAACAGGGGAAAACAAAGCAATAAAATCAAGCTCTGCAGATTGATAGAGTCCTTTCTTTGTAGAATCAATTGACCAAATCATAATGTTTACCAAGCAGTATATGAAAATCAGAAGACCCACCGTAGAGAGTTCAGTTCAAAGACTGGCAGCATAATTAATTGATAAGGATATGATGATTTATTAAGTATTTAGAGTTGAATATATTTGAGTACTTAAAATTCAAGCCTTGTTCATGTGACATTGTTACAGTAGCAAAAAGCTGTACTTTTATAGAAGGGATTACACTTGCAATCAACAATTTCCTCAAAACATTTCAAGCACAATTTACATGTATGTCATCTCTCAAATAAGTTTGGATGCAAGTAGAAAGGGGACTTGTATTGCTCTCAGAATACTCTCAGAATGCTTGTTGCTTGTGTGATCCTGCAAAAGATGTCTCTAGGCTCCTTAAGCAAGGAAGGTTCCCCGATAATTAATGTTGCAATTCAATCTGTAAAACATGAGGACCAATATATATGTAGCATTTAGGCATAAAGTGTTTGTAAGACCTCTTAAATTAATCACACATTAAGTAATTGTAAAAACTGTGAACATGTGGTTGTTGGAGTGTTTTTTATTTCACCATTCATTTTGTGATTCCTACTGTGTTGCAGCCATTGTTTGTAAAAATAAGGTCATCTGCTGTTCTAGCATGGAGAGCTTCCTCAAAATTGGCTGTCTATATAACAATGGGTGTTAGTACAATAATGGTTTCTTATTGCTAACTACATTATCATCAATACTCGTATTCCATTTATGTGCTGAACAATTACCACACCAATAGTAAATGAAGGTCAAAATTAAAAACTTTGCGAAAGATAGATGACATCCCAAGAGGAAACATCCTTGATGTGCTCTTAAACGACAAACGAAATACTACAGCAGAAGGTGAAAAAATGTATACAGGAAAAATTTTCTCTGTTTTGATTAGGTCTCATCCCATTCATTGACAGCAGATGAATTTAAATGAGTCTAATTGAAAAGTACGAATCACTTTTCTTTAACTGTAACTTTTTTTGACAAATTTCAAACAGCGCCAAATCTTTTAAAACCATTATTTGGCACAATTAACACAGCTTGGAATTAAAAACAAATAATAGATTAATGAGGAAGTTTTCAATGGTTATGCTACAAGATTTCATCTGATCTCTTTTAATATGTCAGGGTGTAGAGGAGTCTCTATAATATTAATGCCCTTTCTTTGGATGCAGATTGCGATAATTGAAAATGTACCGGTATATGCAACATCCTATTAACTTTTTTAAAGAAATTCATTTTGATACATAATTCATATGCGTGTAACAATTACAAAAAGAATTGACAATTATGCCCCGCTGCTCACGATTGAATTACATCTGTGTGTGGCGAACTAATATTGAATATTTAATTAAGCTGTATACATGTTCTCCGACATTGAAAAAGATAAGATTAATGTAAATTTCTGAGAACACCTAGCTATTACTTTTGATATTTAATTGAAAATTCAGCTGCAAGCAGAATCGTGGAAATGGTTTTCCCGAAATAAGTCTTTTGGGTGAAGTTTTCCTTTAACTGAGAGATTAAATCGGAGCATAAAATTCATGTTTTCCTCCATGCTCATCGATGCCAATCTGACAACAATACAAGAGGCGCATGGTTTGCAATATAAACCCCAAGCCTTCCTTGAAGTTGACTCAGTTTAAATGCAAGTGTCTTATCTCCAGAAATTCATTTCCTGACTTGCTCTGTATCTTTAAGAATGAAATTTTTGATTCTGGAATATTAATATGCCACGCAATCTATCTTGGAGTGTTTACATTTTGGAAAAGAGGGAACTTGAATTAAGTTGCTTCATTGAAAGGTTTCTTATCTGCAAGAAAGCAACAAAAATGATTCTGTCAGTCAGTATCTTGCTGCGAAAACCTGATAACATTGTCAAATGTGCATTTAATTGCTGTATCAAAAAAATGGTTGAAGCTGTGGAATGTACAAGTATCGGAAGGAGCAGCTCTCACTATGCAGTTAACTGTTTTTTGTTTTAATTAAATGCAGAAACAAAAAATCTCCTTCTTTCCAATAAATCACACCAAAATGAATTAGATATATGTATTAATGGCCATTAATTTAGCACCCTCTTCTAACATCCATGTTTATACATTTGAAAAAATTAACAATACAGATCTTTCCAAAGACCTGTATGAATCTGAGGCTGTTTAAGAAATTTTGTTCAAAAATAATCATCCTAATATAAAATGGTGTATAAAATTGTAAAAAAAGTGTTTTCTTTCAAACTGTGCTTTCCTTTCATGTTTTGCTACAGAAACCCAGAAATCAGAAGTGACTTTCTTTGGGTCAGAGTACATTTTCTACGACTTCGTAGCACAAGGGACAGATCCAATCAGCAGCCAGTCAGACAGGGTGGAGTTTTACTTCCGGACCAAACAGCACACTGGCTTCCTGTTCTATACAGGTATGTACAGAATCATACCCTCCAGGCATAACAATTAAAGCACCATTGGAGACAACAGTGGAGCTTTGTAGAGATCAAATGTCCTACTCATGATGGGGAAGAATAGAATTCATGTACAAAAACATCCCTAATCCAAGAAAACTAAGAGATTTAATGTCAGATTTTCACTGAATATTTTCAAAAACTTGAAAAATGCTCACATTTATTGAAGGTCTGTAGATAACAGAATAAAAAGCAATGCTGAGCACCCTATGATATATAGATTTTAAATATTTCCTAACTTGAATAGACCAATTTGTATTCAAGATTTTATCAGATATAAGAATGTTACTTTAGAAACATTCATGAAAATGATTACTAAAAGATTTTACTTCATGTTAGGTTCCCAATTAATTCACATTGAATCAAATTTGGACTGACACTGACTAAGGTCTTTCATGTAGATTAGAAAAATCAGGAAATACATTCCTTAGTATGATTACTCCAAAAATTTATGACAAGTAGAAAGAGAATGAATGTTTTTTAAAAATACGTAATGAAAAATAATCATAGTGACAGACTGAGATGACAATGTTCTTTCATTTTAAAGGTTCAGCATCTGTTAGTTCAATCAATATAAGTATTTCATTCACATTATTAAAAACAGTTAAGGATTTTATGTATCATGACCTTTTTGCATGCTCTGATTGGCTGTGTACAACTGCTTAAGGCTTTGATCCAGAAACAGTATTGTATATGTTAAAATTGAAAAAGGAGTTATGTCATCTTTCAATTTTTTTTTATTCTTTAGGTCAGTGTCCAGTAATCTAATTTATTTTTTTATTTTTTTTTTGTGGTTGGGGGGGGGGGGGGGGGTGGATGACTAGTAAGACTCTTGTTTAGTAAAGTTCTGGAGAAGCATTCAATCATAGTGTAGCTGTTCTTTATGAAAGCCCTTTGCAGGAGACTGTAACAGTAAACTCTTATCTCTTATCTGAGTATTGGGAAATTATCGACATGGTTCAAGTCACACTTCTGTTCACTGATATTTCATTAAAAAGATATTATTTCTGTAAATACATGTATCAGTTCTACTGCTACAAAGGAAATTACATTAGCATTTGTGATCAAAGTATGCAAATGCAAATGAGCCGTGTTAAAGGACAAGTTTTTGTGACTTCCAAAAGGTTATATTTGAAAAATTTGATTTATTCAGATGGAATCATTCCAATGTGGAAAATTGAACTTTGTTTCCATGCATTTCTGTAAAAATTCCATCTTAGGTCAGAATAATTTTGTATTAAAGTACAAAAAAACTGGTCACAGATTCTAATTAAAGATAAAAATTGTCCAAGATATGATTTGACTTTAACAGCACAACAGTTTTATGGATTCCAGAGAATGACAGATGAAATGTATGTTTCAGGTGAAAGAAGTGACTACATAAGTATTGCTTTAAAGAGTGGAACGATCATGGCCATTGTTAACTTAGGTGGCGGTGAAACCAAGCTGGATGTCGACCCCAGTGGTTACCGCTTTGATGACAACCAGTGGCACCACCTGTTGTTAACCAGGTCTTCAAGGAAGGTAACTCCTTAGTCTGAGTCTGTCCTCCCTTCAATCTACGATGTATTTATTGCAGGATATGCAGCTACGTTTTATTGTTACTTTAGTTATTTACATCAATGTTTTATGATTTTCTTTAGCACCAGTTTTAGCTGAATGCAATAGGTGCAATAAGTTTATTGATCTTCAGGATTGCTGGTAGCTTCAATGTCAATTTGTTTCAAGACTTTAATGATAACTTTAAGAAATGGAATACTCATTAAGAATGGCTACAGTCATCATAAAGAATTGCAGAAAATTTGGGGACAGTTAGTTTTCTTTTGACTGATGAGCATGCAATGCAACAAAATGGACTTGGAGCTGCTAGAAAACTAAGCACAAATTGAGATAGAACAAGTTTAGAATAGACAGCACTGCTGTATATAACTTCCAATCACTCTGCACTTTTTACCCTTAATTTACTTGGAACTGATATTTTATTTTCTATTGAGTTTGAATTTTTTTCATTAATTGAAAAGCTGACAGTAGGAAATGCCAAGTATATAGTAAGTAACCATGGCGATTGTGAGTTACCATGGTAGCATGAATGCATGGGTTCCTTCCTGCATCCCTATTTCTCATACATTATTATATGTATTGGCCAGTAAACCTTGTGCTTTATCGTTTTTTGTTTGTAGGCTTGGCATCATTGATCTACCTGTAATACAAGACTGTGATGTACCGTACATATATCAGCCAAAAAAAAAATGTCCCTCTCTCAGACATCTGTTGTATATAATGTACAGTCCTCTTGCGTGTCTGTTGATTAGTCACACCATCAGCCATGATTCACATGATCAAGTGTGTGCAAAATGTGAACAGAAAATAGATGATGTATTTGATGCTGTTTTTGTTCAGTGGTACATATTCAATAAGCTGCATGGTTTGGCTGGTCTAAAGCTGCAGTGGAATGTGTAGAGTAACCTATCAAAAGTTTTGTATAGGGTAGATTTGCAAATATATATATCTAGTATTTTCTTAGAAAGTTACTTACAAGTGATTCTACTTTAGAATTATGCTAGATCTGAAAAAAATATATCTTAAAAGAGTTCAAGGTTAAGTGAGAGCATGTAGTTTCTGATAGTTACACATATCATATTTCAGTTTAAGTCTGTTACATAACATGATATTCAATGATGGTTTCCATCTGGAAATCTTCAATCATCTTTAGAGTCTCTGCACTGGAGATGAAAAACAAGATATTTAGTGAAATCATGTCATTGACATTTGAGGAAAAGCATGGTGTTACAGAGATGTAAGTAGAATTGTCCTTGTCGGAGCTTGTTTCTTTGTTATATTGTTGTAATATTGAATCAATGTGAGGACCAGTATTCACATCAATGCTTACTTCAATGGCTTCAATAAAGAGTAATGTGTGATTTGTGTAAAGTTAACCTTTCTAGGAGACCCTGTGAGGAACTGGGACTAGGTTTATTACAGAAGCGCGAAGGATGTGGCATTTTGTGGGCACCAATAGCCCCTGTGTGAATTCAGTAATCAGATTTGTGTAAGGGCTGGGGAGCCATTTTGGCGAGACCAATCAAATCTATCCTAAACCTGCTCATCAGTATTATGAGTTGGAACTCTGGAACTGTTGGTCAGCTGACAGAAATGTAATTGATATTTACATGTTTCATAAGCCCTGATGACTAAAGACTTGGGCTATTTCATTACTCAGGGGCCACTGAATCCAAATGAGGAGTGTTCGATTAATTTTCTGGTTGGTCTGAATTAGAGCTTTAATGGAGTTAAGTAATTATGCTGGTTTGATCTGATACCACTGTTGGCCAAGTTGACTGAGGGCTTCTGGGAATTCCTTATGTTTTGTTTTCTCTGTGTGCATTGTTTTTCCCCAGTGTGTTTTCCCATTGATTTTTGGAACAAATCAATCATATTTATAGACAAAAAAGAAATAATGAAATGGAATCATGTTAGATCTGAGAATACACATGATCATCAACAAAGCTTAGAACCTAGAGGTTACCAACTGAATGAAATCTGAGAAGATCAAATATCAACAGTATGAATAATACAAAAAACCACAAACAATTAAATTATTCACATTAAATTGATAAATTTATTTGTTTAGATTCTGTAATAATGAAATATATACAGGTCTCTAAAATTAGAAGATTTTTAAAATGTTTTTTGATTGTAAAGTATTTTAGAAACTTTAACTGAGCCTATTGCAATATTGTTTACAACCCTTTAGCATCAGCAATTTGTGTGTAATAACAAAGCCACATTTAATTTTGATGAGTATTTTTTGGAATTGAGATTTTCTGGTTCATTACAGGTAGCAATGACGGTGGACGGGATCCACTCGACAGAGCGGAGCATGGTGGGGGTGTTCACCATGCTTGACAGCAAAGTTTTGTACGTGGGTGGTCACCCTAACGCCATGAGGATGGGACAGGGAATCATCGTCACAAACTACTTCAAAGGATGCATGAAAAAGGTATGTGTTGGAGGGGTTTTGTAGATAAGAAAGTTTAGTGTCAGGAGTCTTCTGGATGAAATTGGGAAAAGTTTCTGTCAAAAGGGTAACTGATATGGATAATTTTGTGGGAGAGAGGCATCTACCAAATAGATAGGAAACGCGTTTGTCAGAGGGAACTTTTAGATGATAAAAAAAGAATTTCAGTTTGTATCAGTTTGGTCATCTTCCAGATGGTGTCAGAGGTCACATAGGTGGGGAAAAGAAGTAAAATTAGGAACTGAAACTTTTGACAGTTAGTATTTCAGAGCTGCTTAGAAACCGAGAAACAAAGATTTATTTGTACTTAGGTTTTTATTGATTTTTATTTCATTTGATTGAAAAATTAAACAAGTACCATAGATGGCACATTTTGACACATAGTCACACAATACAGAACACACAGTCTGCCAATTCTGTTCATTGCTTTAGAATCACTGGGGTCGCTGCAACAGCCAGATGAAGTGTTCTGCAAATGTCATTAGATAAAATTTAAGTTATTATAGTTAATGCAGCAATCCAAGAAAATCCTCTGCCATACCTGAAGCTGTCCCCTATAACCAGGTAATTTGCTGCAATTCGATAAAAAGTGGTGACGTGATCGGAATGTGATAATGGATTCTATTGGGTACAAATTTATCTGCAGTTGATGCATTTATTGCAGAACGCAATAAACAAACTGGTCATCCTGCCTGACTAGCTGCTATAAAATATCAATATTGTTTTATTATCACCATGATTTAATTATCGAAAGCTTAAAAGTACGTGTCATCTATAAGTACACAAAAACTATTTTTCTCACGTTTTAAATAGTACATGTTCTGCTTGGAAATGTTAATTTCTATTCATATGTAGATCTTATTGATGGGCTGTCAGGCCGTGTTGCCAGTTTTATTGAAAATGAAACATCATGTCAGATCAGCTTTTGTAAATGAGTGTAAAGAATTTTTCAATTTTAAAGTGTTGTATTACTTTTCATCAATATATCGTATATTAATGGTTTCAGTCTCTTTATTCAAATCAAACAGCATAAAAATGCTTATTTAATTGATCTACAATAGAAATTTATTGCTTGTTCATCCAGCATTAAACATATTCTCTTTTGGACAGAAACAATATTTCATTGGAGTGTTTTCTACCAGCTAGTGGTTGCATTTTCCTTTTAGCTTTCACGTAAAAAAAATAATAATTTGATGTCGATAGACCTTTACCTGATTCCTCTTCATTAAATGATAAAGATGAAAGCAGGTACATTTTTATACACAAATATTGGTTTTAAATAAAAAATTAATAAATATAAAATCTTTTTAACCCCTGCAAACAAAGCTTGGAAGGAGGAGGTATATTGAACCCCCCATTTAACATATCAAAAGTTTTAATGAGTAGGACTGATGAAACCACAATATTCAAGTTTATAAAATTGATGTATTCACATTCATGACAACATCACCTACACTAACTTTGGTCAAATTTGACACACAGTAACTTGATCTTTGCTTTAAGTCTGTTGTGACCACCTAATACCCTTCTCCTTATGATCCTATTGGTTTGTAATAAATTTCTGTTACCTGTGTTTACTATTTCATTACAAAGTTCTTAAGATATTTTTATAACCACTAAAGCTTCAAATTTCTTGCACAAATAGTCCTGTTTCTTATACAGTATATTGTTTCTGATTTTTAGCTTACCTCAACCAAAGGTTAAGTGAGTTTTGATCAACTCCTGTCCATCCAATTTTTTGGCTGTTTAACTTTTTATGTTTTCTAATTTCATCCAAACTTGGCAATGAGCATATTATGATAAAGGGATCTCAAGTTCATTCAATTGAGAGGCCTGTCCCCGGGATCATAAAGCATCATTATAGGCTTATGTCCAAATTTCAATCATTCATAAAATTATAATATATCATAAAGGACTATATGTGGTATTATGCATTTCTGGCTCCCAAAATTAAAGTTCTATAGACAGCTTTAAAATTAAGGTTGAAGATAGTTGAAATCATATTGAAAGTAACTGTGTAAAAGTTTTATCACCCTAGTGAAGTCATAATGTAAAAAATGACTTCTTGTCTTATTTTGATTAATTAATGTTTTGGAGAAATATATGGTTTTTCGACTGGTAAACATGGAGCACTGCATGCTTGCTCAAGTACCATTTTTAACTGCGATATGTATAATTATATGAACAAAATCATATGTTAAGGTTATACTTGAGCAGACCTGCGCTCTATACTTCCAAAGGTAAAATATAAAGGAAAGTTGGCAATATTTTCATTTGTTTGCAAAATCGCGGGAATTATCCCATTTTTGTGACGTCATAGATGAACAGCTATCAGACAATGATGACTAATATCAAGAATAATGTGAAAGACAACCTCTGTGTAATGCACAGGATGGAACTGTGCCATTCAGTCAGCTGAAATATGACTGAAAGGTAACTGAAAAGTGACTGAATGGCATAGTTATGCCATTCAGTCACCTTTCCAGACCATTCAGTTAACATTCAGTTGACTGAATGGCACAGTTTCATCCTGTGATGTTTTATGAAGATTTGATTTTGATACTATTTAAAGGGGGGGGGGGGGGGGGGGGCAGATATTTGCCCATTTTAAATATAGTCCTTACGCTTAAAATTTGTAACTATCAGCATAATATAGAGACACATTTTAATAGCATTTCATTTTTTTGATATTTTCAATCACAAGACAATAAGACAGTGTACAAATTTTGACTTTAAGGCTTAATAGACTGCTTCATGATCCTGTGGCCTGGTTTCCGTCCAAGAATAGATAATTAGGCAATTAAAAAAGGGGTACTTTTAGGAGGTGTTTTAAAAATATTTTTCCTAAGAAACAAATAACCAGTAGAATCAACACCTCAACAGAAGCCTCTTTAAGAGCAATTAATTTATGCTTCTTGGACACTGTGAAATGCTTATTATACAAAGATTATACAATGTACAACAGTTTTAATATTAATATGACGCTGTTCAAACCAGGGTTCTCAATAGGGGAGGGTCAAAATTCATTATGAATGGTTAGAGAACTTAACAATTTTTTCTCTGAAGAATATGTAATGAAGGTTGCTACTTGTAAAATTATTTTTTGTGATATATTATTTCAATAAAGTCAGATTCAACAAATAAGGGCTATAACTTAAATTATTAAAGAAAATTGGATGCAGGTTTTCTAAGAATATACCTCTTCAATAGTAAAGCCATTCATCTTATTTTGTAGGTTTGACATTGCCACTCAGGTGAGCAATGTGGCCCATGGGCTGCTTGTTATTTCAATTTTTGACCTACATATTGATGGTTTTCGTAGATTTTTGGACAATTCAGCAACTTTAATATTGGTTGGAGGGCCATTGATTTTCCCGTACTCCCTTTGCTGTCATTCTATTTGATTACCAGTAATTGTAACAAAGTCCCCTAGCTTCCATGCTAGGTTGTGACATTTTATGGAGATCGAAGGTTTTACACCATGCAGTCTTTTATGCGTTTTGTGGGGGAAATCTTTGATTAAAAATGAAGTTATGGCTTTTACAAATGTCAATGCAACCTAATTTTCAGGGAATGTTTAATGTAGTAGTTTTTATCTGTGATAAACATGATAAAATCATTATCTGCAAGCTCATGATGAATTAACTAAAGTAAGATTTACGGGATGATTTGGGTGCAAGTTTGATCAGCCATCTAGGTGGTATTTGGTGGCTAATACTTTTCTTAGTCAAACTTTACTTGATGTTTTTGTCAAAGACCTATGAAATCTTTGTAATAAAAGTGTACAAATATCCCATTATTTGGAATTATATCAGACAGTGACTCTGGTAGTAAGTAGTGTACATTACCAAATATCTTGTTATATATTCCTCCACCATCAATTTTATGTCACATAAAATCCCTAACAAGGCAATTTTCAGCCGAGAAGAAATCTTGATTCATCCTTATGTGACAGAAATAAATCTAATTATCCTCATTCAAGATCAGTCTACGTGGGTGAAGTTCTCTAGATATGACATTTTCCAACTGATTTTCTTTCTTTTATAGGTGATTTACATGGCTGACAGCTTAAAACTTGACCTGAGCAAGATGGCATCAATGGGCAACAGTTTTGTTCAAGTGGAAGGCAAGATGACCTTCAACCAATGTCAAGATATTGTAGAAACTAAACCAATCACTTTCACCACCCCTGAGTCTTTCATCCCACTCCCTCGCTGGGAGGTGGGAAAGGAGGGGTCCTCACTGTCATTTACATTCCAAACAAGTGAAGACAAAGGGGTCATCATGTACAACAGCCGCAGAGGAAATTCAGACTTTTTCGCCTTTGAAATATTTGACGGTTACCTGTGGTTCATCATTGACTTAGGTTCTGGAGCATTCAAAGACAGGATAGCCACAAAAATAAATGATAAGATGCCACATCATGTGACTTTAAAACACTTTGCCACCAGGAAATCGGGGTCATTTTCTCTTGATAATGAGGCCAAAGATTACACTGTTCCAGGTAACAGCACAAACCTAAACTTGGATGGAGAGCTCTATGTTGGTGGATTCGGAACGTCCAATAAAGATATTCCTAAAGACCTGTGGGCTGGGACTCTTGGATATGGCTATGTTGGGTGCATGCAGGACCTCATATTGAACGGGAACAAAGTGGACCTGTTAATGGTGGCCAGGAAGAACAGTCGTGTGGGGATAGGTGACCGGTGCAAGGTGCAGACCTGGAACAATTGTCTGACGGTGACCCGGCCCTGTGTGAATGGGGGGACCTGCTCGGAGGGCTGGAACAGATACATGTGTGACTGTCGGAGGACCTCATACAGGGGCACACAGTGTCAGTCAGGTGAGTGGGCTCAGGTGATAAGAAAGGTAGAATGTTAAAGAGGGACATCATACAGAGGCACACAGTGTCAGTCAGGTGAGTGGGCTCAGGTGATAGGAAAGGTAGGATGTTAAAGGGGATATCGTACAGGGGCACACAGTGTCAGTCAGGTAAGTGGGTCGTTAGAAATTGGGGCAGAAATAAGCTGTGGAAAATTGAGGATAATAGGTTCAAATGTTTTGCCAGTCAATGATAATGGAAACTATCTTTACATCCATAATATTGTACATTTTTTGTCATTTACTGTTAAAAGTAATCTACTATTCGCAAGAACTATCTTGACAATAAATAGTTTGTTTGGATGAAATTTTTAAGCATAGGTGTTTTTAGGCATTAACTATGTGTTGATCAGAGCTGTTAAATTTGTTAGACATTTTTGGTTCACACATTAGCACGTACTTAAATATCAAAACAGATCAGAAAAAAAGCTTCAGAAGCCATTGATATCGGAACAGTTTTCAATACTGGGTCATCAGATGTAGACATTGCGTTTTGCAGTCAACGTCTGAGTGATTGCTATAAAGAGTGGGATCAGTATAGTGAATGGTTTCTTTCTTCTTGCGCTGGCCATTAGTTAGCTCAGTAAAAAACATCTGATGCTGGTACAGATCTTGTTGATGTAGTTCAAAACGATAGTTAATGCAAAATGCAAAAAAATATGCAACTCCCCTATGGATTTTGTGATCTAGATCAATTGACTGATTCCAGGAGATGTATCCATTTACAAGTGATGATTATTTGTGAAGTATGTAGTCACCATGGCTAAAATCAGCCCCAGAAACCAGAATCAGTCTGCTAATTAGGGGATGGGGCAGATCAATTTCTCTGTTTGAAGTTAGAGGAATACTTAATCATTTTGCAGTTTTTGGAGACAGTAAGCATGAATTAATAAGGTTGTGCTAACATCCATGCTCATTTCTGTTATATCAGTGGACTTAAATATTTATAGAATCACTAAAACTCATCTGCTCTCGGTACAGTAGTCACATTTTTTGTCAAATTGAATGTAAATATTTAATATATGAGGAGTGCGTGTGAGAATAATCAGATTCAAGCAAACTACTTATTTGATCTTTTATGGGTAATCACACTCGATTAATTTTTTTTCTCCAAATTTCATGAAAATGATATATACACAAGTTACTGTAAATTCCTAATTAAACGTGAGGATTAATATCCGCGTAAAATTGTGAGAAACCCCTCGCAGATTTTAAAAACTCACTTTTATTTTCTGAAAGTTGAAATCATAAGAGATAGGGATAAAAGTTCCGCATTCGTGATTTTATAATCTCGCATTTTGATACAAAACAGTGGGATCGCGGAATTAATCTCTAATTGTTCATTAGGAAGACAGAATAACAAATTGGTAAGCTGCATTTACCATCAAATCAAGGCTCTGGCATCAGTTTGTCTGACTTATTTGGTTTAATGCCCTTACCACCGCCATTAGATGGATATTCAGACCCCCCTTATCCAAAGCCTAATTGTCATCACAGGGAATATTTGTCTGAGATTTGGCAATCAAAACTGGGATGTACTATCTGTCCAATTGAGCAATTTGATAGATGTACTGTATATCTGATGGTGGTGAGATGTTGATGAGTTGGGACATTTGTAGAAAACCAGATACCTTCCATTAAGTCTCTTCCTAATCTGCTGCCATTTCATCATGCAATCCATTTAACTTTAGTAAGAAATGGCAACACACCATTCCTGGCTAAACACTGAGTATATTGGTTATCCTCCAAATATATGGAAATTGGTTTAACAGGTTGATCTCCATCCCTGTAAGATATTGATTTCCTTGCAGGAAGTTAAATGTAAACTAAGACTTACTAGTTACAATCATGGACAGTTAGAGGGATTTCATGTCCAAGTAAATGAACTGTTATTTTTATTTTTGATTTCTGCCTTAAACATGTGAAAAGATGTTTATGATATATCTCTTTGTAATGGTTTACTGGATACATATATAAAGCTCCGTATCTGCAAATACATGCAGTAATGTGTTTCAGCATAAAATGGTTTCTTTCATTGATGATGTTTTCCCTCATAATTGTAATAAGGTATTATAATGTGAATTTTCTATATGCAATACAGTGTAGTTATTGGTAGGATAGGCACCACAGAGATTGATGTACACCTATATTATGTTTAAATTGCTAACATTTTAGTACCTATGTGACAAAAATACATTATAAGTAATATCATTATTTTGGGGAGCCCCCTGTTTTTTCCTTGCTTTAAATTACTTGATCAAAACTAAGTTGCTTACACAACAATCTGTTAAATAAGATATCCACAAAATTATAAGTTTATGCTACTGTAGATTCTATTAAACGCGAGGAATTAACATTTGCATCCGAGAGAAGCACATCTCACGCCTATTAAAATTTCACTTTTATTTTTCTGACGGATGTAAACTACTGTGTAACTATGATAAAAATTCGACAATCGGATTTTATATTTTCGCGATTTAATGGAAAACAAATGAATTGCGGAATTAAGTACTTGCATAATATAAGGAATCAGTTTTGGTTTTGAAATAATTTGTTTGTTGGCTTTTGATACAGTTGCATCCACTTTGAATTTTGATGGTGGGCAGTACATGAAGGTGGTGTTTCCTGAGGAGTCAGTTACTGAGGTGGAAGACATTTCACTCCAGTTCCGGACAGAGCAAGAATCCGGACTTCTTCTGGTCACCTCCTCCCAGAAATCCTCAGACATGCTGCTGCTGTACCTAGACAAGGGGAAGCTCAAACTGGAGACCAGCATCAACAACAAGAGAGAGGTGGGAATCTAGAAGTCAGTGGGGAGCTAGGGGCAGTGGGGATGTAGAGGTCAGTTGGGAGCTAGAAGTTAATGGGGATCTATGGATCATTGGAAAACTAGGGGTCAGTGGGGATAAAGGTGTCAGTGGGGATCAAAAAGTCAGTGGAGATCTAGAAGTATGAGTTTCTAAGGATCAATGGGGAGCAAGGGATCAGTGGGAATAAGGGATCAGTTGGATTCCAGGCATGAGTTGGGATTTAGGTGTCAGTATAGGAAGCAATGAGTCAATTGGGATCTAAAGATCAGGGCTGCGTTTTACAAAAGAACTTACGACTTACGACCAAATTAATAAATGCTAATTAATCACAAACTAATCAATGATTTATTCTAAAGACTGTAAAATATAATCTTGGGAATTGAAATATTTGTAAGTAAAAGGTTTTATATCAGTTTTGATCATTAAAGATTATTTTACGAAACTGTAAATATTTACGACTTTGTCGTAAGTTCTTTTGTAAAATGCAGCCCAGTGGTGTTCTAGTGATCAATAAGATGCAAGGGGTCATTGGGGATTTTGGGATTAAGGAATCAGTTGGGTTAGGTATAAAGAGCTTTTTTGTGTTGCAAATTTTGCAAAATTGGCAGCAACAATTGCAATACCTTGTTTTACAATTTGTCTTTAAGAAGATTTTTATTTTGCAGTATAAAAATTACTGTATTTGTAATATAAATGTTGCTACTTTTTCAGCAAATGACGATTGGCCGAGAAAGACTGAATGACCTAGTTTGGCATACTGTTTATATGACCAGGCGAGGGGATACACTCACCCTCAAAATAGACAACAATGACCCTAGCGCAGGTAACATTCAAGGTGTCACACCTGTCTTTTAATAAATTGCACTTATATTACCTCCATCTTCTAGAAGTCTACATATAATATCTAGAATTAAAAAACTTTTATTCCATAGAAATGCTTTAAATCTTTGTTGTTCCAAATTTCAAGTCTCTTGATAAATTTGTCGAAAAATTACAGAAAACGAAAAGAAAACTCTTTTTACGACCCGATCTATATAAAGCAATCAGATAACGGC
Source organism: Magallana nippona (assembly GCA_033439105.1). Lineage (NCBI taxonomy): Eukaryota > Metazoa > Mollusca > Bivalvia > Ostreida > Ostreidae > Magallana > Magallana nippona. Next base: position 44,854,200 of record CM065923.1, on the reverse strand, counting down.
AATATAATAATGTAAAGATTTGAACACAACACATTAGACCTGGTCTTAGCAGCCTGCAGCAAATCTCTCTATTGATTGATTCTTCTCTATTTTTCAGTAGCATTCTCTTCCTCCTATGTGAAGGTCATGAACATAAAACTCTTGTTGCTAGGTTCCCTCGGCCCATTGCTTTCTGGTAAATATATTTGTCTCTCAACCTCAGGCCGCCTTGGCAATGTCACTATGCTTCTAAGTTCCCTCCCTTGTCCCTGTTTTGGCTCATTTTCTGTTTCATTGCTATTTTTGTCTTACTCCCACTTGGCATTAGTCACTTCATCCTCCTGCACCTTTGTGTTGTACATCTCTGGAAACTTCCAATATCCTAGAAGTGATTTGAAATTAAAATTGTCATTTATTTGGTCTTTTGTGACTGCTTCGTTATTGCACAACTGCAATTTTCTTGTGCTGTTTTGATTGCAATGCATTGAAATATTCTGGTAATTGCATTTTTGTATGTACTGATTTATTGCATGGTTGAGATTGTAAAACTGCTAGTTTATAGACTTTTAGACCATTTATCTCTATTGTGTATGGCAGTTTTACGGTTGAATGTGTAAAAACCATATTTATATGAGAATGTTGTTAAAAATTCATGATGGAGATGACAAAGTTCGTATTTGAGCTTGCCTGAGTCAGAGACAGTAATGGGATTTTCTGTTCAAAGATGTCTGTCCTCTGCACGTTTTGTTTCCATCTTTTTACTTTTCCAGGTTTTATTTAAAGCAATATGAGCTGTATTTTTCAGAATTTTAATGTGGTACAAAAACTTCTTTTTATGACAATTCTGCATGTAACTTAAACCTTTATGAGGAATAAGAAAAGAATAAACCATTGAGTAGAATCAGAAGAAAGATATCTCTTCTAAGGAATATATAACTACCAATTTTTGTACAGGATGACAATAATGTAATTTTGCTTCAATCAGGGCCGCTAAATTAGTTTTCCCCACAAGTGTATGATTAACATAAGTTTATAAACCATAAAATTTGTAGTCAATTTAGTAGTAAGTTACAATTTCACATTAATTTTCTTTACACAAATATTGCAGCCCATATTGCTTTAAAAGAACTAGTGATGCTATGTTATTGATAATGGACATAGAATTAAGACAGAGCACTAATTAAAACAAGCTTGATTATAAGCAAAATAATTTTATTACAAATCCAAGCATACATATTGCAAAAATATGGATTTGGTCTGCTTTGTTTCAGTAACCAATAACTCAGGTGGGCAATGAATGGCCCAGCAACCTATACATTATATAGGTGTAGATATCTTGTTTGTTTCTCACCAATATATGTAGTAAAATTCTATTGATAACAGATTGCAGAAGATAATCTTCTTGTAAAACTTCTTTCTTCATTTGCTTACTTTTACTTGGTCTGTTTTCCAGATACATATCCCAGAGTGCAACGATCTATGAACCTGCTTCAGATGGAGGTAGGTAGAAGCATCATGCCAAAGGATGACTTATATCTCCGCCAAATTCCTAGTTTTGTGGGATCTATGCAACAGTTTTACTTCAACAACAAAGAGATTATCCAGCTTGCCAAGACCAGTTCACTTCCAAATCTGAATATTACTGCCCGGTTTATCTCAGATACTCCGCTTCTGAGGGACACAGTGACATTCAAGTCAAAGGATGCATATGTCGCTCTTCCCAAACTGATTGCCAGGTCTCAATTTTCTATTTCCTTCCAATTTAAGACAGTTGAGTTGTATGGTTTGTTACTGTATAATGGTGGGCAGGGTCAGGATTTCATTGCTATAGAGCTACAGTATGGGTATCTTCATGTCCGGTTCAACATGGGAATGGACCCACAGCGTGTGGTGGTCAACACACAGCAACAACTCAACGACAACCAGTGGCACTTTGTGTCCATACACCGACCAGGGCTCGAGCAGATTCAGATTCGTGTGGATGAATATCCAGCCGTCAGTGACCTCACCGGATCAACAAGAATTCATCTGGATCTGACTGGTCACCTGTATGTAGGGGGAGTCAATAAGTCGATGTACAAAGAAATGCCACATTCATCTCCTCTTGGATTCCAAGGTTGCATGGCATCAGTGGACTTTAATGGAAAAAGGCCTAATTTATTCAGAGAAGATTACTATGGTGTAGAGAAGGGTTGTCAAGGTAACAGTTTTTAAAGATATGTTGTTACATTGTGGCTAAGTTTATTCTCTCTACAGATGTCTTTTATTAAGTTTGTATTCTTGTAATACAAATCACTGATTGCAACTACAGCAAAACTCTTTTATAGCGAATTTCAAGGGACCATAGAAAAAACTTTGTTATAGCCATAATTTGTTAGAAAGTTTACAGTGAATTCATTATAAATAAAATCAGCTGACAATTCTTCAAACTATCGGAAGTTATAAAATCAATATCACTGACAAAAAGTGTCAAAGTAATCTTTTCTCTTCAATTAAAAAAAAATTCTGCATAATATATGAATTTGAGTATCTTATATATGCATCTTGAAAAATCATATATATTTTAATGAAATTTGTTTTGAAAAATATTAGTTATATAAATGAATAAATACTTTAAAATTTTGCCAGCGGGGTTTGAAAATTACTTTGTTATAGCCACAAATTTGTTATATCCATGTTCATTATATTCGAGTTTTGCTGTATATGTATTCTGTGATTTTTTTTATTGTAACTTATTTGTGATGTTTTTCTGGATCAAGGTGCCAGTAACAGCTGCCGCACAGATTCCTGTCTGAATAGAGGGTATTGTATAGAGCAGTGGAATAGTTTTCAGTGTGACTGTGACATGACTTCTTACACAGGACAAAGGTGTATGAAAGGTATGATGGTGTCCTGTCATGTTATAGATTTAGTTGTACATGTACCGTATTTCCTAGTATTTCACAGGGGACATTGGGAAATACCCGTCACGGGAAATATGAGTATTTCCCACTTTTTAGCCAACCCTGTGTTATACTGTACACAAGATTTACAATTTGTACTTGGAAATTCAATCCTTTTTCAGAATAAAAAAATTTGAACAGCAATGAATGATTCTATCAACCTGATTTGAATAACAAATTATTGCAATGCATAATCTAGAAAGGAATTAATTTCCAATGCTGAAAATTCTCGTGCAGCAATTACTTTGACATCTCATGGGAAATAATCTATTGAAATAATCTATTGAAACACTAACATTTGCATGCATATTGTATTATTTATTCCTTGTTTGGACCTAATTTATGATTGTCTTCACAGAGAGCATGTCAGCCACGTTTGGTCAGGGGCTGATCACCTACTACTACCCCCCTGACTCCCTTCCCAGCCGGACCAGTGACAGACTGGCCTTTGGGTTCCGGATGAGTTCCAGTCTGGAGAAACAGGTGACTCTTCTACGTATTGAGAGTCAGACAGGAGCAGACTTCCTGGAAGTAGAAATCGTAAGTAAGCTTGATCAGAAAGACACTTTTACCTGTCTTTTGACTGAGGTTTTATAGTACAGTCGAACTTCGTTATCTCGAACTAGATGGGACTGTTTAAAAACTTAAAAAATAAGTGGTTGGTACTTAAAAATCACTTCGACATATCCATTGTATTCGAGATATCAGTGTTCGAGATATCGAAGTTCAACTGTATGCTGAGTGCCTCTGTGTGAGATACAGACTATACTGTGTGAAGTAGGCTAGTCAGGGGTACACGGATTGCTTACTGCAAGGAGAACAATCCAAGTGATCTGTAGGGTCCTGCTGTCTATGGCCTGTGTGTCTTATCACTATGATCTGGTTTCAGATTGGTGGTTATGTGTATGTGTCTTACAACATGGGCTCACAGATGTCCATTCCTATTGGAGACTACAACACCAAGGTTACTGACGGGAACTACCATGTTGTCAGGGTAACCCGCGATGGGGCTGCGGCCACACTACAGGTCGACAACAATGATGTCAACAGAAAGGACCCCAGCAGTAAGTGCCAGCAAAACTACTGTATGGATATGCATACTTATTTTACATTGTCAATGGCTTCAATATCCAAAAAAGGTGTGATACACTGTATTTTTCAGTGTAAGTATTTTATTTTAATATTAATATTTATTTGTAAGTACATTACAAAATTTCTTGTTTAAAAGCTGTGTAATTATTTATGTGTTATGGGTAAAGTCAAGGTATAATTAGTTATATAAAATTTGAAATCAATTACACTTAACAATTGTTAATCAACATTATTACTGGTCCTATAAGCAGAATTATGCTTACTCTCTGATTTATAGTTATTCTTTTTTTCTTCTTCACATGCTCTTATCATGGATCTTGTTTTGAGCTAAATTAAATCTTGTGAATGAAAAATTAAAATCACCTGTACATACTTGTATCTAGACCCATGAGTAGTGTTCAATATCAACACAAGAAAGAATAGGGCACATGTGAAGTCAAACACTGTGTATGAATACTGTTTGGTTTTCAGGATTTCATTGTAAACATAGACTATTGTACAGTCATCCTATAATTCAGGGTCATACAATGGCTAAATATATTTATTGAATATTGATTACCATGTTCATTCAATAATATGTTTTTAAATTGAGAAATGTGTGAGAATGCAATTACATTTTAAAAGCTTAAAGCATGCTTGTATTCACTCAAATGTATTATCGGAATCTTTTTTGTGTTGAAATTTTTTTCAGAGTAGCTAGATTATTTGTGTCTCAGATGTTTTGTAAATATTGAGACGGGTAATGACTGTTTACTTACTATAAAACACTCCCACCATTGCCCTCTTAGGGGAGCAGTCATTGTGTACAGAATATAAGCATTGACTCTTTTGTGATACTAGCCTGCATGGAATCAAATACATCCTAAAGGCCTAGGGAAGGTTTGAGTGGACGCAGCGAGTTCAAACAGCGGATAGCCGGTACTGATGAACATCAGGCCATTCAGGGGGAGGAAACACAATCATACACAAAGGTCGTTCAGGGAATCCATAGATAAACTTGGAAAGGGGCGGGTCTAGTCCATCCACAGTTATAATTAAGGGACCTCAACATCAATGTCTATCTTTTTTTAAGACAGTAATTTAGCCATGCAATACCTATGTATATCTTGGATTAAAATGTTATTTATTTATTGGAATTGTTTGCTTAGAATTTGTACATTTAACCAGGCTAGAAAACTGCAGTACCACATGAGCTTACCTGTTTTACATGTATATAAACATTCCACCGGTAAAGATATGTAGAAGCTAGTAACTATAAACTTGGTACAAATTTAAGGTTCTCTGATCCTCAGCCTCAAAGTAATTTTTTCATCATAACAATGTAATTCATCCTTCAAACTTTAGAAATGAAATAAAATAAAAAGAAATTTTTTGATGGTATCTAATGAAGTTATTGCAATTTTGGCCACGATGGATATAATGAAATAAATATACAAGTTGAGATCAAATTAGAAAAAAAACCCAGTTCCGGTGCATCGGTGGCTCGAACCCAATTATTTTTAGGTGGTAGCTCTCCGTGGAGCCACAAAGCTAAGCAGTTCGTTGAATAGCTGTGTATAATATTACCACTACAAAACTAATTAAATTTGTCAATATGAAAGGCAGATTTACGGTACGAATAAAAAAAAAACTTATCTGGATAATTTAGAGTTATCAAACATTGCTGAGGATTGGAGATCGTTAAGAAACAAAAGTGGTTACATCAAACATAGAATGCACTACATGAATTAACCTTTAATTAGAATTTTTATTTTAAATGTACCTCAGATGTTTAGTGATGAATTGTTTTGAAGAGTCAATCCTAACAGTGTCTGTGTATATGGACATGTTTGGTAATGTTGCTAGTGCATTTATTGATTGTTACAAATTAGCCAAGCATTTGTAACATGCAAGGCTTAAATTTCAGTTGTTTACTTTTAAAAGAGGTACACCTGTCTGCTGTGCTTATTTAATATTGATGGGCATCATTTCTGTGGATTTAGTGGAATTTATGATATAAAGGTTACGAAAATATATGGAAAATGGTCCTATCGTAATAAAATCTGTAGTCGGATAGCTTTTTTTATGAATTTGATTTTGTCAATTGACAATTTCCTGAAATTGTTGTTCATCAAATATTAAAGAATTAATGCATAGCACATGTAATATAATATATGTTTATAATTGTAATACCTGATTGAAGGTGTTTCAGTGAAAGGGATTACATCTATTTTTTTTTGTACCAAAACTTGTGATGTTATATGTTCTCTGGCAGAATCATTCAAGTTTTTGGGGGAGACAGCAAACCTTTGTGGATTCTTCAAAAGCAACAGCTAAGCTAGGTTGGGAAGTAATCTTATGGATGGATGATTTTCTCAAACAAATTATGATTTAATAATTAAATAAAGTTATTTCTTAAATATTAATGGGAATGTTTGTCTTGGTATGGTTTTCCCAGTACTTGTCCACAAAATCCTCAAAATTGTGATCCCCCAAAAATCTGATGATCCCAATCCATGCATTTGTGTGAAATACTAGTACATTGTACATGTGATATTTACTTCTGCCTTTTTAATGCATCAGGTTTTTTATCCAAGCTTTTCTCTGTGAATGAGTTGGCAGGTAATGGCCGTACACTTGTCTCTAGGTTATCATTGTTTAACCGATGCGTTGCAGTTGAATTTATAAAATTGATGGACCGAGCAAAGAGTGATAACTCTGATAAAATTGACAGCTTTGGATAAAATTTGTAACAGTTACAGAGACTATTCTATGAGTTAATGAATTGTTCTGTTATATATTTATTACTAAAGAAGAGCATCAATGGAGTGTGTTCAACAACCAATCCAAGATCATTGTGGGTGGGAATGGAAGCATTGGAAAGAGACCAGTCTTCACAGGAACTATTTCAGGTGGCAATCTCAGTAACAATGTATTAATTTACTGCATCTGATATAAATGTTCACTGATTATTTAGTTTATGAATCATAAGTGTAGTAAAATTTTGATAAAATTCCATGTTATTTTTTGTTTAGATCATATTACCTGATGTTCACAGAATCATTCGTACATGTTTATTGTAACTTTAAAATCACAACTATCATACACCTGAATTAATTCTGACATATTTGTATTTTTTCCTCCTGATTGGTGGGGTATAGGTCTGGTGTTCAATGGGATTCGAGTGATTGATCTAGCCTGTAATCTGGACCCATTCATTGTGACCCAGGGCAATGTCTTACTCTGCCCCGTCACTACCAGGTAGGGCAGGTATCTCAGGCCTGACTCTAAAATATCAGACTCAGAGTGTGTACTGTTCTCAGTGCTCTGTAGGGAACTGCACTCTTGTATTGTATTTGTTCATGCATCTCAAAATTGGTCCAGCATTTGTATCTGATGTAATTTTTGCTGTTTAAAGTATAGGAAGATCTTATGGTAAAAAGAATTAAGCCTTAACTAAAACTGGTTTTTAATGAACATGAATCAATTTCAATTGTAGAAAACATGAAATGCAGTCAACAGAAGGAATAAGGGTATGTGTCATTCTCTGATTCTTACAAAACTGTTCTCTCTTGGCTTTCCTTTACACTTGCCATTTCACATACTTTCAGTATCAAAATTTCCTTTGTTTGAAAATTCTTTATTTTTTATTTTAAACATTTCTTTAGTTTCATTCACATGATTCACTTGTAGGATTTTTGTTAGTTGTTTGTATAATTAAGTTTATCACTCTCTTAAGATAGACAGAAAAAATGATATTAGGAAAACTGGCATCGAGGAAAGTCAAAGAAGAAATTCTAGAGAGGTACTTTCACCCTATAGCACCAGCAAGCATACTAGCAATTCTAATAATGCACAAGTGTCTGGCAAGGACAATGCTCTCAAGTTTTCTCTAATGAACTCTGAGGAGTTAAAACTTGAAGATGACTTGACCCAAGAACCACAGAATATTCTGTTGGATTACATGAGTGATGACGCAGACTTCGATAACCGGGCGGACTACCAGGGGTCAGGGGGCGGGAACCAAGATATGAGCAGTCAAGAGGAGGATTGGAAGACTATAGATGTGGATTATAAGATAAGCAATAGCAGATACGAGGACGCTGTCCATCATGTGATTCCAAGGAAGCTAGAGACCGACTCCATGGAGTCGAACAAGATGAAGTCCTGGGCTGACAATAGGCTGGGGCGGGGCCAGGAGGTGGGGGTGGTGCTTGGGGGAGAGGAAGTGGTTCAGTTCACGTTTCATCCAATCACAGAGACAGTAAGTGAAAGACTATAGGAATGAGAGATCACTACTAACGCATGATAACTGAGATAGTGGAGGATCATGAGGAATGAACAATCACAACTATAACACGAAAACTTAATGATTGGAAGACCATCATACTTGAGGAATAAAAGATCACAACTAACACATAATAACAAAGTAACTAGAGGACCAAGAGGAGTGAAAGATCCCAAGTAACACATCATAACATAGTGAATGGACTGTCGTAACATGAGGAATGAAAGATCCCTAGTAACACATGATAACTGAGACAGTAAATAGGTGTAGGATCATAAGGAATTAAAGATCCCTACTAATGCATGATAAATGAGACAGTAAATAAGTGGAGGATAATGAAGTATTCCTACTAACACATCATAACTAAACAGTAATGGAGGATCATGAGGAATGATAGATCCTTACTAACACATCATAACTAAACAGTAATGGAAGATCATGAGGAATGAAAGATCCTTACTAACACATCGTAACTTAACAGTAATGGAGGATCATGAGGAATGAAAGATCCCTACTAACGCATGATAACTAAACAGTAATGGAGGATCATGAGGAATGAAAGATCCTTACTAACACATCGTAACTAAACAGTAATGGAGGATCATGAAGAATGAAAGATCCTTACTAACACATCGTAACTAAACAGTAATGGAGGATCATGAGGAATGAAAGATCCTTACTAACACATCGTAACTTAACAGTAATGGAGGATCATGAGGAATGAAAGATCCTTACTAACACACCGTAACTAAACAGTAATGGAGGATCATGAGGAATGAAAGATCCTTACTAACACACCGTAACTAAACAGTAATGGAGGATCATGAGGAATGAAAGATCCTTACTAACACATCGTAACTTAACAGTAATGGAGGATCATGAGGAATGAAAGATCCTTACTAACACATCGTAACTTAACAGTAATGGAGGATCATGAGGAATGAAAGATCCTTACTAACACATCATAACTAAACAGTAATAGAGGATCATGAGGAATGAAAGATCCTTACTAACACATCGTAACTTAACAGTAATGGAGGATCATGAGGAATGAAAGATCCCTACTAATGCATGATAACTAAACAGTAATGGAGGATCATGAGGCATAAAGTATTCCTACTAGTACATCATAGCTAAAACAGTTAGTAAAGGGTTATGGGGGAATAAAGATCCCTTCTAGTCCATTATATTAGTGTGCAGAAGAGAATGTTGGATATTGATAACAGCAAAGTTGTGGATGACTTGAATTCATAACTCTAACTCAGCCAGCATTAATCCCATCTTTTCAGTGTAACAAATCAAATGGATTGCTTAGATGATATATATATATATATATTCTATAAAAAACTTTTGACTTCATTAATTGCATGGAGTTCCCTACATTTCTGTTTTCACCTTCTTTCTCTCTCCTTTTTCTTTCTCTTCAGCACTTTTAACTCTTTGAATTAAAAAGAAAAATTCCACAGTTGAAAGTTCATTTCCAGCTTTTCTTTGAAGTTTGCTTTACTTTTAACAATTATATCTATTTCAAAAACGATATATAATGAACATAATTTTAATAAATGATGGAATATCTGGATCAACAGAGGTTGTAAACCTTATTAAACTTGATGCTTGAATATTCTTAAAAAACATAAACTGGTTTTCCCACAATTCATCAAAACAATTAAAATATAGATTTTTTTTCAAATACTTCTTCAATGAAAATCTTAACAGACTTCACATGTTCTTATAATACACTACATACTACTTTCTAATAATTATCAGCAGACTACCCCACATGACGGAGTAACGGATGACATCATCGTTCCTGCGGGTTCAGGAGAGGGAGGAATCAGGTGTCCGGAGGATGATGAGGATGACTGTGCCCTGGAGGAATCCTCGGACAACATTATCTCCACCACGGTCAAGTTCACTTACAAACCCACCACCAAGCCGCCACCCAAAAGGTTAGTCTGACATTTACGTATACATGTATATTAACTTTTGAAAAAGTTTTTGTTAAAGAAATTATTCAAAATGTAATACTTGTTATAAACTTTATCTTTTTCCTCAGAATCATCTGTCTTTACTTTCAGCACTGACACTGGACCTTGCTATTCCAAAGATTCACTGAACTGTGACAATCAAGTGGAGAGCACCAACTTGATGAAGCCAGACGGAAACTCTTCCAAGTCAGGACAGATTAACCTAGGGGACTCTAAAACTTCCACTGAGTATTACCCTCAACTCCCTGCAAACTCCAGCAGGGAACAGGAAGTGACACAAACACCAAACCTCGCCCTCATTATAGGCATAGTTGGCGGGGTTTTAGTAGCACTCATCATTCTAATAATAGCACTGTATAAATTTCGAAGTCGTGATGAAGGCACGTATAAGGTAGATGAAAGTCAGAACTTTGCGTTTCTAGAAAAGAAACAACAGCAGGGTAATGGAGCATTGCTAGGTAACCACAGTGGTGGGGGTGGGAAGTCAGGGAAGAAAAAGGATGTCAAAGAGTGGTATGTGTAAAGTAAGGACATCAAAGAATGGTATGGGTATATTGAGGACTATCCAAAGCCTGATCACTGTGAAGTCTCAGAAACCTACTCAAGGAAATACAAATAAAGGACTGAAAATAAAATAATGATTAAAAAATCAGAATTCCATATCAGAATGAAAAATACAGAACCTTGAAAAGAGCACAAATGCAATTAACCAAAATATTAATTAGGAAATGCCCTCATGAAATTTTCTTTGTACATACATTTGGAGTTGCAGTCTAGTCAATTGAACCTATACCATTATTTAAATGAGAGGAACAGAACAGGCTTCGATCATTGCAGGGAAACTGTGAGATTTTAGTGATACCAATGTGAGCTGAGTGACTGAGCTTGGATGTGTGGAAATCTTGGGTGCTTTCTGTGAAGTGTGTCTAGCACGGCTCTAAGCTATGTTGTGATGGAGGAAACCTTTTTCTATGACTCGTAGTGTTAGACTGTCCAGTATTCGTTGCCAAATAGTTTGGACCATGTACAACATGCATTCCCTAGCTTTAGATAGAGACAGATCAAAATTCATTCCATTTCTGTCCTTTATGTGTCTTTATGAAAACATTTATATAACTATGGTCATTATTTAGCATGAATTCGCAAGGACTTCCAAAGGATAAGCTATATTAGTACTTATGTGTATTTATTTTGTTTGTTACATTTATATATCAATATACATGTATATGTACCAGCAAATGTATTTCATTTTTTTTTTTGGAGATACATTGAATCTTTAAGCTTCACCCACCAACTTTTTACTATCAAATCTCAGAGTTGAACAAAGTTTGATGGCTCAGATTTATTTCTATCTCCGAGTCCATTCCTTCCTTTCTTGAGCTTGCACTCTGACTACATTTGTACAATATCATGTTTCCTTTGTATTTATACTCTTTTACATCCATGGTTCTTCTCTTTCAACTTGACATGAATTTATAAGAACACTGGGCATCAAAAGATATGATATATTTGTCTGTATTTCATCAGCAACAGGACCACTTCCTATGTAAGAGTTACTTTTCATATTTGGTTGATGCAGAACACATACATTATTTCATGCATATAGCAGCTAAAATATTTTGACTGCCTGGTTGTTAATTTATTTTGTGTAATGTAGAAAAGCAACATTCTGCAGCAGAGACTGAATGTTCGTGTGCAATATTTTTTGATATTTGCTTCATGTTGATATCATTTGACAAGTGTTGGCTATTGTCATGTGTTTGTTAAAGAAATGTAAGAGATTTTGTGCCATATGTTTTTGTGAGAGAGAATGGGAATAAATATGTAAATATGTCTATGTAAATAAATCCATTTTCTTAATAATGTTTGGGTTTTTTTTTTTGTTAGTTCATCCTACTCTGTGTATTAGAGAGAAAAGAATAGAGAATTAAGGCAGTATAAGTGGGGCAAAAGTAATGAAAAGAGTTCATCTCGAAAGAAAACAGGGTAGTGCTAGTATATGTAGAAATTGTTTGCGGTTATCACTTTAAAATTTAATTCTGATTATAACGCAGCATTTGATAGATAGAAAAAAATAGTTAAATTTGTATAACCTGGTTTTCACGTCACAAGACACGTTACAATGCACCAACGTCAAAAACGTACTAATCCGCTTGACGTTACATTTGAATTTTCAACAGGTTAATATTATTTTTAAAAGTGAAACGCGTTCAATTTTTACAGTAAATTACAGAAAATTAAATTATAAGAAATGAACTCAATATCTACCCAAGTTATACTCATATAACCTGGTTGGAGCAATTTACGCTTTTTTATAATCCGCTTCGCGGATTGTAAAGCGTAAACTGACCCAACCCAGGTTATACTCGTATAACTTGGGTAGACATTGAGTTCATTTCTTAAGTAGAATACCAATTGTTTAGTTACCAGCAGTTTACTGTTTAATGTTAGGCCATCGAGTGTTATTTCCGTTCTTTTTTTTATCCCAGATGTGCATTCAGATTGTCGTACTTTACTGTTTTTTATTGGTAATTTATTTTACTTTTAGGCAGGTAGCAATACAAAAGTAAAAATCTGGGTTAAGCATTAACACTTTCCTATTAGATTAAAAATTTCGTGTTATCTGGTGCAGCTGTATGTACAACTCACAGACTGGCTTTTTGCCTGGTTATTTCTCAATAGCCTAAACCTGTTGAAGAACAGGTTACATGCCTGATTGATTCACAACCATTGTGAGATGCAACATATCCAATCCGTTTTATTTATCAAATCCGCAAATATTAAAAATAGAATAAGATTTTACTTTTCTGCATTCTAAACATATACTCACATATTCGCAAAAATCATTGACGAAATTACTAATAAAAAAGAGAAAAGTCTTAAATGAGTTGTAAAACTGAGTATTTTTTATACATACATGTATTTCTCTTTTACTTAAGGTTCATTGACCATCTGGCAAGAGCGATAACTGTACATTCTCTCGTGGTAAATACTCCAACAACTCGCCCTTCAATGAACGGGCGATTTCTTTTACTTAAATTAAGGTATATTGGAATTACAATAATTATTTCTTCGGGAAAAAAAATTCAGTAGAATAAATATAAATGTGAACAAAAAGGAGAATTACGTAGTTTAGTTCTCCAGCTCTAGATATTGATCCCTTTCCGACTAGGGTTGAGCAGTGTTGTCATACAGCTGCACGTACAGGCATTATTCCATAGACAGCACGAAATCTTTAAAACAAAACGATAACTTTTCATGTCAACAAAATTCAATGAAGGTCAACCTTTAACTATTTTATAATGCTTTAAATGGTGAAAAGTCGATAATAAAATGTCATTGTTGTGCACGTTCCGCCAAATTCCTTCATTTATGTGAAACAACTGTAGTATGTCGAGCTCTACCGAAGTCTACAACATGTCGACTCTAACTAAAGAGGTAGGTAAAGAATTTTCTGCACTGATTGAATTACGAATTAAAGCTAAATTATTTACAGGGTTCATATAACAGAAATTCAGCGACTGAATTACTTACAGAGAGAAAGAGAGAGAGTGAGAGAGAGAGAGAGAGAGAGAGAGAGAGAGAGAGAGAGAGAGAGAGAGAGAGAGAAAGAAAGAGAGTAAAACTCTGGTGGTCTTCAGATTTTGGTTGGTGAAGTTACAATTAGATATCACGATAGGTGGAGTAAGCAACCGGTGAGGGCCCGTAAACCCTCTCTTTGACTATATGATGTATTCTACTGGTCACTATTTAGAAGTCCACCGTGTCACATGACCCTCCTGGACGCGCCGTGACCAGCGCCAGCAGTACCCTGAGGAGGTCGCGGCAGGGAGGGGCCGACATCGACAGGGAGACGGAGGAGGAACTCCTGTTTCTGACCGACATCTCAAGGCCCGTCACTCAGCAGGAACCGGTCAGGGAAGACTTCGACAGCTTCCGACTGGAACTCAGTAAGACCCTGTGTGTGTGTAAATGTGAGGAAACAAGTGGGTGAGGTTTTTTGAAATCGCTACAAGTTGTCTTTATTTGAAATATGATGATTAAGAACAAAAATGTCACAGGTAATTAACTTTTTTAAAAAGGTTATACATTTACTCTCGTTTATTTAGCCCCTACACGAGCGTTGGAACCACATGAAGTGAGACAGGAAATATATAAGCGGGAATGTAGGAGGCTCAATGTCATTCCGCTCAGTAGTTACCTTAGAAACCCCATCAGAAACACCCTGGCGGTGCCCTACTGTGGACTGGGGCCTAGGGGTGCAATGGCACTAGCTGCTCCACTCATGGTATTCTAAGAAAAAAATTTTACGTTTTAAAATAAAATACTGATAAAGGTCATGATTTTGATCAGAGGTCATACCCCCGGTATCTCACAGGTCAGGGTAAAACTGTTTTGCATTATTTTTCGACCGATCAAAACTTCTTAAAATCACTGCTATGTGTTCAGCAATATTTTGAATGTCAATCTAATTATACAAGTATTCATTTAGTAACAAAAACTGTTTTGTAGCATTGCCCCTTAAAATGACTATAAAGGATGACCTTGAAAGATACGCTAGTACTTTATATCAATCCTGTCCTCAAACCGAACATAAAACATTATCATCATAATTATATTTTATTCTGTACTAGAAGTTAAATTTTAAACCCGAAGTGTTTGGAAAACATACTGATCAAATGCTTTAGCGTTACTTTTAGCTTGATCACAACATTGTGTATCTGAATATCAAGGGGAACGATATCGGACCTTTTGGTTTGAATCACTTAACGGGAGCCTGTCTGGAGACCATGTCGATCACCCAAGTTGTAAGTTGGCTTGCAATCTCACCATGCTCATGACTTTTGTTTTCTGTTGAATTGATATAATTAAATTATCATAATTTCTTTTAGAATCTATCAAACAATAATCTGGGCAGCGAGGGAGCTAGAATTCTATGCAAAGCCTTGCAAAACCTCTCCCTCTTTGAGTACCTTGACCTGAGCTGTGAGTATTAAGGAAACCATTGTTTACTCTACCCACTCATATAAAGAGCATTGTTTCAAGGCTTACCATTTTATCTAGAAATTCATATAGTTACATAATTTTTAATGAGGTCAAACTTTACAGACAACGGCTTCAAGGACGACGATTCTGTGTTGTTTGCCGACCTCATTGAGGTGAGAAAGGCTGATGTTGGTTACTTTATAAGATACGATGCCAAATTTCAATGGATAGTGATCTTCAGTGTTTTTCTAATTTATTCATAGAAATCCAAAAGTTTAAGAGAAGTAATTCTATCCAACAACCACTTTGCAGAACGAGCAGGCATTGAATTTGGACGAGCCATAGGTAATCACAACTCACCAAGTAATGTGAATTTGAGGTGTGGAAATAAACAAAAATTACAAAGCATGATTTACGTTCTTTGTTTATTGTTAAGGATATGTTTAATGATGTAGAAAACAACGACAGACTGGAGTCCTTTGACATCAGCTGGAACCACATCAATGGACGATCAGCTGAGGCGTTTGCAAAGGGTGTCAAGGTCACCATCAATTCCATTTCCAGCTCTTAATATTCATAGCTCTAGAAGTCTAGATATTTGTTTCACAGCCTATTTTGAGGGATTCTTTCTTTGTTTTGTTTTGCTTTTCTTTTTTTCATGTTTTTATTTCTTCTTTTTATTTTTATAGAAAAATGTAGGTTTGAAGCGCCTTAACATCAGTTTTAACGGGTTCGGACGGGAGGGTAGTCAGGGTCTGGCGTTAGTACTGAAGAAGAATCGGACTCTACGGGAACTGGATCTGTCTTACAACAGAATGGTAGACGAGGATATACGGGTCATAGCCAAGGGGCTCATGGAAAACGACACACTCAAAACACTAGTGGTAATTACAAGAACCTTCATTTCCAGTTTTAATACTACATAAAATTGATTAACAAAAGATTCTACGATTCAATGATATATGCTTTATGCATCTATGTTATATACATTGTACTACATGCATATGTATAGCATGTAATACTTCTCGGTTGTTCAATCACGTTCTTGTAGATTGCCGATAATCTTTTGACGGACGAATCTTCCCTACACATTTTGAAAAGTATAGAGGATCCCAAATCATTAACTGCATTAGAAAATGTGGATCTAAAGGTATCTTTCCGACTTATTTACGAGTTTTAAGTTTTATCTGCTTGCTACATGTAACTTTATCACCGTTTTCTTTCAGAACGTTTGTGTTGATCAAGAGTTCGTACATTTGCTGGAAGAAGTGAAAGAAATAAGGTCTATAAACATTAAACATGGCAAGGTAATGAAAATAGGAAAACCACGAAGACGTCGAAGACGGCGTAAACCGAGACCGAAACCCGAGGTCGAAAACGAGAAAGAAGAATCATCAATCAAACCAACAGCAGGAGACAGTCGAGGTTTAGACATAGCAAAGAATTCATTAAGGACGGAAGAAGCAAATGTTGGCTCGAGCATGTCTGCTGGGAGTGATGTAAAGGCTGGCGGTGACGTAAAACAAGTACTTGTCACTGCGCCCCCTCCCGGGGGAATCGTCAGGGAATCTTTGATTCTAGGACAGGATATTATCAGCAAAGAAACTACGTAGAACATGATAATGATAGAAATACTAAGCATATTACCTAAGTGTATTTCCAGTTTACTGGTACATAAAAGCCCAATTGTGAATTTTTACCCAAAACAAAAACGATGCAGATATGTATGATAAATCTTAAAAAGCAAATGTTGATATAAAATGTAAGCTATTTATTCATGAAATAAAATATCAAAATTAGAGTACACATAGACTGTACCTTGTCATTTAAATGATAGAAAAAGAAAAACACCAACATCATGCAACTATCACACCTAAAATACAGACACATGGAGTAGGGAAATATCTGCATGTTTTAATACAAAAGTGAACAAATATTAAAACATCTTTACATTTCACAAAAATAATTAACACTGGTAGAGAAGTCCATGAAAGAACTCTAAGTGTCTGGTTATAGGAAAGGTTGACAACTTTACAACATGCAAGCCATTTTCATCAAGATGTATAAACAGATGAAAGACTAGGTCTGTACTGCATGACATATTGGTTTACATTGGTTCTTTGTCAAAATTCGATCGGGTTCTATCCATAACGCTACTCTATACCAGGTTGAGTGCTATTTTCACATTGTTGTATTGCGCATCTTTCGCAAGATCGTTCTGGTCCGCGAGATTCTCGTCCTTCGGTTTCTGGAAAGTGAGAGTTGGCGCCACCACTTCTTCCGGTTTTGGCTGAGTTTCTGCGAACATGTCTTGTTTACTGGCACTCAGATGTACATCTTCATCTTCGTTATAGTTTGGCATTGGAAGTCGGGCTCGGAACGGGAAGGGGATGTCCTCGTGTTGGCTCTCCTCCGCGGAGTTACTCTGGTCAGGAGTGGGTTCTGATTTATCAGACTCCGATTCCGATGATATAGATGATATAATGGAGTCTTTGTTCTCGTTGGTTCCGTTGCCTATCTTCTTGATTAGCCAGTACATGCTGTTTTTGCCCTAAAATTGTTTTAAAAATTAAAACAAATAACTGATTGAATGCAATAACGAAACTCGTTATATTATTTGGTAGTATATAAAAACAACTAACCAGTTTGTTTCTCTTCTTTAAGATGTAGTTCCCCGTCTTCTCTAGTGCAGTATAAGTTCCGTGGCTAATGTTGATTCTATTGGCTAAAGAAAAGTTAAAATGATAAGTACCCGGTAAATGTAAATTTAGAAATGAACCTATGTTAAATTGTTTCATACAATAAATACCTGTACTGTAGAACATCATTCTGGCAGCGTTGTTGACGGTTTCCCCAACTACACAATAACGAGGCATCACAGTATTGACGATTCCCGCCACACAGGGACCTAAAAATAAACATTGATGACGTCATTAGGCACCATGTACATGTAAAATATTGGCAATATTGTAATGTCTGCAACACGATGACATAAAATAAAATCAAGTGATACAATCTATCAAACAGCTATTTGTTTTGAAAAGTTTAAAAAAAAAATCAAAGAAAATTCGTTGGCGTCATTTATTAACCCGGCTCTATGTAACAAAGATAATGAAGTACATGTATTAAAATAATCGCCTGACAGGGAATTGATGTAGAACTGTTGAAATACTTGACATACCTGTGTTGATTCCAATTCTCACTTGGACGATGCGATCTTCATTCACAATGAACTGGCGCTTGCTTATCAAGTCAATCAGTTGTAGTGCAAAGTTTGCAACCTCCGTCACATGGTACTTATTTCTGTCTGGTAAACCTAGAACAAAAGAAGTTGATACTTTTTCATATACCCTTTTGATCATGCTGTGCTTGAAAATGAGGTGAAAGACTGAATTTGTGCTTTACATACCTGACACGGCCATATAACAGTCGTTTAGTGTTTCTAGCTTATACATGTTGTAGGTCTCCGACAGCTTGTCGATGGCTTCATACAGGGTGTTTAATAAGTCGACGATTTGTAGTGCAGAGCACTCCAAAGACATTTTGTAGAAGCCGCAAACATCGGACGCCATGACGGTCACGACCTTGAAGTACTCCGGTTTTATATTTTTGCTGTGTTTGACTTGGTCGGCGATTGGCTTAGGTATCATCTGGTAAATGAGACAGTCGGTTCGCGCCTTTTCTCGAGCTAGTTCTTTCGTTTTGTCAATAAGAGTTAGAGCATATTTATGGAAAACGGAAGTGACGTACTCCGTCATATAAATGACAAATGGGCACATTAGGATAACCACCACTAAAAGGGTCGCACTCACGGCTAAGTCAGTCTGGACTTTTTCGATCACGGTGTCCAAAATCGCCAGGATTTCTTCTCCCAAGTCTTGCTGTACGTCCAATAAAGTGTCTAGATACATAGTCATATTGTCAAACCACCAGCGGGCCTTCTGCATCTCCGGAAACGTGTTGTTGCCATCTTTTACGTTGTGTAAGATTTCTGACCTGAAAGAATCGATTATGTCAGTGAGATTGTTTCCGGCCTCGCTTACTACGTACGAGTATAACAGTCGAACACGATCCGAGTACAATTGTGCCGTCTTGTAGTAAGCACGGAAGTTGTGTACTCGACTATAATACATCTGATAGTAAAAATGGTTCTCAAATCCACCGTTGGCATAGAACATTGTCCCAAGTGCTCTTTCTACCCCGACATCTTCCTTTGCACTCGTCAACTTTTGATAGGCGACAAGCGTTTTCCAGACGACGGCAAATTTCGATTCGTTGATTGAGTCGTACAGCCATACGATGACGACTTTGATAATTCGAGTATAGAAGTCGATCTCATCTTGAATGTACACTTCGGATGGCGTCAATGATTGTCGTCTGCGGTTAAGATGTTGCACTAAGTTGGCGCGAGTCGAAAATTCCGTTCTGTCAAGTTTATCTAGGTTTCCGGGCCAGACCGGAAGCCTCGTTATCGCTTTGTCGGTTGCTATATATTCTGCCAGGAGAAATGTTTTGGTTTCCGGACGTAGAGCACTAAGGTACAAAACACTCATGTCTCGCTCTTTTTGCAAGTGGTGGACCAGCTTCCCCAGTTCTACGCTGTACACTAAAGCTTTTCTGGTCTGTCAAAGTCATGGATAACATTATTTTTTCCACGAAGAAAATAAATCTAATTATGATTAATTGTGCAAATACCGTATTCACAAAAAAACCTATTTTTTTCGTTTGTCAATTTCACAATAAAGATAAACCAGTATTTACGTACCGCCTCGTTTTCGCTCTTGAGTGAGATTGTATCCGAGAGCATGTACACGCTGTAGGACCACACCCCGAGTACTGGTAACACAGTGAGACATAACATCTTTATCAGCTGGATCTTTTTGTCCGAATCCGTCAGGGGTGGCGCGTTACAGCAGATGCCTATGAAGAATCACATCCCCGTTTAAATATTGCATCTATCTTCACTTTTTTCTAAATTCTCATTATTCTTGAGAATTTTATATTATACGTTTATTTACCTCTACTAAATGAAGTTTGTTTGCTTGGGTTATCAATTTCCGGTAAGAAAACCATCTTTCCTGCGTCATCGTCTTGGTAAATGTTTCGGGCCTTGGGCATCGCCATGTTCGTCTTTGACGAATCAGAAAGCCGCTTATTCCCACTCATCTACCAAGATTAGAAATTATATTTTTGCAGAGATTTAGCAAAAAATTAGCAAATAAATTCGATAGCGTAAAAATGGTTCCGCCTCAATGATTCCGTCTATTGGATTATTAAGACAATTTACAATGACGTCCCATGCCTAGGAACATTTGCTTTCCAACTTCAAATACGAAAACTGACCAATTATTAAGATATATTTACATCTTTCGAGTATTTCCTCTCCTCTATCGCTTAATAAAAACGATTGTGGTTCATAGCAATATAGAAACTAACAGGGCTGAATCTGCACGATCCAGTTCTAACCAGTTTATCGAACGGTCGAAACCTTCAGCAACCTAAGAAAAATCAATGACTGCACAAAATGCCAGATTCCAATTCCCATATATGAAGACTTGGGTATTTCTTTTACCTAACGTACCAATGTGCATCAACAATTATGATTTATAGTTACTTTTACTTACTTCTTTTTTTTTATTATATCAATACTTTATTAAAAGAAAGATGTAAATATAAACAATAAAATGCTTTCTTAATGACTCGTGCGGTTTATGAAGGTAGCGATCATGGCAGAAAAAATTAACATAACCCGCTAACGCGGGTGCAATGCCGCTACCTTTATATCCCGCATGAGTCATCAAAGAAAGCATTATATTGTTTTAATAAACCAAACTGAAATTGTATTTTTCTTAACAAGACTAGAACTTATACATACCTTGATTTTATGGATGACTATTCTATTTTAACATCATGTGCGAATCCTTTCCTAAGTCGGGAATTTTCAATTTCTAAACAAAGAGAAAAAATGAATAAGACTGTAAGTGTGATTTTCTTTTATAACTTCTTCATAATTACAAATTGAGATCACATAGTTCATTTTGTTTTCTTAAGGTCTTTTAATCAAATTTCAAATAATGTTGAATTATCCTATTAATACTTTGACTAAAAAACAAACAAATAACGTGAGAGTAAGACTGGAATCTATCGATGAAAAAACCAGAACAGTTTAGTTAATGAGATGGTTCATTTTTAAATGATTTATTCCAGAACTGGTAATTATATTTCAAATCAAGAACAAAGAGAATACGAAAGGAGATTTAGAAAAAAATACTCTATGGTATTTTTAAAAGTAATGTTTAATAGATTCATAATGAATTTCATAAAATTAAGAATTAATAGTCAAGAATTACTTACATAATCCAAAAAGCCAAAATCCGGCTTATTTTAACCTTTTCAATATGTCTGCACATCACAACAATTTCAACAGCAATAGCATGTTTGTGCTGTTACTATGGCATCCAATATGATGATTTCCGTCGACAAAATTGGGTGCTAAACATCCCGGGTCATTAGAGACATACTCAGTTTGGGCTGATTGTTGCAAATTATATCAATAAATCTGGAACTTTCCTCTCGTTGTTGCCAAATTATACGTATAGCTGGTTTATTTTGTAATATTTGTTTCCCCCCCCCCCCCCCCCCCCCAAAATGCGATCTTTTTAAAGCAATTTAAAAATTTAGCATATAAAAAATATGTGGCTGAGCATGATTAATTTTTTTTAATACATTTATTTTTTGCTGTTTGGTTAACCATTTACCTTTACATAAATCTCGAAAATCTAAAGGTCATTTACGAATTTGTGACGTTGTCTGGAAAGTTGTGAAATATCATTGAGGTACTTTCAATTACGACACTTTTACGCATGCATCATGCAGGTACATGTGAACTGATATTATCTATATGTTGTTGCACCTGCAGCTTTGATCTATAATATGATAGGCAGAAATACAGTGTACCTTTTTAAATTACAAGATTTCTTTATAGACCATATGCATTTTTTTTCAACCTTTTTTCCTGGTTCAATTACTTGACTATTTCAGTGATAAATGCTCACAGAATGATGGTACTCACCGAGTTAAAGGAATATCCCATTGAACAAAATGGTGGTTCAAGTTATAGTGCTGGACAGCACGGTACTAAGTGCATTACATAAATAAAATAACCTGTTTCTTGTGAACAAGTTGAAAGTCAGTGTATGATAACCGAATCTGCTTTTTATCTTTTAAAGTTACATTCCGCATGGATCTAGATTTCACCGAATCCCAAGATAATTAAGGAATAAGGAATCATTCTTTGAGTATTATGACGTGATAATTTTGGTCGGGGCGTGATCAAATCCAATACAGCCCGAAGGGCTTTATGATAGATTTGATCACGCCCCGACCGAAATTATCCCCTCATAATATTCAAAGAATGATTCCTTATTACTTATATTTATATAATTTTCAGCATTTGTACGATTTAATGTTATAATATTAATTATGCAAACCCGCTTGCGCCCCCAACAATACGTCATTTGAATTTATTGGGTTGTAAAGTACAAAATCGATTCGTAGTGTTATCACAGACAAAGACAGTGGAAAATGTAAATATTACTATTAATATATCTACATTCAGTGTATATTTCCCCTTATGATTGCATTGAAAGCTGCGACGTTCAATTTCCTATGAATACACTGGAGCCAATTCATGCGCCATGAGCACAGATATAAACGTCACCACGTGTTTTGAGTATATTTATTATTGTAAGATTAAATAAAACACTCAAACTTACATAACCGATTTGATATGAAGTAATGGAAAATAATCGTTAAATCAAATCTATTCATCAATAAAAATACGAGAACAAGTTCAAATATAGTAATTATATTAACTTATTTGGGTCCAGATTATTGGGAATTGCGAAGGTTTATTTTGGGAACTTGTCATTAATAAAAGTGGTAAGATCTGGTGTTGTTCGAAAAAAAAAACCTGATAAGTAAACTTCTCTGGATTTTTTTTTTCCTTCAAGGTTCAACTTAATAACTTTTTTCCAACGCAATTGCCTTTATCAACGGTCTACTTTAGAAACGGAAACTATTAACCTGTTAGTTAATGGTGTTTACTGTGACATTTTTATCATATTGTCAGTACCAGTAAACAATTAAATAATCTTTATGAAGATTGAAATTATAATGAACTAAATTTATGGTTCATTTTGCTTCAAGGATTATTTGAATACCTTTTCAAATACTGGAAGCTTCTATATAAACTCCCTGATCTGTTTTTTTTTTCATTTCACTGCATATTTTACGGATGCTTTATAATAATGTTTTAATGCATATATATATATATATATATATATATATATATATATATATATATATATATATATATATACACACACACACACACACACACACAAACACACATGTATTTTTGATAAGCAACGCAGTAGTTTTCTCAGTCATTTGAGCATTATTTTTATGAATGAAATTATGTACAAAACCCAATTGTCTGAAATATATAATATATAAATTTATAAAAGGGAACGAGTAATTTTTCCCTTATAAGATTCATACCATGTTGAAAAGGGATATCAATTTTAAGAGGTAGAGTTATTTCAGCGGCAATCGAAAGCTAGAAAATTTAACTTATTGTTATTAATTTGAATAACGATTAGTTTTCTACATGGTCGGGTTAATATTTAAATTACCTTAAGTATTCTAATAGACATGAGTTTAAAATCTATATTAACTGGCAAAATTTATCAAATTAATTTAGATTTGAAGTTGTGAAACAGTCGCTTGCAGAAATGGCACGACTACTGGCATATTTAGCTAGCCTGGCGAGAGTTTGGGTAGTACATCATATTTAGGTATTGTGGAAAATATCACAAATCGCAGGTTCAACAAATTGTATCTTTGAGTATGTAAGCTTCAAAAATTAAACATTTTCCAATACCTTTATACAGAGCTCTTCATCTCAAGGAGATTGAAAGAGTCTAAATATGACACGTCCATTCATCCCTCTTAATGCAATTTAAACAGTTTGGTTTGTATATTTAACTATGTGTCTAAAAATTTTCATTTGTAAATGAAATAAACCAAAGTCACTGTAGTGCGCCGCCGTTTAGAGCGCGTAGCACCGAATCTAAGTTTGCGGGCGGAAATTCCAAAATCATTCCAAATACTGTATACAGGGAAATATTCGCCCCCATTTTATTATCGGCCTTTTCGCCTTCGTTGTCAGCGGGCGAATTTAAGTCGGGCGAATTCCTATGTCTCATATTATCTCTCTTTAAACAACTTTGTCTGGGCGAATTCAAGATGTAGCGAAACCGTTTGCAAGTGAAGAAAGGCGAAAATACAGTAAATTATGATACATGTGGTGAAAAGCGGAAAGAACGTGTAACTTACTGACAGTAATTAATGAAGAAAAAACTGGGTAAAATACCAGAATTTATTAGAAATTCCACTCAGTGAGGTACAAGCACAAAAATCACACTTTAGAATTTAAAATCAGGAGACTTGACAAAAATCTGGTATAAAGACAAGATATCTATATAAACAACACTAAATTAGCATAACGATCATAAAGAAATCTGTTACTAAATACCAAAAAATACCTATCAATTTCTCTCTTCCGTCTTTATATACAATGAACAGAAAAAATCTCACAAAAGGAATCTTGATTAGCATAACAACATGTGTAATAAGTATTCAAAATCGTCAAATGATTCCATAAACATCACAAAATAACAATGTAACATTTCAACAACTCGTATAAAACGTTTCTTGCAAGTCCTCATGTTGATCCTCATATTGATATTCGATTACTGTTATTTGTCCTCTTCCTTTTCCCCGTTTTCCTCCGTCAGTTGGAATGTATTTGGCAGAACACGCGCAACTTTGTCAAGTTTTTCTGAAATCAGAGCCCGGAGGCCCGTCTTTTCCTTTTCCGGTTTCTCCTCGGTTTTTCCGGATGTCTCATTTGGGGTGCTTCCATGTTGTTGAGAGTATGTCATTGTCACGGCAGCGTGGCGACCCGGAAGTGGCAGTGAGAGGGCAGAGCGCAGGTGCGGATCCGTAAACTGGGTGATTTCCCCTGGCAGCTCCTCTCTCGGAGCGTCCACCTCGTCGACAGATTCGGAGTCGGTGAGATGGAAGGAACCGCCTTCCTCCGACTTTTTCTTCCCGATCAACCAGTAAGTGACCATCTCTCCCTTTCCCTGTAATATTTCAAATCGTAAAGCAGTGTAGGTTACATTTTCAGAGAATGTTAAGTCTTGTTATTAGCTACCAAACTTCTTACCTTGACAAGGACTGTCCCGCGCTTCCTGACGACGAATCCGCCGATTTTGTGGAGAGCCGTGTAGGTGGACTGGCTGATGTTGATTCTGTTAGCTGTTGACAAAAGAAGAAAAACCAATTAATGTTGAATTGTAATTGGCGTGCGAACATTTGTACTTGTTTTCAATGGAGATTCGAGTTCTCGTCAATTTCAGCCCGACTTACGTAAACTGATGGACTTCATCCTAGATGCCGTGTTGACAGTGTCGCCGAAAAGACAATACCGGGGCAGAATGGAGCCCACTATACCAGCCATACAGGGACCTGTGATAAATTATTTCAAGATTACCAATTCCAACAAAAAAATCTCCATTAGTGTTAAAATCATTTGGTATCATTACAAACCAGAGTTGACGCCAATTCTGAGTTCTATCCTTCTGTCTCCAAGAATTGTAAATTGTTTGTGCTTCATCAAAGCCAAAAGGTCCAAAGCAAATGTCGCGATTTCTCCGGCATGTTTGTCTTTGTTCCGATTTGGCAAACCTGAAAGGATGCAAATACAACAAATAATATACAGTGCCGTACATTAGCGAATTTCATAAAGGGATAGAGGGGCAAAGTAATGTTACGAATCTATAACTAAGTATTTAAATCGTATTTTTACAATAATCTGCGATATTACATTACAATAACAATCATATAAGTACCGGAGGCCACCATGTAACAGTCGTTGATCGTCTCCACCTTATAAACGTCGTAGTCATCTAGTAAATCGTCGATCGTGACGTATATCGTGTTCAGAAGTTGAACTATATCCATTGGAGAAGAGGTGGTTGAAATGGTAGCGAAGCCACATATGTCGGAGAAGAATATTGTGACAGACTTGAAGTATTCGGCATCAATATGAACGCTTTTCTTGAGTTTGTCTGCAACTTGCTTAGGGACCATCTGATACAACAATGAGTCTGTCACTTTTTTCTCTAAACTTAATTCCTTTGTTTTGTCAACGAGGGTTAAGGCGTATTTCTGAATAACACTGGTCAAGTTCTCCGTCACAAAGATAATGAGCGGACACATCAGAATGACCACCACCAAAAAGATGGCGCTAACAGCCAGGTCTCTGGTAGCGTTCTCCAGCACACTGTCTAAGACAAACAGAATCTCGTTACCCAAATCTTGCTGGATGTCCAGCAGAGTGTCCAGGTACAGCGTCATGTTATCGAACCACCAGCGGGCCTTGGCTAGGTTGGCCTGTGTGTTGTTGATCCCCTGGACGTGTTGCTGGATCTCGAACCTGTAGCTGTCTATAATCTCCGTTACGTTGTTGCCGGCCGACGCCACGTTCACCGTGTATAGGTCCACCACTCGTTTGGAGTACCTCCTCGCCGTTTTATAATACGCTCGAAAGTTATGCACTCTGTTATTGTACATCTCGAAGTAAGCGTGATTCTCGAACCCTCCGTTGGCGTAGTACACGGTTCCTAAGGCCCGTTCTACCCCCACCGCCTCTTTGGCGCTGGTCAGTTTCTGGTAAGCTACTAATGTCTTCCAGACCAGCGCGAATTTGGACTCGTTGATCGAGTTGTACATCCATATGATGACCACCTCTATGATACTGGAGTAGAACTCTATCTCGTCCTGTAGGCTGTACCGTGTGGGACTCAGAACCTGGCGTCGCCGCGAAAGATACTGTTGTAGATTTTCGCGAGTGTCAAATTTTTCTCGTTCTAGTTCGTCCAGGTTTCCGGGCCATCTTGAGAGCTTGCTGATAGCCTGGTCGGTTTCGATGTACTCTGCCAGCAAGAATGTTCGTGTCTGCGGTCCAAGAGCGCTGAGATACAACACACTCATATCACGCTCTTTCTGTAGATGGTGGACCAATTTACCAAGCTCGACGCTGAACTCAAGAGCGCTTCTTGTCTGTAACAACCAAGAGCAAGCGCCATAAAGAAATGGAACAGTATGCAGTTGCAATGTGTAAAAAAAAAAATGGGTACAGATTATCAAATTATTTATTTTACCGATTCGTTTTCGTTTTTGGCTTCAATAATGTCTGCTAGGGTATAGACTGTGTAGGCCCACAGTCCCAGGATGGGAAGAACAGTAAGACACAGCATCTTTATGAGCTGGAGCTTTTTACCGGAGTCTGTCAGCGGTTCATCGCGGCATATTCCTGTATATAAATGGATACATTAATCAACAAAACTTACTATAATATTGTACAAAAGTATGTCGATAAATCAGAACGTGTCTGTGTAAGTGTTATCCAGAGAGAGAGAGAGAGAGAGGGAGAGAGAGAGAGAGAGAGAGAGAGAGAGAGAGACCTCGTCCTATGATGGATGGCTGGGTGACCTCCAGCACCTCCCCTATGTTGATGGAACTGGTCAGCGACTTGACGTCGCCGGGCAATGTCATCTGCTTCTCATGAGTCTGTTAAGGAGGCAAAAATATCGAGAACATTCAAAGCAATCTTTTGTACAAGATATTATTTTTCTTACAAAAAAGACTCCGCATATATCTTAGTTAAATTAATTCAAAGAAAACAACAATGTGAATTCTTTAGTGCTACGGTGCATCTAACATGACCTTAATGCACTAATGCAAGTAATTGAAACTGAATAAAATAACCTAAAATTGGGAGAGTTTGAATTTGTACAATATATTCACTATGTTTGCCAAAGAATGTCGATGGAAAAAAAGATGTAAATCGGGGACTACAGAAAATATTTCTATAAAATTAATGAATTAAAGCGTCTGTCCGGATGTTCCGGTGCTAGATTCTATCGAAATGAAACCGGTCCCTACTTCAATAGAAGAAAACTTGCCGCCACGGAATCCTATAGTAACTGAGTCAATCGTTCATTGAGTCAGTTGCTATAGGATTTATCATGGATTGTATCATGAATATATATTCAATAGCTGGAAACCAAATATCAAGAATTTGAAGGTTACAACTTCACTCAAATACATGTATATGCTCTATGCCAAGAAAAAAAAAACCTCTTTCATTAAGAAAATTTAGTTTTAGTATAAAATTTAAGCAAATAATTCAGAAAAAAAGATAACATATGTGGACAAATAATAGGCGCCATAAAACATTTGAAATGTTACATGTTTTTGTACAGGCATTGGGAGCTTACCCGGTTGGCTTTGATCTTGTCTATGATTCTGTACATGGTGGAATTATTGTAAGTCCTCAGCAATTAATCTACAAAGTTATATAGATAATATTAAACAGAAAACGTAATGTTTAATTAGGAATTAATTACTTGCGATGTTGAAATAATAAAAATCATCATTTCAACAGGTTTAAAACAAACTGAAATTTGACATACTGTGCGAGTTTATTTTATCTTTCATATTGCACAGATCATAAAAATTTAATTAGGAGAAAATGAAAAAGAATTAAACTTACCAACATTTCTTAAAAAGAATCCGACATAGCAGTGTAAATTGTCCAGTAGACATTCCCGATGAAGCTTAACCTGTGAACCGTGAAAAAACAATGCGCATAACGAGGCGCCAATGGTCGCCATTAGCGTCATCTTAGCGCCTTATTACCGAGCCTTGTAAACCAAATCTAGTGCTTTTCAAGGATATGACGACTAAATATAAGGACAATGCATCATACACGATTACAGCGATATTGAGATTTTTGTTTGGTTGAACCGAATTTGACTTGAAATGAAAATATTCTACGATGTGTCCAATTTTTCTTAATTTAATGTTGTATCATTGTCATTTATTTGATGGCACTCTAAGCAAAATCATTGTATCTAACGTTTGTTTACATTTGACGACATAAACATTTAATTAGAGAAGTTTATATGCATGTATAAGCATCAATTTTGGTTCAAGTTATCAGTCCCTGTTGCACATCAAAAACGTCAAAATAATGGATATCCGTGAATCCCGTGCTGACACAAATTCGCTTGTGAAAAGGTTCAAAACAGTGTAGCATCCCGGTGGATTTGCAGTATTAGATAATTTTTAACCCTTTTTGTGTCATTGCAAAACGTAAATTTTCGGAATTCGTTTTGATTAGAAGATATAGTACTGTCATGTTGTAAATATTGAATTTACCGGGTGGCAGTAAATACAAATCTCTATTCAGAATACACCGTTACCAACCATGGATTAAACTTAAACGAGGAATGATTGAAATGTTTTTCTTGCCGAAAGAACGCTTTGGAAACTTGAAATATACAGGGTGATTAATGCATGTTAATCCCTCCAGTTTTGAATTGAATTGAATTGGAATGCAGAAATTATACGTTAGTGATAGTTGTATTAAATTGTTGAAGATAAGTAAAGATATTTTTTAATATTTACATTTTCAAGTGTCTATGTCTGTGATAACATTACGAATCGATTTTGTACTATACACCCCAATAAATTCAAATGACGTATTGTTGGGGGCGCAAGCGGGTTTGCATAATTAATATTATGATATTTAATCGTACAACTGCTGAAAATTATATAAATATAAGGAATCATTCTTTGAATATTATGAGGTGATAATTTCGGTCGGGGTTTGATCAACTCTATCATAAAACCCTTCGGGCTTAATTGAATTTGATCACGCCCCGACCGAAATTATCACCTCATAATACTCAAAGAATGATTCCTTATTCCTTAAATAAGGTATGTGATACAAGTAACCAAACGCGCCGTTACTGAGAATACATGTACAGATATCCAAGCCTGCAGCATGTTTGACATTGCTATCAAATACTAGATGGATGTAGATATTGATGCTATAAATATACCTATACTTTTAAGAAAAAAGACTAGAATGGAAAAAAAAAACAAATAAAAGTAATAAAACAACAACAATTCCCCGTCAAATCCTTAAAACTTTATTACATGTAAAATGTAAATAAATATATTTACTAATATCATAAAACGAAATTAAATAGATCCATGAATGAATATCCTAAACATTTCTGAGAATATTTCAGATAAAGACACATACATACACGGTAAATAATGGGTCATTAAAATACAGATTTATATATGTGAGGTATAAATGGGTCATTAAAATATACATTTGTATATGTGATGTATGTATGGGTCATTAAAATACACATTTGTATATGCGAGATATGTATGGGTCATTTAAATACACATTTGTATATTCACAAAAAATTGTATCAATCCCTGACAATATATATACAAGTGCACAATTACATTTTTGAGATTATTTTAGATAAAGACACATACATATATGGAATATAATTGGTCATTAAAATACACATTTGTATATGTGAAGTATGTATGCACAAAAATTTGTATCAATCCCTGACAATACAAGTACATGTATATATACAGGTGCTTAATTACATACTATAGTAGTAATGAATATTTTCTTTACATTATATGACACACTGGTCTATGAACAAATTAACACAAAAGTAATATTTTAGTGTGTTATCGCACAACTACATCAGGAAATGTAATAACATTAACGGTGTCCTCCCACTTAGCTAAAATTCTGAATTTTCTATGGGTGACTGATTTTAGCTAAGTGGGAATGGTGCACAGGTAAGGTTCAGAGAACAAAGGAAATTAATTACAGGTGAGTTAAAGTCTGTTCAATTATTGACCATAGGTAAATTTTTAATTAAATAAATAACAGGCAAATTTTAAAGATTAAAATTAAAATTAAAAAAAATAGTTATACACGTAATAGAAGTAAATTTTAGTAATGAAAAAGGGTCTGTCTTATGATTGACCACAGATAAGTTTTATTTTAGAAGAATAATTAACAGGCAATATTTTCTTAATATTACGTTTAAAATAAAAAAAAATATGAAATGTTTTTTTAAACAAATAATATGAGTAAATTTTAATAAAAAGGGTTTGTTCTATGATTGATCGTAGGTAGATTTTATTTTATTTAAAATTACTCAATATTCATTCTTTTGAATGATGAGAAGGAAAACAGGCATAGTTGCATTAAAGTTTATCTTAAATACAATCACAGTCAACAATAAACTGTTTAGCATTTATAACTTATTTTGAATTTAAGACTAATAGTACTTTAATAAATACAATCATTTTAAAATACCGATATGCTTTCATCATACACATCAATTATACACTTGTATACATAGCAGATAAATATAATCATTACATGTCATTGATCTTACATATCACTTGAACATTCATTAAAATCCGACATCACTCCAAATGAAGATGTGAAACTGTAAGTGTGGCTGGACACTGCCTGTTGACACATCTCCAGTAGGTTCTGCCGTTGTACTTGTTCCGAATGAAATACGTGTAGACAGCATGTAAAAGGAAAAGGCCTCCTCTTCCATTGTCTAGATAATCCAACCGTACTTGCGCGTTTGCCATACTCATGAAAATGGTCATAAAAAATAGTACTTACCGGTACATGTATATCTATTAGTATCTACTGAAAATGAGGATTTAATGACTATTAATTTATTTATATAAAATATCAAAGGATTTTTTATACCATTATGTTTTGAAGATGCAAACATTTGTCAATTATCTTTTTAAATTTATTTTAATTTATTTCTTTATTTTTTAAATTTTTTTTTAAAGTTTATTTCATTTACTCAATTTATAAATATCAAACCTTTCAATAATTGATAGTACTTAAATATTTTTATAACACTGTAAATCCATATTGTCAAGAATATATAACTATATATCACAGGTGATTTTTATACAGGTAGTTCACACCTAAAACAGACTATACTCAGTACTCACTCTGGTGTGAAAATCACAATTTTAGCTACGTGGGAATAACCACATTAACACCCCTTGGACCCGCCTTATATACTTGTACATTTATGTACAAGGACAATGCATTGACCATCATTGGTGACATACAGAGAGACTTACAGACAAACGCACACACCTGCTTAAGCAATCACAGGACAGTTCATTCTATGGCACCATACAGATTATTCTGACCCAATTGAAAAAAAAAATTGCTCTATTTACATTTGTACTTTATGAAATTAAGTCAAACTTGCTTTGTTATCACATATTAGTCACAATTTGTTTTTCCTTCACAGTTTAGGCAAGCAATTGTTTTACATATAATGCCAGACTGTGGATTCTCTTTAAACAGCCGTTCTTCATCACTGGTACGAGGTGGAGTAAAAGCTTCACTATTACAATACTTTGATCCATACCCTCCCGTTTTACAGTTTACTGACAGGCAGGGACATCCTGCCACTCAATGTCTGTTTGCCATTGAGATGGTGGGAGAAATAGTCCAGGATCTGCCTCCAAGAGTCCTCCTGAGCATGACTATGACCCTTTGTCTCTCCTCCCCACAGAAAATCAAACTCTGAAATTAAAAATTCTTCATAATAAGTTTGTTATTAACTCAATGTGCAACTACAGTTAAATTGTATAAAAATGCATAGGGGAGCATTTCAACAGACTCAAATCAAAATCAGGAGCAAATCAGCTTCATGCAGTGATAGAGTTTTTATTCCAGGACTTACGGAAGACTTTGTGGAAAGACTGACGGCAGTGGGGTGTGTATGGAGGCTCCAGTAGATGGCCAGCCCCGGGGTACTTGATCAGCTGGAACCGATGCTTCTGGTCTTCAGGGACCAGCTCCAGGAAGTGTTCATTGATCTTGTAGTCAAGTGATCGATCGTCCTCTCCATTGATACACAACACATTGGCTTCACTCTCCCATGCCTGCAAAAGAAAGGAGAAACTCCAGAAGGGACATATATTTTTTTAAAATTCACAGAAAAATTCTTTCTTTGGTGCTACATGTGGGTATGAAAGTAGCTAGCATTGCAAAAAGAAAAAAACACACATGTATTTAACCCATGTCAGCTTGTTGTGTTATTTTTTTTTCTGCATTGATCTGCACTGAAAGAAGCCTTCATAGCTCAATCAGTACATTACATAGAAGGAAGGCATTTGAATATCAAGATGTATGTTCGTGTGGTCCGCAATATCATTCTAGCTATAGTTGCATTTGATCACAAAAGGATCCTTATATACATGTAGTGACTCTCAAAAGAATAAGTAAAACACTATATTTAACAACATCTATTTAACATTATTTATTGTAGGTCTTTGAATAAATTTTGTGACCTGCTGAATATTGCATTCTAAAGCAGGTTTTAAAAACTCAAGTAATGCAGACTGATTAAAAGTATTCTGCTATGTCATTAGCTATACATCATGAAAATGATAAGATTTCTTAAAACAAGAGGCCCATGGACAACATCACTCACCTGAGCAATGAAAGACATAATAAAATCAGCTTTATGGAGTCATATACAAAATATCTGAACAATGTCGTATAATAGATCCTGTATATAAAAAATTCCTCTGCATATTCTTATGTTTATCATTGACCCCTTTTGTAAAAGGATTATTTTACAGTCATATTACATATTGAGCATTGCTGTTCTCGAGAAAATGATCAGACTTAAACAACTGTTTATATATGGATTATAAACCTACATCAAACTTTGAACCCCTTGTGAGGCCAAAGAATTGTCCAGGGGCCAGAGTCTAAACAATTTTTAAGAATCAACAATAATTCAAAATGCTTGCTTATAAGTAAAACCATATATAACAACATTTGAGTTTTTATGGATAATTTAAATGTTTTCCTTTGTAAAATTGGACCCCCCCCCCCCCCAACCCTAATCCTGAAGATTATGATTTTGACAAATTTTTATCTACACTATCTGAACTGACTTTTCTAGGCAAATGATTTTTAAAGATATTTCCCTGTACATTCCTATGTAAAAGTAAAAGTTTGAACCCCCCCCCCCCAATTGTGGCCCCACCTACCCCCAGTATCATGATTAGAACAAACTTGAATCTTTCATACCTGAGGACGCTTCCACACAAGTTACAGCTTTTCTGCCCAATCGGTTTCTGAGAAAAAGATTTTTAAAGATTTACTCTATATATCCCTATGTAAAAATTCAACCCCCCCATTGTGGCCCCACCCTACCCCCGGGGATCATGATTTGAACAAACTTGAATCTACACTACCTGAGGATACTTCCACACAGCTTTTCTGGCTGATCAGTTTCAAAAAAGATTTTTAAAGATTAATTCTATATATTCCTATGTAAAAATTCCACCCCCATTGTGGCCCCACCCTACCCCTAGGAATCATGATTTGAAAAAACTTGAATCTACACTACCTGAGGATGCTTCCACATAAGTTATAGCTTTTCTGGCTTATCAGTTTCAGAGAAGAAGATTTTTAAAGATTTACTCTATATATTCCTATGTAAAAATTCAACCCCCATTGTGGCCCCATCCTACCCCTGGGGATCATGATTTGAACAGATTTGAATCTACACTACCTGAGGCTGCTTCCAAACAAGTTTCAGCTTTTCTGGCCAAATGGTTTTTGAGAAGAAGATTTTTGAAAATATCAACAAATTTTCAATGATTTCTTAATTATCTCCCCTTGAAAGAGGGTGTGGCCCTTCATTTTAACAAACTTCAATCCCCTTCACCTAAGGATGCTTTGTGTCGGCTTTGGTTGAAATTGGCCCTGTGGTTCTGGAGAAGAAGACGAAAATGTAAAAAGTTTACGGACAGACAGATGGACAGACAGACGGATGCCGGCAGTGATCAGAAAAGCTCACTTGAGCTTTCAGGTGAGCTAAAAATAAAGAAAAGAGTACTCAGTTGGTGTGTATATTTTGGGTTGAACATATTTTACTTTTGATAATTTTTAATTTGAAGCTTTGCATTGTATTAGGATAGAAAATCATCAATGAAATGCATGACTGGTATACTGTAAAAATGAAAATGTTTTCACGGGGTAAATTTACGGCTTTAAATTTTAAAATTTATCCCCATTTTAAGGAATTTATACTAAATCTATGTATACTACCCATGATGAAAAAGTGGTGATTTTTTTAATCACTAATTTTCTTTTAGACGTTTATACATACCTTTATAAATTCCTGATCTGTGGGTTTATAACATTCTCTTAAATCCATTCCCTCTGGTGTAACGTTAATTTTATCGAATTTAAATCTGAAACAATTTCGAAGCTTTTAGTGTAATCATGGTAATGAATCATCCAGTGGAATCACCGCAATAAATTAACTGCTTCACTCTGTCCCAAGTTTCTGCTTCCACCACTTTTTGCAATATATTCAATAATCATAAATATCTTTGTGCCCAAACTATGTTCCTCCACTAGAATGAAAAAAGTCCAGTTTTTCTGTTTTGAAATGCCCCCTCTACCGCTTCAGGTTTCAACACACAACCAAAAATAGAGAGTCTACGGGGATTTTGCAAACGATATGAAAATTATGCGGATGATAACGTTGAAAAGTTGTGCAAGGTGTCTTGAGTACTTCCCAATGGAAATCTCCGTTAGAAATTTGTTTTCGTTCATGTTAATTTCTCAGGATAAAAATAGATGAAGTGTCAATGAAGAAACCTTGGATTTCTCCCCTTGTATCAATATCAATAATATTTCTTTGACAGGTATGTGTATGAAACAGTAACCTGGGACAGACTATAGTGGAACTAAACCAACTCGCTGTTCATAATATCTCCTTTGCTATATTTCAGAGGAACATCAGAGTAAAACGGGACACCATTCACCAATATCACAGCTTTGACCTGAAAAAGAATAGTTTTGGCACATAATTTTTTTTTCAAATTTCATTTATAATAAGTTTCAAAAAATAATTTCAATGATGAATCAATCAACAGCATATACAGGGAATTGAAAACAGAATCAATTGTGTTAGGTTTTTGAAGTTGAGCACATCAGGACATAATAATGGCTTATACAGTTACCTGTAACAAATTTTCACTTACCTGGGGCACATGTCTACAGAGCTCTAGAGCATACATCCCTCCTTTAGAGAGTCCAATGATTCCAACACCATCCTTCTTGATGTTGGGTAATCCTGCAAACCATTCTGTACTTTCCTTTCAAAAAAAACCAAAAATAGAAACAATACTATTACATTCTATGCAATTTTTGAAAGCTTCTGCTAAATCGAGAATAATGCCAAACGTTAAACATATATAAAAATGTATAAGTATATTCAGAGATGCGCTAAATC
The DNA here is from genome assembly GCA_033439105.1 of Magallana nippona. Lineage (NCBI taxonomy): Eukaryota > Metazoa > Mollusca > Bivalvia > Ostreida > Ostreidae > Magallana > Magallana nippona. Next base: position 44,817,602 of record CM065923.1, on the reverse strand, counting down.
AAATCTTTGCTAATCAGTTGAAAAATCACTTTCTGCCAAATATTGTACACACTGAATATGAAACGTTTACAGCACTTTGTACATCTTACGTATATGATGTAATTTGACCTACGATTAAATAATCTAATGAAACGTCTGGTAGAGAGTTTGGTAAGTCCTCATATGCAAAAAATGGCAGAGCAAACACACAGAATCCTCTGGAGGCCAATAAAGCTGCTCTGTGATCAAATAGTCCGCCCCCGCTGCCGAACAAGTCAATCACTCCAGGGAATGGGCCTGGTCCTGAAAGCAAATGGTTGTCCTTTATCTATCCTCTGGTCTAACATTAAATAATAAGATTGGTTAACACTCCAAGTCTCATACTTCTATATTTTTAGCAATAATCTTCAGCCCTTCAATTGCCCCAAGAATAGATTTTTTTAAATGAACATTAATTGTAAATACATTTAGCAAAAGCCAAGATAAAAATTAATCTGATTGATGATATTAAGCACTTCAAACTTGCACATCAAAATTCATTAAAAATTAGGTATCTCAAAAGTTGTCATAATTTCAAAGTGCTCTCAGTTTATGTTCCTCGGGCTTGATTTATATTTATAGATGCACCAAAGTTCTCAACAGCATCAAATACAGAAATGTACCTGGAGGAGTGAAGATTGCTCCTCTGATATTTCCCTCAACCACCCTCTCTCTTCGCACACTCTTGTGTTTGTACCAACGGAGAACATTTACTGTCGCCAGTGGTTGTGGGGGAGAATCAAACAGACTCTCCCACAAAAGGTGTCCCTCCAGTATGGACAGATTCACTACTATTGGCTTAGTCATGTCCTTTTTAAGCAGTCTCACATTTTGTCTGCAGGAGGGTTCAGGTTTCATGCTCCAAAATAATCCCATAGGCTCAATACCTGAAAGAATGATGAAAAGGATTCACTAAAAGGATATTGATATATCATATCCATATCATATCCATATCATATGATATATCATATCCATATCATATCCATATCATAAGAGCAACAACATATGGGCTCAATACTTAAATAAAAGAAATTAAAGGATTCATATAAGTTATGGGAAGCAGACAGAATTTTATCCACCACACAAGATCAACAACTTTTAACATCTGGGTTTTTAAAATTCATATCCAGTTCAGTATCTGAATTCTACAATTTCAACTTATGTAAGAAAAAAAATACAAGGCACTTTTAAAAAGTTTACATCCCTTTTTAAAATTCACTTGATTAGGACAAAATAAATATAGGACCTCTCATGATTTGCGATGGTATATGATTTTTATCCAACTCGTTGTGTGTTTTCTATCCCCGAGCCTTGGCGAGTGGATAGAAAACATACAATGAGTTGGATAAAAATCATATACCATCGCAATTCATGAGAGATTCTTTTTATCACGTTTTACCACGTATTTTGTTAATCTCAATTTTTTCTGTAAACATTGTTATTGTGAGCCGCACAACACATTAACTACAAAATGTCAACAACTTTACGCATGGAAAAAAGTTCCTTGACGTTTAACAAAAAAACATTTCATTTTGGAACATTTTTTTTTATAAATTCATGAAAAATAAATGAAACAACATTAAATGCTTCACATTTACAACTCAACACTTTTCAACTAAATTAAATATTCACTTTTTCATTCTACGTCAATCAACCGCCTAAACCTAAGTAATGTTTAATTATGACTTCATGTAACAGTTTATTCGTTGATGTATAAAAAGAATCAACACTCCTGTTGGGGTTCGTTAAATGGGCCTATATTCACACCAATTATAGGAATAGAATAGAAATTGACCCTGAAACAACAATATAACAAATACTAGACAGGATCTCGTTGCGAGCAACAAGTGGGTCTTCCGTTTGATCATGAATTAATGACAGAGTTAAATTAATATGTTGACATTATTTTAAATCTTAAATTCAATAGATCCATCTAATTAGGTAAAACCATTTCAAATACAATGATTTTATAATAATCCAAAAATCTAATGAAACGCCTTAACTAAAAGCCCGAATGATTTTATGTACGACTTAACAAAACCCGGAAATGTAAAGGACGACCTAATTATAACAATTTTCCGAATCAGATTTAGTACGAATTGGTATATTAATTTTCTTTTAGGCTGATTTTAAGACCTGCATTGCAAAATTAAGATTTCCGGAAAAGGTCATTTTTAAACTGCAAAATCTCTGCTATGCATAGTCCGATTTTAAAACGGTTTTCAGTTTTGTATTTAGCACATAAATGTCTACAGAATGAATGTGTTTCAAAATTCCAAAAATCAAAATTTTGGAATCACTTCCGGTGACGACCGGAAGTGACGGACGACCTGTTCATATTAAAATTGGGTACGTTTAGAATATATTTTAATGGAAAAAAAATCCAAATCTTTTAATTTGAAAAATTTTTAAAACGCAATTTTTCGAAAAATGCCGTTTGCGTTGACCGGAAGTGACGGACGATCATGTTTGTACCTGACGGCATCTAAGAATTCAAAAATCTATCATTCCTGAAATTTTCAATTTTCTATCCTTAATCGTTTTTGAGAAAAAGGTAGGACAAAATCACTTTAAAAAAAAAGATAAATGAATATATCGGCCGACTGGAAGTGACTTCATCAACGAAAATGTACTTGTTAAAAGATTTTGATATTCTTTATTAGCTGTCAAAATTTCATAAAAATCCGTTGTACAATGTCTGAGATATTTGAGTTTAAAGAAAAATGTTAAGAAAAAAAAGAATAATAATAATAGTGAAAAATAGAGAAAAAGAAACCTAACGAAAACAATAGGGTCTTCCGTTGAAACGGAAGACCCTAATAAATATATGGCATAAAACACATGTACGCTTCAAGCAATTACTTATTGATGTACAATCAATATATTGAAGTAATATATCTTTATAAAGGGAGATAACTTAAACAAGTAAACTACACTTTACATCGTATCTCCTTTATATCAATTTACGTTCATTTACTCTTGAGTCATAAAACCATTGTCATAATCATATAATGCATATAATACATTATGTTATTCTAGGCATAAACATACACATACCATTCTATGGGAATACGCCCCATGTACAAGTTGAACCAAGTTCAATGTGATGACTCAATTGCAAGATACATGTGTATTCTGTAATTAATTATATAACTATTACACTATCATAAAAGTAGTTTTAATTAAAACACATATAGGGAGACTTCAGTTATAACCATTTATAGTTTAACCCCATATTTCAAAAGTCTCTTTCACTGTCCATTCAATCAGAGAAAGTGCAAAAGAATTATAAATATGATTAAATACTGATTTGATATTTAGTAGAAATATTAGAAATGATATTAATATTAGTGATTATAAATTAACAAGAAGAGATGTAATTGTCAAAAATGTCTGTAAACTTTTAGTAAGGTCTACTCTCTTCAAACCCTTTACAAAGATTAAGCTAAAAAACAAAGAACTTGTGGAGGGAAATCCACCGACCAATAGACTAACAAGAAACAAACTAAAACACCAATGAAATTAAAAGACACAACTTAACTTTGATCATAATATAAATATTGCCCTAAAGGCAACTCTGGACCTTTCTACAAATTAAATTGTCATGAATGAATGCACACTAATATACTGAATAATTATAGAATTCAATATCTATGCATTCAGAAAATTACAAAAATATCAAAATAAAATGATGAATATGTAATATACATGTACTTGTAATTTAATCATGAAATATGAGACTGCTAAAGTCACATGGCGTAAGAACACACAGTGTTATATAAAAAAAGTATCCCATGAGTGATATCCACCATATATTGAGATAAACATGTGATAAAAATTTATACACACCAGTGTAGGTTCCTAGCTGTGACTTTTGTTCCTCAACAATGACAGAGCCTTCGTCCGTTGCAGTGTAACATCCATATGATGAAAATCGCAGCTTTCCCTCTTGTAACGAGGCTTTGATTGTGATGGGTCCATTTTTGGGTAGTCCATCTACTCTGATGTGGACTTTCTCATCAACTAAAGCTTCACTTGGGGTGACTGATAACTGTACATTAGACATGACGAGGGATGTAGTGGAAAACCTATTGATTCTCTGTACTGTTGTCACAACCGAAAATAAATCTGAAAGGCATTTGTAAAATGCAACACAGGTAAAAATTTTCCTATTTTATTTCATAGATATATAAATAAAAACTATGTTTTTACAACGTTATAAATCAAGTAATCTTTATCAGCTGTTTATATAGCTGCAGGTCTGTAGCTCCCAGTCTGAAAAAATGGACGTCCTGGGAGCTACAGTGCCAACCATTGAAATATTAATTGTGTATTTATTGGGCACAAAAACGTGCGCTAGAGAAGATATCGGTAGTAAATTGCATGAAGAAATTAATGGTAGTAATTGTTTTCACAGAATTTGCGTATAAATAAGGTTAATCAGTCCAAAACTAGCGCACGTTTTTGTGCGCAATAAATACACAATTTTTTCAATGGGTGGTACTGGTCGTCCATCCAATTTTTTTCCAGACCAGGACTGGCAGGAGCTACAGACCTGCAGCTACTGTTTATACGTGTAGTTTTCATGAGAATCGGTGCAATGTTTTCCCCCATCGTCAGTAAAGAACCTAAAAAAATTGATCAATTGTTGGCAATGATATGATACATACTCACTTCGTATATCCCGCACACGTGACATAATCAAAGATCACAACAGACGTTATAAACAGTCGATAACAAACTAATATCTACTTTCATTTTCGAAGAAAACTGCCGATCCCGATTTTAATTAAATGTGGGACTAGGTTATGAATCATTTTATTTTTCCAACAAAAATTACGTAAATAATCAAAAAGCACTTTTTAAAAAATACTTACTTTTAACTCATTTTTTTTATGAATGCCTGGATTTTCCAGAATCAATAAATCGTGACTTTTCATCATGGACCTTAATCAAAGCACTGAAAGTACTAAAATGGCATTTTTTTTCATTAGTGGAATTATTTGGTACAATAAAAACACATTTTTAATTGTTTTATATACCGTGTGTGTGTGGGGGGGGGGGGGTGGAGGCAGTGAGAGGGGTGGGGTGGTTCCGGGCTCCCTTCCTCTTCCCGATCCCGAAACTCAACTTTTCAGAGCTGACTGGATACATAATGACGTGGATTCGACAGGAATCTGGGTGCATAAGGAAGGTAAAACCTTTATTGATATTGGTGATTTGTGTACATTTTACAAAATTTGGCCGTTGTTCAGTTTCAATCTGACTTGAAAATCGGTTGATATTTCTTAAAATGAAGCACAGGGGCCAAGCCCGTTTTGACATTTATTTCAATGTAACCATAAATAAAGAAAGTCTTTATTTATGGTTACATTAAAATTAATGTTATAAAACGGGCTTGATCCCTGTTAAATGAAGTAAGATTTATCGAAATTCGCGTTTGAAAATAGCAACACGCTGTATTTGATGTAAAAATTTGCTCATTTACAACAGATTTTAAACGAATTCGTTGTTTCTGGGACTCAAAATTCAATTGTTTAACAAGTGTAATTGTCACCGCAGAATAGAAAAGGAATGTTTACTTAATTAAATATTTTCCCGGGTGCTGGTCACTTCGCCCCAAAATCATTACGCCCCATACACGAGCGCCCCAATTTTTTGGGGAGCGCCCCAAATACGTTTCACGAGCGCCCCAAGTACATTTCACGAGCGCCCCAAACGTTGGTTCCTGGTTTTAATTTTTTTTTCGAGTGCTCCAAATGGTTAATCATGATGAATATTTTTACGAGCGCCCCAAAATCACTTTCACTTCGTATTAATTTGAATGAATGTTATGAGCAAATTTTTCCGAGTGCTCAAAATGGTTAATCGTGATGACTGAATTTTTTACGAGCGCCCCAAAATAAGTTTCGCCTTATAATTTTTGGAATAATAAGGGTGCCCCACATTTCAACAAAAATTATCAAACGCTGATATAAAAAGATGACAAATAGTTCCAAATACTGTTCTTTTTATACATCAAAAGCATGAGCACCGAAATTGATATTCATCAAACAAAATGGCAATTATCTACCCAATTGACTTGTCTCCTAATTACCTTCCAACCCCCACCCCCCCCTCCCCCTGGGGTAACGTCACATATCGTCCATTCAGGTGATGTGGGTTATTCCTTTGTTGACATTCGTACGATGGAAAAGTGTAAGATTAAGGTAAGTTATTTTTTTTTATTCATAACCAAAGCAACATTTTCTAGCTCTGTTTTTTTTTTTTTTTTGTCGTAAGTATGTTTATTAATATTCACGGCTGTAAATATTTTACTTTCATGGACTATCAATTGCCTTTGTTAAATCGGCCGAGATATTACTGCTTTGTTTGTCCAGACACGGTTGTAATCGTTTGTGTATATCTAATTAAAGTCTATTATTTGTTTAACTTGAGAAAACCCCTGGAACTAACACAGAATACACAAGATATACACAACAGGTGTGTCTTGTGCCCAGGTAAACGTCAGAGTGTTGAAAGTCTTAGTATACATGAATACGTTAAGATAAGTCCACTGATTAAAAATTCTCAAAATATTCATTTCCTCACCCTGGGTCTTAAAATAACTATATCTACAAATCAAAGATACGTAAGAGTAAAATCCAGATATATGTCAGACCAGGGTTACATCTTATGTACATCTATACATGGTCATCATGTGCACATGCCACATGCAGTAGATACGTCACCGGTAGTTGGTGATATTGTTTGTTATAAAATTGATAGTAAAAATCATTTAACATGGACTTAAACATAAATCATTTAATTTGTTAATCTGCTGTAAATGCATAATATTCAATATTGTCAAAGTTTTAACACACGTATTTTTTAAACGAACTTTATCATGTTTATAAAACAATTTAATCAGCTTCAATTGCATATAATTACATGTATGTCTTATGAATTCTTTTAATCTCCATGACTATTAGGAGTTTGAATGATAAGTTTTATATTTGTAACAAAAAAAATACATTTATAACAAGGAATTCCATAAAGTTAAAATTCTTTATCCCTGAAATAAAACAAATGTTCTTGATAAATGAAACATGACTATAATAAAACAATAATCCCTGCTTGAACATAAGTGACATTCTCGTATGATAATACATAATATACTGAAGGTATGTGTTAATACATGTATAACAAGCAGACTCAACATTATAGATCCGTCGCTGAAATTGATTCGAATTTAAAGTATCTATAAAAGGCAATCTATGAAAAACTAACATCTGCTCGATATAGCAAAACGTAATGCCATTAGGGAGATAACTCATTATTTGATTATCTACGCCGCTTGCGTGCACACTTTTGAATGTCTCTTTAGAGAAAATGGGTACGAAAAGTTTTTCCCACAACCACACGGGTAAAATTAAGATGTAGCCTGTTTCCTTTTTATGTGCATAGATAGATTTTTTCTCTGAAAATGAAGCGTTGCAAATGTCACATTTTAATTCTTACCCTTTTTTTTTTTGCTTTGCTGTTGATGGAGTGATTTTTCAAATGCTTGAAAAAGCCATAACATTTTGTGCAAATTTCCATAGTACAGGTGCCTTCGTGTGATTTAATGTCTTCTAAGAGCATAGTTGTCTCTAGACCTCTTTTACATGATTCACACATCATCCCGGGTTCTTTATGTTTGAATCTTATATGGGAATCCAACGAATGTTTTGACTTGTAGTTTTTTTCCCATAGTGTGGGCAAAGCAGATTGATGGTGCGTGGTTCATGGACCTTTCTATGTTTTGCCCGGTTGTAGCTGGAAGTTAAGCTTTTACCACAGTGTTCACAGTGTTGTTCATTTGTTTCTGAATGGGACTTTATGTGACGCCTAAGAATAGACTTGGAGAAGTAAGTTCCCACATATATCACATATATATTGGACCGACTCCGTTACTTCTTCTTCGTGGTCAACAAAACTGCTATCCATTTTCCTCTACAAAACTTTAATTACTGAAAACATGTTGATAGCCTTTAATTTGAGTAACAAATCATTCCTAAAAATTTTGAAATAAACTTTTGAACAAAATAAATATTTACAGAGCCCCCCCCCCCCCCCCCCCCCCCGTGCCACATGATCACCCCCCCCCCCCCCGCCACACATGATCTTTACATTTCATAGTTTTTTGTAACTTTCGGTCAAAAAAGTAGATTTTCTGTCGTAGGAATCACATTTTTGTTTATCAAATACACCGAAAATAACATGTGTCGCCTACCCTACCTATATATTGTCGAAGTGTTTGGGTATTTCTAAAGAAATCTAACCCCCTGTATTGCTAGTGGTAGATTGTTAGTAATTGTTTTCTTCCGTGCAATACTTTTGGTTAACAAAATGTGTTTTAATTACACGCAATAACTCTTTGAATACTCACTGACCTACTTTCTCCGCTTCGAAATCGCGCCCCCCTTGCTACACCGATCACGGCCCCCGCATGTGCGATTCTACACGGTGCGCTGAAATTCGCCTCGGGCAGATCTGATGCCAAAGGGCATGCGCAGAAAGGGTATCTACCGAAAGACGTGTTGAAAATAGTCAAATGTGAAGATTTTTCGGTCATTTTAATAGCCCACTAGTCAGAACACGCTTCAAGTTTCAGAAGTATCGAGCACCAGTTAAGTTCGGAATTTTATCCTCTAAAGTTTTCATAGGGTAGTGATGACGTAAAATTGCTTGATTGAAATCGCGAGGGTCAAGGCATATTGCCAGAACCGGTTTTTTTTCAGTAATGGCAAGAGAGTTTGCCCATTTCGTCAGCTAACTGACCCTAGTAATAACTTCACTTTTCTCCGTGCGCTCTAGTTCTATCTGCAGTTTCTTGCGTAACGCGAACGAGATCTGTCGCGGAGCATTTACGACCGGGTTTGCGTTTTCGTCTACGCGAATACCGCATTCGCCAGGAAAGAACCCGATGCCCTTGAATACATCTTCATATTCCGAGAGAACAAATTTATTGTCTAAATGTTTGCACGTTACCTGCGTCGGTTTAGTCAGAGAGGGGGACTTGGTTGTCATGACCAGCTTGATAAATTCCAAGTCAACGCGTGATTTCATACCAAGTATGGGTACGGAATTGGTTTCTACAATGAAAAAGTCATCCTCCCTTACCCGATTCCCGTGAGCGCATCGGATTTTTTGCTCACCAAGGGGTTCTAAACGGGACCTACTGTAATCGTACAGATGTTTTGATGGCTGCTTCAGACTACTTACATGTAGTAAACCAATACCCTTAAATAGCCTTGCAAGTAATATGTTGACCTGTGACCCAGTATCAAGTTTGAATTTAATGGGGACCCTCTCCGGGCCTAGGTCTAAGTATCTGAATGCCTGGTCTGTGCTTTTGCAGGGGTTTGGCGCAGAGGTGTGAATTATGTGTCTATGTTATCTATATACAACTCATCATCACTATCGACCCTACCCCTTTGATCTGGTTGTTTGGTTACCTCATTTACATTAAAGGTAGATCGGCACATGGCCGCAAAGTGATTCCAACTATTACAAGTGTCACATCTTTTGCCCTTAGCAGGACAATTCTGTTGTTCACCATGCAGCCTGCCACAGTTCCCACACTTCTCACTCGCACTTTTCGCGGATATTTGTTGAAATCGCTTCTTGCGGTGTCCCTTGAACTTCTGTTGGGTGGATCCATGGTCCCCCTGCGGAGGGTTGTGGCGACTGGCTCCGTGTACCGGTCCAGATGTGGGTCGTCTGTTAGCGTGGATGGCGTGAATCTCGGGCGAGTTGTTTCCCATGGACTTCAATTGCTCCTGGGAGTATTCAGAATTCTGGCCAATCTCAATGGCTTTGTCAATTGTAAGATCTCTGCCTACGTTTATGAGCTTCTCCCTTCATTTTGGGGATACTAAGTCAAACAATATGCAGTCCCGGATTATCCCGTCCGCATTTGTGTAGGAGCAAGCGTTGGTCAAACGTTTAAAGGTATATATGCCGTTTTTAGCGACATTTTTGCGATGTTGGAAACCAGACCCAAATTTTGTCAGCATGACTAGATTTATGAAAAAGAAGTTTCTATAAAATTTGCATTTTTTGATAAATATTAACAAGGTACTAGCCATAAATTAAAAAATTAAAAAATTTACCTATGCATATTCATGATCGATTAACGTTGGAGAGAGTTACGGCTCTTGTTGGGAAGTGGTCGTGTTTACAGAGCTCCACTAAAAATATGTGATTTTTTACCGAAAAGTGTGTGTTTGATGATGAAAATGAATTATTTTCACAGAATATTTGAAAGAAATATTCGGTGTGCCGAAGATTATGCTAAATGTGAGGTAATCCTACTTTTGTTTCAGAGTTTTCTGAGTGTTTTGTTTATTCGGTGAGAACAGTTCACACTTCCATGTTACTTGTATATTAAAGTCCGAAGTCATAATTATTCCTCCTGTTTATTATGAGCTAACTTTGATGTGCTGTGTTCGTTGTACTTTTCTGTATTACTGTATTATGTGCGATTCCAACAACAAAAGGGCATTGAGAGACCTATCCATATCATTCATTGAGGATCCTCGCTCCCCCCAAAAATCGTGAGAACACGACAGCACACCTACTGAGATCGAAATATCTGTCAAGTCTCCCTCTGTACCAAATAATGCAGTCTGCACTTACTGCAACTGCTGAGCAAGGCACACACCTAACTGCAGATCCCAACCAGCAGGCTTACCAGCCACAATATGTGTTTAGCTCCCCCGTCACTATATCAGCGGATGATATTCAGAAAATAGCTGAGGCTGTGAGAGTGGTCGTAAGAGAGTCTCTTCGAGAAGAAATATCACAAACGATAGCTGAAAAAAAAACCCATTATGTACCCAGGTTGATAAACTACGTGATGAAAACAAGCAGCTTAAAATGCAGTTAGACAAACTGGAACAATATGGGAGACGACCTTTGATTCGCATCTCGGGCATTCCTGAATCTTCAGCTGAAGACACAAAAACTAAAATCATCGATGTTACAACCAAAGCCGGGATCGAACTCTCTCCGGACGACATTGTAAATTCCCATCGGGTAGGAAAACCGCGAAATGGGCCCCGACAGATTATCGTCAGACTGAAATCTGTCGACACGAAATTCGGAATCCTAAAGGATCTGAAAAAACTGCGATCACAAATTGACACCAAGAACATCAGGATCAACGAAGACCTTACCAAATTCCGAGACATTCTTATGTATTTATGTGGACCACTGTGCTGTCGCGGTCGACTAAGCAAGGTGTGGTCATCGAACGGTAAAATATCGGTCAAAGATATCAAAGGCAAAGTATATCACATTCGCGAGGAATCAGACCTCATTAAATTTGGCCACAACATTCAAGACGATGACTGATGGCCTCACTACCGTGATATACCGAACAACCTTCTCCAATCATCTTGTGAAAGTGAACTCAGTACAGTAACTATTGTTTAAGAAACTACCTCTTAATAACACTAAAGATATCACACCAGTTTAAACACATAATGCACTATTCTACATATGTTAAAATTTACATGTCATTGTAATTCAATGAAGTAAAATATAAGCAATGATATATAAATCTAAATATTATTCATCATAACTTTTCTCTTCATCTACACACAAATCAACTCTTTTTATGCAACTTCTCTGTTCGCACATATTATGTACATATTTTTTGTTAGTGTTCATTTACCAATTGTGCTTTTGTTCTCCTTCAAATGGAGAGTTTTCCAAAAGCAGTTGTTTCGTTTCCCCTACCTTGTTTTTTTATTTCATGTTTACCTTCACATTTGTAAAATTTATTTTTTGTTTTGTTGTATTTTTTTCTAAGATTTCATTTGAACGGTACATTACCAATTGTCACAGTACATGTTCTGTAATTTCAATGTTTAACTTTTTTGCGCAATTTTTCTATATGGCATTATTTTTCTATACGGCATTATTGTTTTCTACTGGTTGCAGCCTTTTATGTTACCTGGGTTTTTTTTTCAAATTCCAACATTTTGATAATGGTTAACTCTACTGAGCAATACCGTGCTGCAATCGGCTCTTTCTATTTTTCATGCAGATGTTTGTCAAAGACCGCCACTTTCTTCTACAAATTCTCGAAATTGTATTCATTATTCAAATCATGTGTCATTCTCATTATAAATGCTGCAATATGTATTAGGGATAACTCAGTCTTAATCAATTTTTACTTACAATTTTTCATATTTATTTTGATGATATCCGGTGATATTGAGGTCAATCCTGGACCAATGACTGACAATGTCCTTGACATATTTCACCTAAATATTAGAAGTATCAGACACAAAATTGCTCATCTTAATATTTTAGCTCATGATTTCGACATTTTATGCTTTACTGAAACTCATCTCGATGACACTGTGTCGAATGATAGTCTATCGCTTGACGGTTTTTATACTATTTATAGAAAAGACAGAAATTGTTATGGGTGTGGGGTTATGATATATGTTTCAAATATCGTTCAGATACATAGACGCACAGAATTCGAACCAGTCGGTATAGAATGTTTGTGGATAGAAATTGTAAACCATACCTGTAGCCTTTTCCTTTGTTGCATATATCGTCCTCCTCACGCTGACAATAGATTTTGGACAAATTTTTTATGGTCTTTAGATAAAGTTGGGGAAATATCCGACAAAATAGTCATAGTTGGTGATTTAAATGTTGATTTTCTCAATATTCCCCAATCACACCCAATTGTCGATGTCATGTCCAACTATATTTTAACAACATCCACGAACCAACAAGAATTTCCAGCACGACACGCACACTTATTGACCCTATTCTCACAACAATAGATATTCAAGTAGGCGAAGCAGGCACTATTGAAATTGACCCTACTGTTAGTGACCACAAGGCTACACATATTTCGCTTGTTCTGAGGTATAGTTTGAAGCGGGCGTACAAACGTAAAATTTGGGATTACAAAAATGCTGACTTTGATAGGTTGAATCTTATGATTAAGGAAAGTCGCTTGTCAACTCTTATATCCGAAGCCGATAATGTCTCTGTCGCTGCTGAAAATTTTATTAATCATTTCCTTAAATGTGTAAGCGAGTGTATTCCAGAAAAAAAACCCATTACTGTTCGACCCAGGGATAAGCCATGGTTCGATTCTACCCTACGTAAAACAATAAGGATTAGAGATCGTCTATGAAAACTAACAAAATCTGCGAGTGATCAAAATATAAAAAAGTTCGAAATCAAGTCAACAATATGAAAAAGCAAGCATTTTCTAACTACTACGACAACATTGAAACAAGGCTATTGGACCTGATAGTATCAGTCACAAAATGTTAAAATCAACTATGTTTACAATATGCAAGCCTTTATGTTTACTTTTTAATAAGTCTCTTTTGGAAACATCATTTCCTAATTGCTGGAAAATTGCACATGTTCTACCTCTTTTTAAAAAAGAGGACCCATCACTCTCGTGTAATTATAAACCCGTTTCTTTACTAAACTGTGTAAGTAAAATAATGGAGAGAATTGTTTTCAAACATGTTTATAATTATTTCCATAGTAACAAATTATTTTATAAATACCAAGCCGGTTTTTTACCCGGTCACTCAACAGTGTACCAGATAATTGAGACATATTATAGTATTGTTAAGAATATTGATGAGGGTAAATCATGTTGCATTGTCTTTCGTGATTTTTCAAAAGCCTTTGACAGAGTTTGGCATGAAGGGCTTCTTTTTAAATTACAAACTTATGGTATTTGTGGCAATCCTTTTCAGTGGTTTAGTAGCTATTTGTGTAACATATCAAAAAGTGATGTATAAAGATGTATTATCATCCAACTTAAGTGTTAATGCTGGAGTGCCACAAGGATCTGTACTTGGGCCCCTTCTGTTTTTAATTTATGTCAATGATGTTGCACAAATCTGTTGTCCTTGTGTAGATTATACGCAGATGATAATTCAATCCAGTATGCGGATAAAAACTTAAGAAACTTAGAAAATGTGTGAAATCATGACCTCAAGATATTAGAAAAATGGTCTGATGATTGGTTACTTAAATTTAATCCTAATAAAACCAAAGTTGTATTTTTTGACAAGTCAAAACGTAAGGAAATCCCAGAACTGTTTTTTCAAGATTGTCAGTTAGATATTGTTTCTACTCATAAATATCTAGGTCTAATATTTTCTGATGATTTGAAATGGTCTGTGTTAATCAGTGGTATAGTAAATATTGCTTGCAAAAAATTAGGACTACTTAAGAAACTTAAATTTACTTTAGGCAGAGACAAATTATCTAAATTATATCTAACTTTTGTAAGACCAATATTAGAATATGCTTCTGTTGTATGGGATGGTTGTTTTTCCGCAGAAATTGAAAAGTTAGAAAAAGTACAGCTACACGCTGCAAGAATTGTCACGGGACGGGGACTACTAATTTTGTCCTCCAGGGAATCATTGTATTTTGAAACAGGGTGGGAATCTTTGGCTAAAAGACGGGAAATAGCTAAACTAACAATCATGTATAAAATTCATTACAATCTTGTACCACAATATCTTAGTGATATATCGATATTGCTAACATTTATAGAAAAGATACTTCTCGCTACAGTACTTGTAATGAAGACAATTATATACCTCCCAGAGTTAGGTACGATACATATAAAAAATCATTTATTCCAGATGCTATAAGCAAATGGAACTCAATAAATTCGGATACCAAGAAATCAACATCCATCAGTCAGTTTCAAAGAAGTATTTCTAATAATACGAGTGATACAAAAGTTCCTAAATATTTTCTTCATGGTAAAAGAGTAACTAATATCATTCATACAAAATTAAGGCACAATTGTTATTATGATATACACAGAAGAAATATTAATGATTCTCTAAATTGTATATGTGGAAAGAGAGAAGATGTATATAACTTTTTATTTATTTGCAAACGATTTTCGAATGCAAGAAATACTTTATTTAACGAACTATTCCAAATACACGATTTGGGTATTATAGATTCGCATACTTTACTATGGGGTAATGATAACTTAGATTATAAAATTAATGTTAGAATATTCACTGCTGTGCAAAACTTTATAACCAATTCTCGCAGATTTATATAAATATAATATTGTGTTTTCATATTTTTGTTCTTTACCATTCCTTTCGATATGTATATATATCTCATGTTTTATGACAATTGTAAATATTTTTATTAGGGTGAGAACCTAGTAAGTTGTAAGAACTTGTGTTCGAACCCTTTGTATATTATATATACAATAAAATATGTTCAAACTAACGTTTGAGGTGGATTTGCGCATGTGCGCGGGAATAGTAATTCAGAAAAGCAGCTTGCAGAACGAGGTAATACGACAGGTTTGTTTACAGTTGTTTGAATTCATATAAACAGGTTTGTGTGCTTTTAACAGAAAAAATATCGGATAATGTCATCTGCATTTCATGAGGATGGTTGCATATTGTTGTCGATGTCAATCGATGAGAGCTCTTTTGCAAATGACCATTATTTTCATATATTTGACAATATATATAATTATAAAATAGAACGTCAAAATTATCGACTCAAAATTTATAGATTTTAAGTAATTGAGTGATAGCTATACAAGTTTGATCATATTCAGACAATGAATATCGTACCATAGACATAAGCTTCTTTTACTTTCTGAGTAAATATCTTATTAAACAAAGAAAACACGCCGCTGTGTGACCCACCTGCCTATAGCAAGAAGCCGGCAAGCTCATAGTTAAACATGAAGCTTCTAACACGTGTCCACCGCTCAAAGTGGTCCCCAATATAGATTCTCATTTTATAACTTTCTCAGTCAGAGTGGGTTTTTTTCTTTCTTTTCTCTCCGAACGCGTTATTCCACTGCCAACGGACCGACCATGTTTTTTGCGTTGACATCTTGTGTACGTAAATTCTAAAATTAGCTTGTCATATCACGTGCTTATGAATATTTCAAAGTTAGGCGTTTGTTGACCGACCCGGTCAGAAAATAAATTATTTAGAATTTATATTTAATACTTTTAAATGCGTTTGATTTAAACTGAATAATTTGCAGAAAGTGTATAACTTTTGTAGCTTGATTGAAAAACGCAAATATTTCTTTCTTTTAAAATTTTAATTTCAAACGGCATATATACCTTTAATTAAGCATGGTGACAAACTGGTCGAAGGTTGCGTTGCCCTGAACATCGTTGTTAAACTTTTAACGGGCGAACACAGGGTTTAATTGTGGCTGCACGTGATTTTTAAAGTGTTCATATAGACTTCTAATTTGTTACTGTCATCAGTAAGAAATTATCCCAAGAGTTAAATATGTCACTTCCTTTGTCTCCGACCCAGAGAAGTACGTACGAACATTGTTCCTCCTCCTCTCTAGCGTTGAGTGGGCCACCAAAAATCAGCTGAGCATGCTGCTGGAATTTCCTCAAGGACTCCGGGAGGTTTGTGGACTCCCAGTCCATCACAGGTGGTGGTTTCATTCCATCCCGATTCTGACACCATATCAAAGTCTTTTAATGATAATTACTTTAATTTGAGAAACACATAGTTGCCTCTTAAAAGCGAATTTATGTATGCTTGAAATATATATGAAAGGAAAACATAAAGTTAGAAGATTGGTACAAAATTGAAAGTCAGAGTAACGGTCCTAACGGATGTGAAATGAAATTTCTAAATATATTTCTTATTATAATACATGCCAAGTATACCTTCAATAAGAAATTCAATATTAGTTTGTCAAATATCGATAATTGATTGAAAAATTGTAAAACTTATAGTATTTCCTTTTCCTTTCTCTTTTGATATATTTTTAGCCTTGCCTTGATTTTTTTTCCCGATATGGGCGGTTGTATTTCCGCTGTATAAATAAATCAAAGAGAAAATAAGAAATTCATGTTTGATTAAATCAGGTTCATTTTACTGCTTTACGAATATTCATCATATAGGGTTTTCCATTTTGGAATGAAAATATTATAGACGAATTTATATGACGTTTTCAGTCTCAAGTAATATTTTGATAAGTCTTTATTTCATCATCATCATCAAAACGAAAATGAGCGGATCCAAATTTTTGTTTCGGAGGGGGGAGGGGGGTCCGAAGGATATCTATGTTTGCCTGGGGGTTAGGGTTCCAGACCTATTTTCGTTTTAATTTTTCAGTTAGGATCAGGACTCCTCCGCTTCCCCTCCAGATCCGCACATGCACTGTGACCAAATATTTCATTCAATAAACGTTCCATGTTTAATAAATTGCTTATCATTGTACAAGAAATTAATATTGAAATGTGTTTTTTCGTATATAAACAATGAAAAAAACATTGCCGATAAAAAAAAATAACTTAATTGTGTCCTTGTGTGATAAAGCCGGTAAGGGCGTTGTATTACAACTTCTTGAAATAATACAAAGCTCCTTTAACATCCGTTACCATTATTTTTTAAAAACAAAATACTTCGAGTCGGTGCATATTTTTACCAAAAAAAAAATAAACACAGCTTCCAATGGATGTGATAATTATGATTTGAATATACATGTACTCAATTTTGTGCATTGTCAAAAAACAATCATATATAGATTATCTGATCGATAATCGACTATATGTATACATTGAGATATACACTTTATATAAAAAAAATTGCTGTGACTTTTCAAAACTGCTGCTGTTGATGTAAATTCTTTTTTACTTGTGTTTGTTACTTTACTGTTACATCATGGTTGTCTAGATATTTGAAAATTCCCGAATAGTAATATTCGTTTCGAAAATAAAAAATAGTAACGCTTGTTAACGTTAACGCTTGTTAACAAAAAGTCATATATTTTATTGTTTTTCTTTACATAATTGCTTTATTTAGTTTGAAAATCGCCAAAACATAAAGCGATACAACTGTCCAGAAGATATATATACGGTGGGATTATTCAGAGTATTGTTTACGCAGAGAAAAGCGGTAACGCTTGTTAATCCTTAATCATATGACAGAGAAGAGAATCGGAAAGATGCCGAGTTTTTGAACAATGCAAATGCCAAATAGTATAAACGGGTCATATATTTAAATGCCTACAAAATAGAAACATTTAGATGAAACTTCATTCATATTAGATCGTTTTCAGCTGCTTAATTCCTATCAGAGGGTACGTTTTGGTAACGCTTGTTAATGCTAACATTGCGACAGGTTTTATCAATCCTTGATTCAGGAAAATATTGACGAGTGGCAAATAATTTAGTCTCTACAATTTTGGGGTCGTATTATATCAAAAATCTATATTCTATTTTTTTCTTCTTTTCCGACTTCGATAGCAGAAAAATATACAACCATTATCTTTAGCCTACATAGCGACATATGGAAACCACTGTGACATCTATAATTTGACTATTATAATAATAATAATGTACATGTATTTAAAAAATAACTGCGATTTCCTTTACATAAATTGGATATAAACCCCTTAAATCATTTATTGCAAAGCATGTATAATATTATCCCGTCACTTCAAGAAAAAAACAGGAGAGGGCGTTTTAAGTTTATAGAACTTGTGCCCGATCCTTTTGTATATGCCAACTTTACAATAAAATATGTTCAAACCAAACCAAGAAAAAACGATCTTAACTTGAGCGACAGTGATATTTCAAACTGGAATCAAATAAACGAGAATGACAGTAATCTTATGTAAGTTTTCTATAAGGACGGTAATATTGGTCTACTAAGCATATACTATAATCTGTCCCAATTTTCTCCTTCCATTATTTTTTGCTTTATATTTCGGTAATCATAAATCCCTTTGTGCCCAAACTACGTTTATCCACTAGAATAAAAAAAAAATCCATATTTTCTATTTTGAAAAACCCCCTCTACCGCTTCGGGTTTCAATACACAACCAAAAATAGAAAGTCTACGTCGATTTTGCATTGCAAACGACATGCAAAGTAACCGGATGGCAAGGCTGAAAAAGTATGCAAGGTGTCTTGAGTATTTCCGAATGGAGAAAACTTAAGATTTAGAAATCTCCGTAAGATAATTGATTTCGATCTTGTTAATTTCTACGGGTAAAATAGATAAAATCTTAGACTTTACCCCTTGTATCGATTTCAATTGTATTTCTTTGACAGGTATGTAAGTATATTCTCGTTATAATTTGTCAAAAAGTGACAGAAACAGTCATATGGGATAAAATACCTGTATAGTACACTGTAAATATGGAGAAGATAAGTGTGCTTACATTTCATATGTTCGCAACAACTATTTTTGCGATCATTTAATGACCGTCAAATTTAAGATGTATAGGACCTAGCAATGCTAAATAAGCCTTCACATGGACAGAAATAGGTCAAATCACGGTAAAGGACTGTAGAAAGTGAAAGGAAACAACTTAAAATCAGATATGTGGATAAAGCAATCCTGAAAGCAACATATCAAAATAGAGTGAAGAGGAAAGTAATTTATTTGCTTTAGATCATCTTACATGTAGCTGTTTAAAGCAAACATATATGAGTATCAATCAAATTCACATAGAGTAGCGTTAAATATCTCGTGTTTGACAACATAAAACTGATATTGTACATCTAAGCAAAATTCAAAAAGTCACTTTTTGCAATACCGTTGGATTAATTAATGAAACTCCCTAAACTTAAGTTGGAAATATGATTATTATTATTCTCAACGAACCAATAAGAAAGCAAAACATGTTGCAGTAGTTGTCAATAAATGAGCCCAAATTACCATTCCCGCCATTTGTGAGGCTAACATTATTAAATTGCAAAGGAGCCAATCAAAACAGAGCTCAATTATTCGTAATAAGTTGGCCCGTGGTCACATCCAGTAAGTGTATGCGAGACAGGCAGTTGGTTTCCTTTCAACTGCATATGAGTATCTTTCAGTCCCCAAGGCTTCGCATTGAGGTAATATCGTTTGAAGATCATTCCACTCAACACAATAACGGAATTCTTTCTGCACTCAACCTTTCACGTTTAGTGTCGCATAAAGAGGTTGTAAGAAATGGCTAGAGTTTACATTTCTCCTGTACAAAGTTATCAAACACAAGTTGTGTTTTAAAAAACTGCAAGATCCGCCTCCAAGAATCTTCTTGTGCATAACTATGCTCTTTACTTTCTCCACCCCAATTTAAAGTATGTCCTGAAATACATTAGGATAGATGGTTTTCATATGGGTTGCTTCTTTTGTCATGTTAAAGTGAAATAAAAAAAATTTACTCATAAATAAAATGGAAAGTATCTTTCCAAACACATTTTAAGTTCAAAAGTAATTGTTCATACCCTATCAACATCTTACAAAATTAAACATGTATTTATTTCTTACCATAATGTTTATGAAATGATGCTACACAATGAGGAGCAAACGGAGGCTCGATCAGGTGCCCTGCCCCAGGATATTTTATAATGTGGTACCGGTGCTTGTGTTCTTTGGGAACAAGCTTAACGAACCGATCAGTTAATTGAGGATTAAGGCAATGATCATCTTCTCCCACAATACACAGAACGGTTGCATTACTCTCCCAAGCCTGAAACAAGTACAGTGAAATTCTTTTCCATATTTTAAAAGGACTGGATGGTTAACTAATTAACCATCAGAACTACCTAAAATATTAAGATATGATTGTTTAGCTATGAATTATTATTTAGAAAAGAAAAATTAATTTGTTTACCCTCGACTAAAATGTAACACTTTCGTTGGTTTAAATATGACACGTGACTGCCGGATATATCTCTATGTCCATCCGGTGAGAATTTATATATTCGGCAATATGACCAACTCTTCACCTACTCATCTCGACATTTTCATTATTTAATACAGAAACCGCGTTTTGTAATTTCTTAAAATAAATATATTTGGAGTAGTTGTCCTTTGGAATTACTTTTAAATTAGATAGTTGCCCTTTGAATTGACGTCACTTTGTTGAGTCTGGAGCAGAATAAAATCTGCGGAGGAAAGGGAGGAAACGTTTTAAATTGAATAGCAGCCAAACATTGTAAGGAAACAAGGGTGCATCGAAGATTTGCATAGTGTATTGATAATTTTGAAGAGTCTGATCGTGTAAAAGTTGACGAGATGTAAGGCCAATTTTACATAAATATTCGTAACTAACCGCATTTTGTGAATAAATGTCTCGCTTAAAAGTCCTCGTGAAAACAAACCCGTATTAGGTTTGTCACTGACTGACTACAGAAATATATCGGGTTTATCAATCTCCGCTTCACCTCGCCGTCTATGAATTTGACCAACCCGATATATTTCTGTAGTCAGTCAGTAACAAACCTAATAAGTAATAATATTTTATCTTTTGAATTTGGGTATTTCCCTATTTTTATTATATACACAGAGCTTTTCTAAAGGAGATCAATACAGTCTATAAATAGCGACGACAATCGAACCATCTCAATTATAAACAATACAATGTATAGCTTTAATTTTTTGTGACCTTTATATGTATTCGAATGGATTAATTATTCAAAAGCATGGCTTCCCGCTTATGAATTCGGAAAATGAGAAAGGTGCAGCATGACGTAATCAAATGCCCTGAATGCGCCTGATCATTATATTACCTTTATAAAGAAATCGTCACTTGGCTTTTGAGATTTTGTTAAATCCATACCGTTTGGGGTTGGAACTATTCCATCAAAATGACATCTGAAAGTAAATACCTAAATATTAGAACTGCTAGATCGCATAGCATTGACTAATTGCATCCAAACATTCTGATTTTTTTATATAACGGTATATGCTTTGAAAACATTTGACTAAAATATCAAAACAGACACACTCTGTGCAAGGAATGTCCCCTTTGCTGAATTTGAGAGGCGCATCAGAGTAAAATGTGACAGCGTTTACAAGCACAACTGCTTTTACCTAAATAAATCAGAGAACAATATACCACATCAATTATCACATAACAATCCTCAAATCCAACTGAATCTAATAATTATAAAATGCCGATCTGGTATAAGTCTGGTATATGCTTATACACGTGGTCCTGCAATGTTTGCTGTCGACATACCGCGGGCATATGTCGGGCCATTTCTAGAGCAAATTCTCCACTCTTGGACAATCCTAGTACACCAATACCCGTAGATCGTAGCCGGGGTAGCCCACTGAACCACTCCGTAGCCTCCTGGAAATAAACCCAAACATTAATTGTTAATCAAACATTCAACACTGGTCAGTAGGAATTGTACTTTTTTGTAAACCATATTTTTTCATCATAGCATACAACAATAAGACATATTTTTATAGCAAAACTAAACACTATTTTACATAGTACAATAAAGTGGAAAAAAAATAATCAAGCTGATTTGCCTGTGATAATAAACACGTCCATTTTCATGACAATTATCCTGGGAATCATATATTTTCAAGAGAAACATTTTGAAACAAAGGGTGAACTTAGAATGACTTCACATTGTAATGTAATGTTTCTGGTTTTATAATTACTATCGGTAAATCATTTCCACTACATATATGAATACTATTATACTATTTTGATATAATTTTACATGTAAGTACATGTATGATAATAGTAAATAGTACATGGTTTAATTATTATATAGATTTTATTTTTATTTGTTATCAAATGTCAAGTTTTTGTGCATACGATTATATGGATATAGAGGCATTGACATTTTTTTTTATATTACTGCTTGTTTTCAAATTGTTTTGAAATATCAAATATGCCGACTCGTTTTAAACCCGTAGGCATAATTTATTACCATTGTTTACTCTAAGCCGACTCTATACTAGTATGATGAAGTGGGTTTAGATATGTAGGTATAGATCTAATATTTTTCTTGTCTACGGCGTAAAAATATCCGTCCTTTTGCGTTTCAGTGTTGATTTTTTAAACACTGAATAAGTGACAAGTTGACATAAAGATCTGACAAGTCGACATCAAGATCTTACAAGTCGACATAATTATCTGACAAGTCGACATCAAGATTTGACAAGTCGACGTAATTATCTGACAAGTCGACATCAAGATTTGACAAGTCGACATAATTATCTGACAAGTCGACATCAAGATCTGACAAGTCGACATAATTATCTGACAAGTCGACATCAAGATTTGACAAGTCGACATAATTATCTGACAAGTGGTGGCAGAACTATACCACCATAATTGTGCCTATATACGGAACAAATATAGTTGTCTACGTAATGTGTCTATATTTAGATGATTAAGCGTCCTTTTCTGCAACACTTCTTTTACATGCAGATCGAGTCGCCATCTTTACATGTAAACCACACAACACTTCATGGGGCTGGTGATATCTGAAGTAAAATGTCAAAGGATCTTACTTGCACATCACATGTGTTAGGAAAGATAACTCTCTTTAAAACAAGCGCAAGTTTATATGCGCCGTAAATTGTATTTCTTGTGAATAAGGTACTATCCCGTAGAATTACAGATCTGTTGTTAAGTTTCCTACAGACCCTTATCACTATATGGCATCGTCTCACACCCCGGTCCGTGGTCTGCCTAACTTTCCCGTATGGGAGATGTTGACCGCGCTTTGCTACCTAATTATATCATGGAATTCCTCTTTTATCAGTAACTTACTAAGAAATAATCTACTGTGATGTCAGCCGGTATTGTTGGTAAATCTTCGTACGCTAAGAAGGCCAGAGACAGCACACAGAAGCCTCTGGAGGCAAGGAGAGCTGCGCGGTGTTCGTAAAGTCCCCCGCCACTCCCAAACATGTCAATGACCCCACAGAACGGACCCGGACCTGACACAAATAAAGCGTCATCAAAATCATAATAAAAGCAAAATCATCGTTAGTCGGTGAAAAGTAAAAGGGTGAGTATACATAGAGAAAAATACATGGCAAAATCTGTATCCTATATTGCCCCGCTGATATTGGTCGAGGGTGATTTGGGGAAAGATAATGATTTTGCCATGTATTGTTGTTTTTATTATATATTAGAATAGATACATTGTAACTTGTTTTAATATATACCATTTCATTATATACTTGCTATACTAATCTATTCAAGTATATAATAAAAACAAGAGGCCCATGTGCCACATCGCTCACCTGAGCAACAATAGACATAACAAAATCAGCTTTATGGATTCATATACAAAATATCTTAACAATATCGTATAATAGATCCTGTAAATAAAAAATTCCCCCGAATATTCTCATGTTTATCATTGACCCATTTTGTAAAAGGATGATTTTACAGTCATATTACATATTGAGCATTGCAGTTCTCGAGAAAATGATCAAACTTAAACAACTATGGATTATAAACCTACATCAAACTTTGAACCCCTTGTGAGGCCCAAGAATTGTCCTGGGGCCAGAGTCAAAACGATTTTAAAGAATCAACAATATGCCAAAACGTTTGCATATAAGTAAAACCATATATAATAAAATTTGAGTTTTTGTGAATAATTTCAATGTTTTCCTTTGTAAAATTGGAACCCAACCCCCCCTCTCCCCAATGTGGAGCAACCATACTCCTGGAGATCATGATCTTGACAAATTAATATACACTATCTGAACTGACTTAAGTTAAAGCTTTTCTAGACAAATTGTGTTTTAAAAGATGATTTTTAGAGATTTTCCCTATATATTCCTATGTAAAATTTGAATCCCCCCCCATTGTGGCCCCCCTACCCCCAGGGATCATGATTTTAACAAACTTGAATCTTCCCTATCTGAGGATGCTTCCACATAAGTTACAGTTTTTCTGCCTGATTGCTGATTGGTTTCTGAGAAGAAGATTTTTAAAGATTTTTCTCTATATATTCCGATGTGAAAATTCGACCCCCCCCCCCCCCGTGGCCCCATCCTGTCCCTGGGGATCATGACTTTATCAAACTTGAATCTACCCTAACCGAGGATGCTTTCGCACAAGTTACAGCTTTTCTGGCTGATCAATTTCAGAGAAGAAGATTTTTTAAGATTTACTCTATATATTCCTATGTAAAAATTCGACCCCTATTGTGGCCCAACCCTACCCCTGGGGATCATGATTTGAATAAACCTGAATCTACACTACCTGAAGATGCTTCCACACAAGTTACAGCTTTTCTGGCTGATCAGTTTCTGAGAAGAGGATTTTTAAAAACTTTTCTCTATATATTCCTATGCAAAAATTCGACTCCCCATTGTGGCCCCCACCCTATCCTGGGGATCTTGATTTGAAGAAACCTGAATCTACACTACCTGAAGATGCTTCCACAGAAGTTTCAGCTTTTCTGGCTGATCAGTTTCAGAGAAGAAGATTTTTAAAGATTTACTCTATATATTCCTATGTAAAAATTCGACCCCCCATTGTGGCCCCACCCTACCTCTGGGGATCATGATTTGAATAAACCTGAATCTACACTACCTGAAGATGCTTCCACACAAGTTACAGCTTTTCTGGCTGATCAGTTTCTGAGAAGAGGATTTTTTAAAGACTTTTCTCTATATATTCCTATGCAAAAATTCGACTCCCCATTGTGGCCCCCACCCTATCCTGGGGATCTTGGTTTGAAGAAACTTGAATCTACACTACCTGAAGATGCTTCCACAGAAGTTTCAGCTTTTCTGGCTGATCACTTTCAGAGAGAAGATTTTTAAAGATTTTTCTCTATATTTTCCTATGTAAAAATTAGACCCCTCATTGTGACCCCACCCTACCCCTGGAGATCATGATTTGAATAGAATTGAATCTACACTACCTGAAGATGCTTCCACACGAGTTTCAGCATTTTTGGCCAAATGATTTTTGAGAAGAAGATTTTTGAAAAATACCAACAAATTTTCAATGATTTTTATTTATCTCGCCTTGAAAGAAGGCGTGGCCCTTCATTTTAACGAACTTGAATCCCCTTTACCTAAGGATGCTTTGTGCCAAGTTTGGTTGAAATCGGCCCAGTGGTTTTGCAGGTGAGCTAACAAAACAGCACTTGTCATGGGCTGATATTGGAGTATCCAGTTGATACAGATTTTTCCATAGCAAAACAGGCGTGGAAATACAACATTAACTATCAATCATGTATCAATATATTGATTTATCAAAATAAAGCGTTAAAAGTATTTATTTGATTTTTTTAAAAGCAGATATGATAATACTCATTTACTATATGAAGCTGACCGCCTTACCAGGTGGAGTAAAGAGAACACCCCGTATGTTCCCTTGCCTCACTTTCTCTCTTCGAACACTTTTGGCCATATACCGTCTGTAGATCTGGGATTCCGCCAAAGGTTTCAGGTGTGGATCAAACAGATTTTCCCAGGTGAAATGTCCTTTAAACACTGTAATGTTGACTACAATTGGAGAAGTCACGTATCTCTTCTGAAATCTGATGCTCCATTCGTGACAAGGTTCCTGTGTCATACTCCAAAGGAGACCCATGGGATCCACGCCTTGAATATTTGAACTAATCAATAATGATTTTAGCTAATAATTCAGCACTACAGTTAGGGCCAATTTTCGAGTATTGTAGGTTTTTTGTTTCATCATTGGGATGTGATTTCGTGGATGCGTCGGTTTTCAGTTTTAGGAAGAAAACTAACTCTTTCAAAGTTTGTTTTCGTCAAGGATGTAAATTCGTTGGGGAGGGCTACCCACGAATACCATGAAAATTGAGCCCCCGCAAAATCTAATGATTCCACAGTATCAATTTTTTTAGCTCAGCGATAGCATGTCGATCAAAAGGCTGATTATTATAATACTCAGGTGACCTTTCAGGGCTATTGGTCTCTTGTATTCTTTTTGTTCATATATATACTTTGCCTGCCCACCTTTCAAGAAAAACCAACAAAGCATGAAATTCTTTTACCTGTGTAGGTGCCGTGTAGCGAGGGCTGGGTGCCCAGTTCCACCTGACCTCTCCCCGTAGAGGTGTAGCACCCGTAGGAACTGAACCTCTTCTTTTCCTCTTCCAGTGAGGCTTTGATTGTGACCGGTTCATTTGGGGACAGACCGTCCACCGTAATCCAGACTTGTTCGTCCATTAACGCCTCGACGGGATCCGCCCCTATTCTAACTTCAGCCATTGTTTTCACTGTACAGCGTTTACTGGCCTCCCATCGTTATACATTTTGTCTCACCGCTCGCCCATATGATTGGTCTCTTTTTATCTGTACTCAGGCTGTACAATAGACTTTGAAATCGATCCGTGCACAGGCATTAATCTGTTCCACTTCCTTTGATCGAGGACAGACTCATATGGAACGCCATAGAAAGAATAATCTTACCGTGACCAGACTACGCTCAGTTCACAGTAAGAATTCGTCGCATATACAGTGTACTTGCAATGTAGCACGCGGATCTGCTTCGCGTCGATTTTAAGCTTGTTAAGAAATAATCTGCAGGGGAGAAGCGCATAAATCTACATTACAGACCTTTTTGAACATGTATATGTAGTTAAAAGTCACAAAATATTCATTTGATGGGTCATAGTACCAAGGTATTTACACTTTTTCTACGTTTGAATTTGCCTGCCATTTTGCCGAAATGTCTCGTATTTTATCACTAAAATGGCGACCATAAGCAGCAAATTTTCAAACGTGACATTTAGCGTTAGTGATTTCGTAGCAAAAACAATAAATATGGTAAAATGGGATTCTAAAAGAGCAACAATGGAGGTATTTTAGACCAATCACATGAAAATTTAGGCGAGATACAACGCGATATTTTTTACTCATTTGCTACGAAGCGAGTATAGGGAAAGAATTCTATCGTTAAACCGGGTCTGTAGGACATCTCTCATTTTAAATCTAGAATATTCTATCTAGGAACGCCATAGCTGTCTTATCTGGTTATTTCATGAGAATATGGTGCTCTGTGGTTATTTCATGTGAAGATGGTGCTTTATTATGTACAAGCTTGTTTTTATCACCTGCATGTAGGTTACTGAGTTTATTAAGAGCCTTTTTGGGATATAAGCACTAATACATAGTAGATCAACACGATTTGTTTGCGTTTATTTATAATTTGAAGTGTATTATGGGATATTTTCCGCTTTCTTTAACGAATTATCGAACTATTTACCGATATTTACTGATATTTTCCGCTTTCTTTAACGAATTGTCGAACTATTTACTGATAACATACCAATAACGGGCACGTAAAAAAAAGCATGGGGGGGGGGGGGGGGCAGACTCATCCAAAAATCTCGACAGGCAAAAAAAATTCCAAAAAACATGAAAATCACAATCGGGGGGGGGGGGGGGGGGGTATAGTAACCCTATAACGTCAATTTCAATGTTCATTTCCTTTATTTTCACTTTAACTTTTTACATGGCCCCTCCTGATGCTACGTGCCTAAATAACATCAAAACTTTTTAAAGGCTTTAGTAAAGCATAAATTTTTTCCGATTAAATTTGAAGTTTTTTTTAAAATTCAAATGTTTTTCCCCCTTCAGTTACTCTAAAATAAAACGCCCAGATGTGATTCAGAATCCATATTTTCTATTTTGAAAAACCCCCTCTACCGCTTCCGGTTTCTCTACGTCAATTTTGCATTGCAAACGACATGCAAAGTAACCGGATAACAAGGCTGAAAAAGTATGCAAGGTGTCTTGAGTATTTCTGAATGGAGAAAACTTAAGATTTAGAAATTTCCGCAAGATAATTGATTTCGATCTTGTTAATTTCTACGGGTAAAATAGAAAAAGTGTCAATGACAAAATCTTGGACTTTACCCCTTGTATCGATTTCAATTGTATTTCTTTGACAGGTATGTAAGTATATTCTCGTTATAATTTGTCAAAAAGTGACAGAAACAGTCATATGGGATAAAATACCTGTATAGTACACTGTAAATATGGAGAAGATAAGTGTGCTTACATTTCATATGTTCGCAACAACTATTTTTGCGATCATTTAATGACCGTCAAATTTAAGATGTATAGGACCTAGCAATGCTAAATAAGCCTTCACATGGACAGAAATAGGTCAAATCACGGTAAAGGACTGTAGAAAGTGAAAGGAAACAACTTTAAATCAGATATGTGGATAAAGCAATCCTGAAAGCAACATATCAAAATAGAGTGAAGAGGAAAGTAATTTATTTGCTTTAGATCATCTTACATGTAGATGTTTAAAGCAAACATATATGAGTATCAATCAAATTCACATAGAGTAGCGTTAAATATCTCGTGTTTGACAACATAAAACTGATATTGTACATCTAAGCAAAATTCAAAAAGTCACGTTTTGCAATACCGTTGGATTAATTAATGAAACTCCCTAAACTTAAGTTGGAAATATGATTATTATTATTCTCAATTAACCAATAAGAAAGCAAAACATGTTGCAGTAGTTGTCAATAAATGAGCCCAAATTACCATTCCCGCCATTTGTGAGGCTAACATTATTAAATTGCAAAGGAGCCAATCAAAACAGAGCTCAATTATTCGTAATAAGTTGGCCCGTGGTCACATCCAGTAAGTGTATCCGAGACAGGCAGTTGGTTTCCTTTCAACTGCATATGAGTATCTTTCAGTCCCCAAGGCTTCGCATTGAGGTAATATCGTTTGAAGATTATTCCACTCAACACAATAACGGAATTCTTTCTGCACTCAACCTTTCACGTTTAGTGTCGCATAAAGAGGTTGTAAGAAATGGCTAGAGTTTACATTTCTCCTGTACAAAGTTATCAAACACAAGTTGTGTTTTAAAAAACTGCAAGATCCGCCTCCAAGAATCTTCTTGTGCATAACTATGCTCTTTACTTTCTCCACCCCAATTTAAAGTATGTCCTGAAATACATTAGGATAGATGGTTTTCATACGGGTTGCTTCTTTTGTCATGTTAAAGTGAAATAAAAAAAATTTACTCATAAATAAAATGGAAAGTATCTTTCCAAACACATTTTAAGTTCAAAAGTAATTGTTTATACCCTTATAAAGTCAACATCTTACAAAATTAAACATGTATTTATTTTTTACCATAATGTTTATGAAATGATGCTACACAATGAGGAGCAAACGGAGGCTCGATCAGGTGCCCTGCCCCAGGATATTTTATAATGTGGTACCGGTGCTTGTGTTCTTTGGGAACAAGCTTAACGAACCGATCAGTTAATTGAGGATTAAGGCAATGATCATCTTCTCCCACAATACACAAAACGGTTGCATTACTCTCCCAAGCCTGAAACAAGTACAGTGAAATTATTTTCCATATTTTAAAAGGACTGGATGGTTAACTAATTAACCATCAGAACTACCTAAAATATTAAGATACTGAATGGTTAACTAATTAACCATCAAAACTACCTAAAATATTTAGATATGATTGTTTAGCTATGAATTATTATTCAGAAAAGAAAAATTCATTTGTTTTCCCTCGGACTGAAATGTCACACTTTCGTTGGTTTAAACATGACACGTGACTGCCGGATATATCTCTATGTCCGCCCGGTGAGGATTAATATTCGGCAATATGGCCAACTCTTCACCTACTTATCTCGACATTTTCATTATTTAATACAGAAACCGCGTTTTGTAAGTTCTTAAAATAAATATATTTGGAGTAGTTGTCCTTTGGAATTACTTTTAAATTAGAGTAGTTGCCCTTTGAATTGACGTCACTTTGTTGAGTCTGGAGCAGAATAAAATCTGCGGAGGAAAGGGAGGGAACGTTTTAAATTGAATAGCAGCCAAACATTGCAAGGAAACAAGGATGCATCGAAGATTTGCAAAGTGTATTGATAATTTTGAAGTGTCTGATTGTGTAAAAGTTGACGAGATGTAAGGCCAATTTTACATAAATATTCTTAGATAACCGCATTTTGTGAATAAATGTTTCGCTTAAAAGTCCTCGGGAAAACAAAACACGTATTAGGTTTCACTGACTGACTACAGAAATATATCGGGTTTATCAATCTCCACTTCGCCTCGCCGTCTATGAGATTGACCAACCCGATATATTTCTGTAGTCAGTCAGTAACAAACCTAATAAGTAATAATATTTTATCTTTTGAATTTGGATATTCCCCTATTTTTATTATATACATAGAGCCTTTCTAAAGGAGATCAATACAGTCTATAAATGGCCACGACAATCGAACCCTCTTAATTATAAACAATACAATGTATAGCTTTAATTTCTTGTGACCTTTATTTGTATTCGAATGGATTCATTATTCAAAAGCATGGTTTCCCGCTTATGAATTCGGAAAATGAGAAAGGTGCAGCATGACGTAATCAAATGCCCTGAATGCGCCTGATCATTATATTACCTTTATAAAGAAATCGTCACTTGGATTTTGAGATTTTGTTAAATCCATACCGTTTGGGGTTGAAACTATTTCATCAAAATGAAATCTGAAAGTAAATACTTAAATATTAGAACTGCTAGATCGCATAGCATTGACTAATGCATCCAAACATTCTGATTTTTTTATATAACGGTATATGCTTTGAAAACATTTGACTAAAATATCAAAACAGACACACTCTGTGCAAGGAATGTCCCCTTTGCTGAATTTGAGAGGCGCATCAGAGTAAAATGTGACAGCGTTTACAAGCACAACTGCTTTTACCTAAATAAATCAGAGAACAATATACCACATCAATTATCACATAACAATCCTCAAATCCAACTAAATCTAATAATTATAAAATGCCGATCTTATGTAAGTTGTGCAGTGCTTATACACGTGGTCCTGCAATGTTTGCTGTCGACATACCGCGGACATATGTCGGGCCATTTCTAGAGCAAATTCTCCACTCTTGGACAATCCTAGTACACCAATACCCGTAGATCGTAGCCGGGGTAGCCCACTGAACCACTCCGTAGCCTCCTGGAAATAAACCCAAATATTAATTGTTATTCAAACATTCAACACTGGTCAGTAGGAATTGTACTTTTTTGTAAACCATATTTTTTCATCATAGCATACAACAATAAAACATATTTCTATAGCAAAACTAAACACTATCTTACATAGCACAATAAAGTGCAAAAAATAATCAAGTTGATTTGCCTGTGATAATAAACACGTCCATTTTCATGACAATAATCATGGAGATCATATATTTTCAAGAGAAACATTTTGAAACAAAGGGTGAACTTAGAATGACTGCACATTGTAATGTAATATTTCTGGTTGTATAATTACTATCGGTAAATCATTTCCACTACATATATGAATACTATTATACTATTTTGATATAATTTTACATGTAAGTACATGATGTTGACTTGTCAGATGTTATATCGTCTTGTCAAATAATTATGTCGACTTGTCAGATAATTATGTTGACTTAAAAGATTATGTTGTCTTGTCAGATGATTATGTCGACTTGTCAGAAAAAAATGATGTCGACTGGATGGCTAAAATTGGCGTGGAAACGTTAATAAGGTAATAAGGTACTATCCCGTAGAATTACAGATCTGTTGTTAAGTTTCCTACAGACCCTTATCACTATATGGCATCGTCTCACACCCCGGTCCGTGGTCTGCCTAACTTTCCCGCATGGGAGATGTTGACCGCGCTTTACTACCTAACTATATCATGGAATTCCTTTTTTATCAGTAACTTACAAAGAAATAATCTGCTGTGATGTCAGCCAGTACTGTTGGTAAATCTTCGTACGCTAAGAAGGCCAGACACAGCACACAGAAGCCTCTGGAGGCAAGGAGAGCTGCGCGGTGTTCGTAAAGTCCCCCACCACTCCCAAACATGTCAATGACCCCAAAGAACGGACCCGGACCTGACACAAATAAAGCGTCATCAAAATCATAATAAAAGCAAAATCATCGTTAGTCGGTGAAAAGAAAAAGGGTGAGTATACATAGGGAAAAATACATGGCAAAATCTGTATCCTATATTGCCCCGCTGATATTGGTCGAGGGTGGTTTGGGGAAAGATAATGATTTTGCCATGTATTGTTGTTTTTATTATATATTAGAATAGATACATTGTAACTTGTTTAAATATATGCCATTTTATTATATACTTGCTATACTAATCTATTCAAGAATATAATAAAAACAAGAGGCCCAAGGGCCACATCGCTCACCTGAGCAACAATAGACATAATAAAATCAGCTTTATGGAGTCATATACAAGATATCTGAACAATGTCGTATAATAGATCCTGTAAATAAAAAATTCCCCTGCATATTCTTATGTTCATCATTGACCCATTTTGTAAAAGGATGATTTTACAGCCATATTACATATTGAGCATTGCAGTTCTCGAGAAAATGATCAAACTAAAACAACTATTTATATATGGATTATAAACCTACATCAAACTTAGAACCCCTTGTGAGGCCCAAGAATTGTCCAGGGGCCAGAGTCAAAACAATTTTAAAGAATCAACAACATGTTAAAATATTTGCATATAAGTAAAACCATATATAATAAAATTTGAGTTTTTGTAAATAATTTCAATGTATTCCTTTGTAAAATTGGAACCCCCCCCCCAAATGTGGAGCAACCATACTCCTGGAGATCATGATTTTGACAAATTTTAATATACACTATCTGAACTGACTTAAGTTAAAGCTTTTCTAGGCAAATTGTGTTTTAAAAGATGATTTTTAGAGATTTTCCCTATATATTCCTATGTAAAAATTGACCCCCCCCCCCCCCCATTGTGGCCCCCCTACCCCCAGGGATCATGATTTTAACAAACTGGAATCTTCTGAGGATGCTTCCACACAAGCTACAGTTTTTCTGCCTGATTGGTTTCTGAGAAGAAGATTTTTATAGATTTTTCTCTATATATTCCGATGTGAAAATTCGACCCCTCCCCCCCACTGTGGCCCCACCCTGTCCCTGGGGATCATGACTTTACCAAACTTGAATCTACCCTAACCGAGGATGCTTTCACACAAGTTACAGCTTTTCTGGCTAATCAGTTTCTGAGAAGAGGATTTTTTAAGACTTTTCTCTATATATTCCTATGTAAAATTTCGACTCCCCATTGTGGCCCCCACCCTACCCTGGGGATCTTGATTTGTACACTACCTGAAGATGCTTCCAACCAAGTTTCAGCTTTTCTGGCTGATCACTTTCAGAGAAAAGATTTTTTAAGATTTTTCTCTATATATTCCTATGTAAAAATTAGACCTCTCATTGTGACCCCCACCTACCCCTGGAGATCATGATTTGAACAAAATTGAATCTACACTACCTAAAGATGCTTCCACCCAAGTTTCAGCTTTTTTGGCCAAATGATTTTTGAGAAGATTTTTGAAAAATACCAACAAATTTTCAATGATTTTTATTTATCTCCCCTTGAAAGAAGGCGTGGCCCTTCATTTTAACAAACTGAAATCCCCTTTACCTAAGGATGCTTTGTGCCAAGTTTGGTTGAAATCGGCCCAGCGGTTTTGGAGGTGAGCTAACAACAAAACAGCACTTGTCATGGGCTAATATTGGAGTATCCATTTGATACAGATGTAGCCATAACAAAACAGGCATGGAAATACAACATTAACTATCAATCATGTATCAATATATTAATTTATCAAAATAAAGTGTTAAAGGTATTTATTTGGGGTTTTTTTAAAAGCAGATATGATACATACTCATTTACTGTATGAAGCTGACCGCCTTACCAGGTGGAGTAAAGAGAACACCCCGTATGTTCCCTTGCCTTACTTTCTCTCTTCGAACACTTTTGGCCATATACCGTCTGTAGATCTGGGATTCCGCCAAAGGTTTCAGGTGTGGATCAAACAGGTTTTCCCAGGTGAAATGTCCTTTAAACACTGTAATGTTGACTACAATTGGAGAAGTCACGTATCTCTTCTGAAATCTGATGCTCCATTCGTGACAAGGTTCCTGTGTCATACTCCAAAGGAGACCCATGGGATCCACGCCTTGAATATTTGAACTAATCAATAATGATTTTAGCTAATAATTCAGTACTACTGTGGAATCATTTAAATTCGTTAGGGCTAATTTTCGAGTATTGTAGGTTTTTTGTTTATTCAATGGGATGTGATTTCGTGGATGCGTCGGTTTTCAGTTTTAGGAAGAAAACTAACTCTTCAAAGTTTGTTTTCGTCAAGGTTGTAAATTCGTGGGGGAGGGTACCCACGAATACCATGAAAATTGAGCCCCCGCAAAATCTGATGATTCCACAGTATCACTGTATGCATGGAAAGTGCTAATCGAAAAAGCGGTTGATTTGGATCACCGGCTATACTTTTGTCGGGTATCTCGAATTTACTGTCTGCACATTTAGACAAATATGTAATATTAAACACTTTTAATTAACTTTGATTAAAATTGCATCAAACTACTTAGGCAGTACTATTGTTATTTTTAAAGTTTATTATATTTTTTCTTTTGTTTTCATTTTTAGCCAATTATGGCAGGCGTTTATCATCAATCTGATTGTAAATGTTTGACTATTTATCTATTTATGTGAACTTTGGAAGTTGTCAATGAAAGATGTTTATTGCTATATATTCCACGATTATATACCAAGCATTTACAATTATATTCGATCACTTTTCCATGCCTTGAAAATTACACCAAATATGTACCTGTACCTTCCCCCGGTTTTGACAGCTAGTTTTTGTTTGCGTAGTATTTGTTTGAATGCGACTCTTTGTTGTCATGACTGCTATACTTTTTTCGGGTAGATCTCATGTATTGCTTATTATGCATTTGATACTCAGCAGAACAAATTATGTTAGAATATTAAAATTTACATTCCAAACGATACTACTTAATTCATGTAAAGACGTCATTATGAAAATGTCGGTTTCAGAAACAGTATCCATGTCGGTTTCAGGAAAAGTATTCATATAAAGTCGTATATAAAGTCGAATATAAATATTCATGTAGTGTATCAAAGACTGGCAATCTCTCTCTCTCTCTCTCTCTCTCTCTCTCTCTCTCTCTCTCTCTCTCTCTCTCCTGTGTTTGTTATAACTATTTTGAAACTATTTTGTATACCGAAAGCTGTGTTAGAGTGTTGTTTTATTTATAGTAACTTTGAAGATTTGCCTTGACTTTGTTTTCAGCAGAGCCCGGCTAAATATCACAAAAAAAATGTAAGTTTCTGATAACTATAATTACAATCAAACAGTTAATCATATAATTAGATTTGTGATACTTTTTAACACGAATAGAGACATGTGATATTGTATGTTCATTTATGAATATTTACATCTACCGAGTATGATTCCCTCTATTTCTTGCGGAAGCTTATAGTTAATTCATAGCTCTATAGAAAATGACAGGACTGAAATCTACACGCCACGTTTATCGATTGGTCGAAGCCTACAGCGACCTAAGAAAAATCACGGACTGCACGAAAAAATCATGATGATGTCAGACTCAAATCCCTATAGGAGACGATCTGGCTGTTTCTTTTAGCTAACGTAGATTAACAGTAATTTAGTAAATTTTGCTTACTTTTTATAATGAATTTATTAATTTGTTAAAAAGAAAGATGTAAATATAAACAATAAAATTCTTTCACTGATGATTCATGCGGGTTATGAAGGTAGCGATCATTGCAGAATGCAATTTTGCCATCTTCATATCCCGCATGAATCACCAAAGAAAGCATTTTATTGTTTAATTAAAACGTAACTTGTCTTTAATTGAAATAAGCTCCAATTGATAGTATTAGCAGTGGTACAATGTGATGCTGAAGTAGAATTGTTGTAAAAGGTACATTTGGAAATATTCCATACACTGTTTAATATCTAAGTAAATTTAACATAACACTACCCAAATCAATCATAACATATCCACTGAACGCAACTCAATCATAACAAGAACGCAAATCAATCATCGCAAGAACACCAACAATGAGAGGCCATGAACTCAAATTCTACGATTACTTACACTGCTTTATCATTTTTCAACTAATAATGTATCGCTATTGATTATCAATAACTATATCATAAATACGTGAATGTTAAAATCATCAAAATATCATAAAAATGAATAAAACTTCATTTGATGTTTTTTGGACGGATGTGCGAAAAAAGTATAGCAGTCGCAAAAAATTGTTGCAAACAAATTATAGCATTGACCCAAACAAATAGTAGCTCCTTTTCTTATAATAACGCTGTCCATTTAAGTTTTGTTATGCTTTTCGAGTAAAGTGAGTAACAAGATTTTCGACAATAACTCATGTCTAACTTCTGAAATATTTAGCCTACTTTACCCCCTTTGAAGTTCTGCATTTTCAAACACACACAAGAGTACCCAAATCAATGTAGCAGGTGATCCAAATGAACCACATTTTCGATTAGCACTTTCCATACAGTGAGTATGTCATATACAGGCATATCAATTTTTTTTTAGCTCAGCGATAGCATGTCGATCAAAAGGCTGATTATTATAATATTCAGGTGACCTTTCAGGGCTATTGGTCTCTTGTATTCTTTTTGTTAATATATATACTTTGCCTGCCCACCTTTCGAGAAAAACCAACAAAGCATGAAATTCTTTTACCTGTGTAGGTGCCGTGTAGCGAGGGCTGGGTGCCCAGTTCCACTTGACCTCTCCCCGTAGAGGTGTAGCACCCGTAGGAACTGAACCTCTTCTTTTCCTCTTCCACTGAGGCTTTGATTGTGACCGGTTCATTTGGGGACAGACCGTCCACCGTAATCCAGACTTTTTCGTCCATTAACGCCTCGACGGGATCCGCCCCTATTCTAACTTCAGCCATTGTTCACTGTACAGCGTTTACTGGCCTCCCGTGTTTATACAAGTAGTAGTGTACTATACACATTTTGTCTCACCGCTCCCCATATGATTGGTCTCTTTTTATCTGTACACAGGCTGTATAATAGACTTTGAAATCAATTCGTGCACAGGAATTAATCTGTTCCACTTCCTTTAAGGTAACCCTTTGATCGAGGACAGACTCATATGGAACGCCATAGAAAGAATAATCTTACCGTGACCAGGCTACGCTCAGTTCACAGTAAGAATTCGTCGCATATACTTGCAATGTAGCACGCGGATCTGCTTCGCGTCGATTTTAAGCTTGTTAAAAAATAATCTGCAGGGGAAAATCGCATAAATATACATTACAGTCCACAAAATATCCAATTGATGGGTCATATCAAGGTATTTACACTTTTTCTACGTTTGAATTTGCCTGCCGTTTTGCCGGAAATCCCACACGAAATGTCTCGGATTTTATCACTAAAATGGCGACCTTATGCAGCAAATTTTCAAACGTGACATTTAGCGTTAGTGATTTCGTAGCAAAAACAATAAATATGGTAAAATGGGATTCTAAAAGAGCAACAATGGAGGTATTTTAGACCAATCACATGAAAATTTAGGCGAGATACAATGCGATATTTTTTTTTACTCATTTGCTACGAAGCGAGTATAGGGGAAGAATTCTATCATTAAACCGGGTCTGTAGGACATCTCTCATTTTAACGCTAGAATATTTTATCTAGGAACGCTATAGCTGTCTTATCTGGTTATTTCATGAGAATACGGCGCTCTGTGAATATTTCATGTGAAGATGGTGCCTTATTATGTACAAGCTTGTTTTTATCACCTGCATGTAGGTTACTGAGTTTATTAAGAGCCTTTTTGGGATATAAACACTAATATATAGTAGATCAACACGATTTGTTTGCGTTTATTTATAATTTGAAGTGTATTATGGGATATTTTCCGCTTCCTTTAACGAATTATCGAACTATTTACTGATAACATACCAATAACGGGCACGTAAAAAAAGCATTGGGGGGGGGGGGGGGGGGGCAGACTCATCCAAAAATCTCGACAGGCAAAAAAATTCCAAAAACCATGAAAATCACAATCTGGGGGGAGGGTATAGTAAACCTATAACGTCAATTTCAATGTTCATTTCCTTTATTTTCACTTTAACTTTTTACATGGCCCCTCCTGATGCTACGTGCCTAAATAACATCAAAACTTTTTAAAGGCTTTAGTAAAGCATAAATTTTTTCCGATTAAATTTGAATTTTTTTTTAAAATTCAAATGTTTTTCCCCCTTCAGTTACTCTAAAATAAAACGCCCAGATGTGATTCAGAATGCATAAGAGAATTGCAGTTCATATCAAGTGCCTAAAAATAGTTTAAAGGGACCTAGACACGTTTTGAGATTTAATTTTTCATTTTTATGTATAAAATGGTTAACTTGTTTATTTCGAATGATTCACCGAAATTTGAATTTTAGAAGTCAATTTGCAAGCGAGATACAAAGGAAAGAAGTCTTTGTTATATAAACAAAACTCGAGTCTTATATTTGTTTACAAATAATGTAAAGTAAAGAAATTACAATTTCTTTGACAAAATAACTTGTGGCAAACAAGATAAAGATAAAATTCAAAGTGACCATAAATAATTGTATCAACAACATACAGCAACATTTGATTGAAACTTATACCAATACAACACATATGTAAACAACAACTGGACTCTAGCTTTGTTTACAAAACAAAGAATTCTAACCTCTGTAACTCGCTTGTAAGTATATATGTTAAATTTTGACAAAGCATTAAAAACATCCATATTGACCATTCTAGACATTAAAAATGAAAAAATGAATTTTGAAAAATTTGAGCTCAGATCGTGTCCAAGTCCCTTTAATGTTGTTTGGAAATAATAGACCTGCATGTATAAATAATGTTTCAATGTGGAATGCTACAAATATTATAAAATATTATATACATGTATTGTATATAC
This sequence comes from Magallana nippona, assembly GCA_033439105.1. Lineage (NCBI taxonomy): Eukaryota > Metazoa > Mollusca > Bivalvia > Ostreida > Ostreidae > Magallana > Magallana nippona. The sequence goes on along the minus strand of CM065923.1, from coordinate 44,777,949 downwards.
ATGTATTTTATAATAATAATAATTTAATAACAGTGTTATTATTATACTATGGGCTAAATTTTATCGCAGAAAGAGGTACCTGTGCTTTAGATAGATTGTTCTATCGTTAAAATGACAGATGTCCTACTAGAAAAAATAATCTTACCGTGACCAGGCTACGCTCATGTCACAATAAAAAGCCGCGTCCCATATATTCGCAATGTGGCAGCCGCTAAGCGGGTCTGCTTCGCTTAAAGCTGCATGGTCCGATTTCTTCGCTATTACAGTATCAAATAATTTTCCATACAAACGAATTATCTTAAAAAGTTATAAACTTTCGCTTTTTTACACCAGCAGAATCAGTCTCCTTTCAAAGTTAGAAATAAACAAAGTAAATAAAAATAATTTCTTTATGGGTAAACAAAAATAAAACCCCAACAACAACAAACCAAAATGCATCATGGGAATGTTTAGGAAAAGGAGCCGTTTGGTTCCGTCCCACGAATGTTTGGGTTTATTACATGCACATGGTGTACATCGATTGTAAACAAAACAAACGTCAGAAATAATAGTGAACAACATGTACACAGGATTATTTTTGATTTGCCAGAACACTTCCCATACTTAGACTCTATCAAAAGCGATGTCAAAGTCGTAATACAACTCATCCCCGCCTCGAAGTCAGGGGCAAATTTTTACATGATCGAGGCGAAATAACGCGATACCCTTTTTATGTCGTTTGTTATGTAAAAGAATTTTGTACATCATTTTTTTCATTGAAATATGGCATAACTGACCGGGAAAACTAGTGCAATGTCTTCTATTATACAAATACTTAGCATATCCATCGTTTAAAAGCGTACACAATATTTGATATAAAATCGGACCAAGCAGCTTTAAATCTGTTAAAAATAATCCGCTGGGAGGAGATGCATAAATTTTCATTATAAACCTTTTTGACTATGTGTATGTCGTTAAGGCAGTGTCAACGAAGTGCTCCGGATACGAAAAATCCGCACCTGCATTTTCTCTTTTATACAATGAATTAGAGTTACCTTTCTTGAATTTGTTATGAGCTCTTTTTTAACATTATGGTTGAAAAAGCGAGGTAAACAAAATGTCATGTCTATGGATAAAACTATATCATTCTGCGTCATCAAGCAGGTTATATAGGCCTCACAGAGAAGAATGAATTCCTATATGGCAAACAATGTGAGAAATGGGCGAATTTGGTTTCTGTTGGGGCATAGATGGAAAGAAAATTTAAAGGTCTGGAAAACATACGATCAAGAAAAAAGTCAGAAAATTTATCTATAAAGGCGCAATAGGAAGGGTATAAAGAGGCCAATGTATACAAATATTCCAAAGTGAAAGTGGATTTTGCAGGGTAGGGGTTATTGTAGGGGCCATATCTCAGTTCCCTCTCGATTGATTTTCCTCAGTGTAGTTTGGATATGTTTTTGGACTATATATAGTGTCATTCTATAGATGTGACATATCAAAATTGATTTGAGCCGGTGGATTTTTTAAAAAGATTTTTGGTTGTGTAAAGGAATGATGGAAAAATAATTGTGGTCTGTGTCCGCTTTACCTACCGGAAGCCAGTACTTTCAATATATATAGTTCAGTATATAGTGAACTACATGTAAGGGGAGTGACCGGAAGCGTAATCAACAGAGTGAGTGATCGCGAGCATTCGCTCTGTTGAACACGCCTCAGGTAATCGGAAGAAGAATTCATTCCGGTATCTAGCGTTACATTTTATGAATGGATTTTAAAGTTATTAATATTTTTTACTAGAATTTTAAAAAAAAATCCACACCTACATGTATTTACCGTATAAAACGACAGTTGTTTCAAATTTTTTTTTTGGGGGGGGGTGGAGGGGGGTTGCCGGTTGGGGACAGGTATTGCTTATGCAATATTCTCAGAACCCTTGGTCTGTTGGTGCATTTACTGGCGTTATTCAGACTTTAAATGGTGCATTGACCTGATACTGAATATCAGCACATCATCATTATTCAAATAACTGCATAGTTGATTAGTTAAACAAGACTGAGCGTAATTGTTTATTTCTTTATAACTAAATCTAAAATAACACAAGAGTCAAAGTGAAAAAAAAACGACAAAAATATGTTCGTGAAGCCATCTCAATAAAGTATTAAAAGATAAAATAATCAGGATGAGGAGGGTCATCATCAACTAAATGGCAGTGTTATATCCCTTCATTCCATAACCATACTACATTTCTGCTGCCTCTTTTTATGCCATATGTAAATAATTCAAATAAAACTACTAAAATATTAATACTGCTTGTTCGTGTCAATAATCTTGTTTGAGTGATCGTCCACAAACTTCATCCTCGTCATCTACGTCTTCATCAATGTAGCGAAACTTCTCGAACTTATCCCCCTGACCAATGCAAGAGTCTCTTTTCTTCTTTGGTTGCGTTCCAGTCTCGTTTTTAGTTTTCATGTTTATCAGCCTTTCCTCAGGAACGTCGCTATGACTATGATTACTTCTACGTCTGAAAAATAAAATGCAAATACAAATGTATACAAGTGTCTGAATGCTGGATTATCAAGCTAGATTAATATGAACATTTTATTAATGAATATCAAAATAATTATGTCATTTTGCACTTCAAGAGACACAAATGTTGTTCAATTAATTATGTCCTGAACTCTATGCCATAAAAAATTAAAATTGGGGTCAGATGCGTTTCTCAATGCTTTCCGGCATAAATAATTGCTTCCACAACTAGTATTGTGAGAAACTGAAAGACACATGCTATTCAAGACACTGCATGAACAATGAATGTTAAAGAACTGATGAACAAGATTCAAGTTAGAAACTTCATTAAAGCTGTTGCACAAAAAAAAAAAATATTCATCGGAATATGTAAAGTCTACAGGAACAATGTATGTCATATATATATATATATATATATATATATATATATATATATATATATATATATATATATATATATATACAAATGGTAAAATGAGCATTAAAGATGGCCATCGTTCTGGTCGACCAAGGACAACAACAACTGATGCAACGAGTGCTTAAACTCAGAAAGAACTTGTCACTGATGAGGGTCGACTAATGGTCAGCTAAGTTAGTAGACATTTCTTCGGGGGCAATTTACACCATCTGGAGCTGAAAAAGGTTAGCCCAAGATGGATACCCAATATTTTGACAGAAGCGTCAAATAAATATATCAAACCAATAAAATCTGTGATGATTAACGATTGTCAAAACTCTTACAGGTGACGAGACTTGGTTCATTACTTTGAATCACAAAGAAAAATTGACAAGAGCAAAAAGCCCAGATATAGCAAAAAGATGTCAAATCGCAAAGACAGTGTTATATGCCATTTTCTTCAGTAGTAGTGATCTTGTGGCACAAATTTCTATTCAGAAAGTCCGTTCGATTAATGGGTGTGTCTACAAAGACCAAGTGTTTAAATAAAATTAAAAAGTTGTATGAGGAAACAAAACCAAATTTAGAAATCCGTCACATTAATCTTCTTCACAACAGCACTTCAGCACAAACTCCTGGTAAAATCAAACAGTTTCTGGAGGAAGAGAAGGTTTACTTCATGTCTTGCAACACCAACTATATTCGCAAAATCCCCCACCCTGTGATTTTTTTCTTTTTTCAAAGGTGAAAATAAACCTCTCGGGAAGAAGATAAAACAAGAGGCCCATGGGGCCACATCGCTCACCTGAGCAACAATAGCTTTATTCATGTATGGGCGTTCAAAGGATATTGTGCCATATGGCCCTCGGTAGAATAACAAAAATTAAATACCGTAAAGTATCCGAATTTTACACTTATTTTTGCATACACTTAATCTTTGACATTGTACCTTTATGAAATACCATTTTTACCACAAGAAGATCCTATGCAAGATATTAAACTAAATTTTCGGTAGGGGTACACTGTTAACTTCCAAATCCCTTTATTTTAGTTCTGCCCCCCCCCCCCCCCCCCCCACCCACACTTCATAAAGTGATCAAAATATATGAGCATAAAGGTACATTTTCTTCATCAACTACTTACTAGTTATTGTATTTTATTTAAAAAATTCCTATATGTGAAAGAAGAAATTGTACCTCAATGCGCTCAAATTAAAAACATTAAAAATTTAACTGGTCTTCCTCATTAATAAACGATTGTTGTTTACCTGGCGTGAACTCATGTGACATAACCTTACTCGATCGATGAATACACTCGAATGAAAAATGTTGTCACGTGATATGTTAAGAGCTATTATAATCAATGTATTGACAGGCATATCACTCTATTTTACTAAGGCCCACCCATTATTTTCATCTTTATTAAAAAAACAACAAATGGTTACAAACCAAGATGATTTTCCGCTGTAATATTTTCTCAAGAATAGCGATAGTGCATTTATCCCTGTAACAGTAATGTGTCAGAACTATGGAAACTGTTTTAAAGATGTCGTTTTTATTTACTTGTGTCTGAAAAACTATCAAAATGGTGTAGATTCCATATAATTTATCGAATGAGGGGCCCCAGAGAGAGGTTACAGCATATCATCCTTTTAGCCATCTTCACAACGTCAAGGCTTTATGATTACAAACTTAAGCCTTGACGTTGTGAAGATGCCTTTTAGCAAGACATTTCTAATGATCAACTAATATTTCAGCGTCAATCGTAGAATTATAAACAAGATACATAGCTTGGTTTGAGTCATGTTTTTGTTCACACGAGTTTATTACATTCAACTAAAGATTTTGGTATTTCCTATTCAGCATAGCTGCATTTAAAATATATAAAATATAAACAAACTAAAGCATGACCTCAGCTCTGTGTACAAACATAGCATTGTGCGCAAAGCTCTGTATTTTGCTTATAACTCGAAGCTTGACTCTCAGATACGGTTAGTAAATATAAAATTGTAAACAATTAAAAGAAAAGAAAAATGCACTAAAACAAAGAAAGAACACAATTTATTTTTCATCATATATATACTTATATATTTCTAGCAGCGAAAATAATCTCCGTTTAGACTGAAAATGATGAGCATTTTAACAAATCATGTAGCATTTATCAACCACTATGTAGAGATCGTACCGAATTAAATGTACCAATAGTAGGGCATCAGATTTTGCTCATTTTAGTAAACAATTAGCTGTCTGATTTACCGAAGTCTATATTTGATTCGATACGTAAAAATTCCAAAATACAGGCGATAGTTCCCCTCAAGTTAAAAAGAAACGAAACGAAAATCGAAACAAGCTAAAACCTTCGTCAGAACTGAAAATGTCAACGCATTGAAATATTTAACCTCAATTTACTTCACAAAAACGGCACAAATATATTTTGGATGTTTAAAATATTCCCTTCGCACGTAAACTGTTGCACAACAAGCAAATTCATCTTTTTCAGTTTGACCCGTTTATCATGCGTCCAACATGGCTTCTAACAATGAACCTGGTTTATGATATATGAAATATCGAGCCCGAAGTTAAACTGATTGACCCCCATTCTCTCTGTCTTATTGTTATTTTCGTAAATTACTCAAATTTGAAACAGAATTAGCCCATAATTTTTGCAATTTATAGTTTCCTTTACATAAGGGTTAATCATGCTAAATTACCTTGAATTTGATTCAGTAGTTCTTGAGAAGAAGATTTTTAAAAATCCACCCCCCCTTTTTCTACAGTTTCGAGGTTTTCTCCGCTTTAAATAAAGATGGGTCTTTCATTTCTGCAATTTATATTCATCTTACCATAAGGAAGCTTTGTGCCAAATTTGGTTGAATTTGGTCTGGTGGTTTTAGAGAAGAAGTTCAAAATGTGAAAGTTTACAGACGGACGGACGGTCGGACGGACGGACGGACGGACAGACGGACGACAGACAAAATGTGATCAGAAAAGCTCACTTGAGCTTTCAGCTCAGGTGAGCTAAAAACTAGAAATTACGAAGGATCTGCCATATTTCATTTAATAAAGACTAATGCCCCAAAAATTGTATAAAATGCATCTAGAAATTGGATTAAAAGGTTACAGACCTGTATATATTCGTATTTTGGTAAAAAGGGGCTATTTTGAGGGAAATTATTAAATTATGATTATACAAGTCTTTAGAGAGGTTTTTGTTTTGGTCATTTTCAAACATCAAGGACATAATTCGTAGAACAGCCCTCGTAACTGGCAATGTAAAATAGAAAACAGTTCATCAAAAACATACAATTTACCTGAAAATGATATATTTTGTATTTCGATTTAGTTGATTTTTTCTCAAGCTGTAAATTAAACAATAGTTCAAATCAGAAATTGTATGGTCTTGTCCTGACTACTGTTTGAATTTTAAAAACGTTATATTTAAATAATTTAATTCTGGTTGTAACGCGGCATTTGATTGGATAGAAAAATTTAGTTAAATTTGTATAACCTGGTTTGACGTCACAAGATACGTCACAATGCACCAACGTCTAAAACGTACTAATCCGCTTGACGTTACGTTTAAATTTTGAACAGATTAACATCACTTTTAAAAGTAAAACGCACTCAATTTGTATAGTAAATTACAGAAAATTAAATTATAAGGAATGAACTCAATGTCTATCCAAATTATACTCGTATAACCTGGTTGGAGCAATTTACGCTTTTTTATAATCCGCTTCGCGAATTATAAAGCGTAAACTGCCCCAACCCAGGTTATACTCGTATAACGTGGGTAGACATTGAGTTCATTACTTAAATACATTTATTTGAGATTTCTATCTACATGGTACTCTACATTTGCTTTTGAATCAACCTCGTGAATCTTCAAAACTGAATTTTTCTACATAAAGCACAATTGACACCTGCCACAAATAGCATCATGCATTGTGTTCCAACTGTTGGTGAAAAACCACATCAGATATTAATACTAGCATATCTTTTCTACAAGTAAAACCGTATTTTAAATTGTAACCATCTTCATCCCCAAACCCTAAAGAAAAAAAATATCTGATAAACTTGAAATTTGGTAAGATTGAATACGATAAACTTTGAAAAAACAAGTGTTTTAGAGAAGCCCCTTCCCCTCCCCCGAGCGAGCTTCCAAACTTCAGTTTAGAGTTGGACCCCGCTATTTGAAATCTCACGTATAAGCAAAATATCCTCCTCTTAATATTTCCTGTATTTACCCCTAGCTGATAAATTAGCAATGCAAAATATCATTTTATTAAAAATTATGGTCGCAAAAGAAATGTTTGGCATTCTTGCATTTAAAGTTATAGTTGGTTTATTTCGGTCATTTTCAAATTGCAACACAGTACTTGTCTGCGTAAGTTGATAACTACTAAAGATAATACCTCCTTTTCCTTGCACAATATACATAGCAAAGAACAGCAATCAAAATGGGCACTACAAGTAACAATAACAGCGGCCACCAGTTCCTGTCTCCTGAGCCTGCATTAAGAACCGGAAGTTCCGGTCTGCCACCAGTAACCCCGACCCCGAGGTCTGAATCATTCATATAAGAGTTTGTTACATCATACGCTGGTGTGGAGGTGTAACTAACTTGTGGAGGGAAGGTAGTAGATGATGGTTTGATAAATTGAGGACTTCCACATTTAAAACTGGAAACCTCTCTGCATAAACTAAAAAAATCTTCGCATTGCACTTCTGATGATTGATTGCACGTTTTAAAAACATCCGATATTGCATTTGGTGATAATTCTACAATGCAATTCCGTAATATAAACGTCCTTTCCCGACACGAAAGCTTTAACGGTATGTCACATAATAGGTGAGTCTTTGTGGGAGGGGGGCATGGTGCCAGCGCCAAAAAATAGTCCTGGTCACACCGTCCTGCATTACAGGGGTCGATGTATTCATCCGCTTTTCGTCCGAATCCTATTGCTGACGAAACCTGAAAGATGGAGTATAATTTACTTTATTTGAATAGCCATCCATGACAAAAGAAAGCGATTGCTTAGGCAAGTGTATTTAAAGGTGCGACACAAAACGTAAATTCATCAGGAATGAGTCATTTTGTTTAGCGTAACTACATTTTGTGTAAAAACCCTGTTTTTAAAATCAATGGCATTATGTTACTTGTTCCTTCAGTAAACAATTGTTAGGAATGCAGTGATTTTATCTAACAATTTAAACCAAAATATTACTGTTTATAAACCGAATTATTTCAAAGTATTCAATTATTTTCAAAAGTTGGTTTTCAAAAAAAAACCTGTACAAGAATCAAGATAAAGCCTTTGCTGGCAGCCAGCTACCTCTACGGGTGATGTATGCGTGGTCTCATTATCCAGTATGTTGAAATGAGATCATCTATTAATTTAAAATGAGGCAAAAAGCCATGGGGGTAGCTATAGTGAACGAATCAAATGTCTATTTATTCCAGACAACTCAGACAACAAATATTTCCTCTATTTATGTGAGCTCTATAACTTTGATGCATCAAGGTAAGCGAGGCTAAAACAGGTGTGATTTTTCCACCCCCTGCTGACTCTATCTCGGCGCGATGGTTTGTAGATCTCAGACTCTTTTGCTGATAAAGGCTCAAATGATCCAGATGACATTGCTGCCACTAGCAGTAAATGCCAGCTTCTCTACCATTAAACATTATAAGATTCGTTACAGAACAATAGCCAGGTTTCACTGATACGGTTGGTAAAAGTATAATTTTTTTTTTTGGAGGAGGAGGGAGTTGTTGACGCTTTTACGTTGGAGTAAACAGTATGAATTTCACAGGAAAGGAGTATATAATATACACATACAAACTCATCTATGTGTTTTATGTGTATCTTGCTTCAAATTTGTAAAACTATACCTCTTGCACTCTCTTTACCAGATTAGGCACTAGTGTATTAGTGCTATGCATGTAAAGTACAATTCCTGTGGGATGTGCGTGTTTCAACTCTCTCGTTCATGTTGATTTGCTTAATGACTTAGAATTAGAAAACAGCGTAACCCTAGGCCTTAATTAACTACACATTTTAGGGGTCGCTCTACAATCTACGAGCGCACTAACTACAAGGTCAACTGAGTGTGGTACTGGTAGATCAAACTATACTTTGCTTTCAGTCATAATTAGGTTAGATCTATGAAACATTTGCCCTTTCTCAAAATAATATCAGCGCGAGAGGGATCAAATTATGCTACCAGCTTCTTGGATTCTCCGATATATAAATAGAACGGGATGTGTGTAGGCACTGTTCTAGTTTCCTCTTGATGTCTATGGGATTATTCAAAACACAATCTTCTTGTACAGAATATGCAGGGGAAAAAACTTGGTTACAAAGATTGAATTGTTCCAACTGTCAGTCCCAAGATACATTTACATTTTTTAAATTCTTGTGGAATTGTTCCTTTAGATTTAATCATTTCTGCCTTTATTAGAGTATTGCGGCTAGTTTGTAGCCGGCACAAACTTAATCCGTTGCAGCTTATAGTGTTTGCATTATTTATTGCAGAGATAAACACCATTGCATGACCACTAGTAATAACGATCTCAACATAGAGTTTTTTTCCCCTCGATACCCTGAACACTAATCATTTAAAACATAAGCAGCCTAATCTACCATCTTATTCAAATGTGAAAGTAGATTTCAATCTCTGTCAATGAAATATTAAACTACCTTTACACAAGCATGTCTGAATATTGTCTACGTGCAAAGATAGCGTGGTTTTTACCTGGAGTTTTGAAATAGCACATGTCAAGCACATGATAACAATCCAATGTGAGACCATTCCCAAACAGCCCACATTTCCTCGCAGTTCGATCAAAAGTAAATAGCGGTGTACATCCTTCGCTAGCTGTATATAGCCAGTGGTTGTTATCACAAACTCCCTGTTTCTGTAAACATTTCTCAGTTCTCTATAGTTAATAGAAAAAACACACTCCGCTCAGCGCGAAGTACATTCACGTTTTCAGTATAAAAAACGTCCTGACCCACAGGTAAGGCGTGACGTAATATGGTTACCTTTAATTAAGAGCTCTGTCTTTTCGCCACGAGTTATGAATTCAGCTTATGCGTTTCACTCGGTGTTTTGGATGGTCAGTCAGTAATTCGGGGGACGGTATGAGGCGGATCGAAGGTCACAAACACCTCAATGATTAGGTCAGGTGAGGCTAAAACTACACGAGGAATAATCCATTGTTATTTATGAAGCGACGCGGCATTTGTTCCATTTAAATGGCCATATAAAGTTCTTTTCTATCGATCAAAATTTTCTTATCGCGAGGACCGTGTGAATTTTTTTTTTTAATATTTAGATAAGTTATAATAGCTACGTGCTGCATGTTTATCTCCAGATAACACATCATTATATACATAACAGATTATAATATTATCGATATGTTATGCATCCAGTAATGTTCATGTAGTATACATGTAACTCTAGCTCTCCAATAATTAAATTACTACACATGTACGATACCTAGTATTGTATGTGAATGTTTTTACCTAGGTTTATTTTTGAGAGTGACGAAGCGGGTGATGAATAAAGTGTTTTAGGTTTCAACAGTTTTTTGATACGCTACATAATTAAATGCCACTTCATTTGAAAGGTAAAGCCAAAAGGTTGACGAGAACATCATTTCTTTAATCCACACTCAATCATGCGTCGATCATAAAATATTTGAATTTTACCTATATGCGATTTTATACACAAGTACTTACAAATCAGGTTTTGAGCATTTGAATAGGCACGTCTGTGATGTGAATTTAGTAAAACGGTGCTAAACTGACTAGAGCGCGTTTGCTGACACGGGCGGACTTCTAATCACGTAACAGGGTCAATGCTTTGTTGACAAACAATATAACGAACAATAAAAAGCTGCAAGGACTGTTGGAGTGCTTGTTAAATATCGACAAAGCCTCTTTAGAGACGGGAGGCGAAAGATCATTGACCTAAATACTGATGCATTTTAATAACAGAATCGTCATTTCTGAAAATGACGAAAGTAAAGAAATCATGCATACCATCCACGGTAGAGCACGACCCTTCGTCTGGTCCTGATTTCAAAAAGGACAATGGGGAAAATGGTTTTAACGGCAAACAATTATTATTTAATTGGCCCAGCATATTTTGTTAATATAGAACTGTGTATTCTGAATCAAAAAGAAAATATGCTGGTCGTCATAAAAGTGATTTGTAATATTTTTTTCAAACTCAGCATACTCGATTAGATTTTAAAATTCTATTGGACGAAATAATTTGAACCATTTTAACAAGACCTTGGACTTTCGGTAGGACGTAGCTATTTATTTCTTGCATCAAAACAAGTTAAAATGACGCTGGTTTCGGGTGAAATATGTATAGATTGCGTAGTCTTAGCTCAAAAGCCAGACAAATCTTGTTGATTTCAAAGAGCCATGGCCGAGTGTCCAGCAATGAAAAAGATATTCCTACGTCACATTGTTAAAATTGTTCTATTATAATAAGAACTGTTTGTCGTTTATCCTCAACAATTTCGTGACAATCTAAAGCAATGAGAGTTATCTCTCTTGCTAAAGGATTATTATGCCTAAACATTTTGGCTCAGTTTAGATGTGGGATTTTACCATATACCATGGTGAACCCGCCGAGGAGCGAATTTGTACTTTCTGCTGTTAAATTAGTGTAGAAAACGAGATTCGCTTTTTATTACATTGTCCTTTATATAACGATTATAGAAGAATCCTTTTCGAAAATACTGGATTTAATCAATGACTAGAATTGTCAGATGCAGATGCACTAATTGTACTTATTTCAAATTACCCTCGGCAGGTTGCCAAATACTTATATTATTCTTTTACACGTACACAACCTTTATTGCCCAGAAAATAAACGTAACTGTATTATATAAACTGTTTAATCAAAACAGGGAGTGCAAACTCAATGCATGCTTCTAACGGAAGCTTTATACTTATACATATATATTTTCTATCATATCTTTGTTTACCTCATGACGCTGTGTTATTTTCTCTTTGTCTATTTATGTGTTTAAAATGGCATATAGGCCCGGCGGGCCGGGTGTTAAATATATACTTATTGCTGTTGATATTACACTTGAAAATGTATACACATGTCACAATAAATGAATTACTTGCTCACTATTATCCAGGGAGTCAATTCAATATAAAGCCTCGCCCACTCTCTGGGTAATTGAATTGCCCGCCCTTAAAAAAAAGTGGGTTGCTTTTAGATATGTTCTCTAGAATCTGATTTTCATTTGTATTATACATTGAGGGTTATGTTGAAATAATTTTCATAATAAAATATAAATCGATCTCAAGTAATACTTTATATATATGAAACTAAACAAAGTACAAGTAGATTCTGCATTGCACTTCATACCGTAATGAAATACAATCTGTATTGTGCTCCTACATTATTACTATGGGAGTATAAACCTATACATGTACCATGTATGACTAACTCTATTGTGGACGTAAACAGAAACTTTTAGCTCTCCGCCCAAAAGAACCAATTACCCATGAAGTAGAAGTCTAAATTAATGTGAAACTTTTTATCAGCAGTAAACTTTACGAAACTTGCTCACTCGCCAAACGACACCGATTAAATAACAGAGTACAGGCAGCACTGAGAAAATCTCCCATCTCTCGTGCTATAATAATTGTGGTACAATTGAAATCAGATTGCCGCCATGTACAACTGTAATGGCAATAAGGCATGTCTTGTTATCTTGTAAATCTTAAAATTCAAATTTAACAATTGAATTTTTAATATGTGTTATGTAATATAATGGTAATTATGGAGATTTACGCCAGTATCACCATCTTTCCATGTTGAGTGGTTATAATCTAACGATTAACAAAAAATCTGTAAATTTTATAGCAAAAAAATTTTTGTTTGATGTTTAAACCGATTTTCTTGAGTAAATGATTAATCTTAAAACGATTAAAAACTGGTAAAAATACATGTAAGTTTTATAATAATTAGCACATTTTGTGTCTTTTTCAGAGGTTGCTGATAGACTTTCTGAGGAAAGTTGTGTCAACATTATAGTTGTGAAGTGCCTCATCAGTGACCAGTAGCGAGTCTTTATTGTCATGATTGTAGGAAATAACGTTTATGGAACAACCATTTCTACTCCGTTATCTTTAGGACTGCTTGAAAATTTGTCAACTCCCTTTACATTTGCCTTTTCACTACCCAGAGTTAAATTATATTATATACACATCGTATTTATCACTTTCAATATGTTTTGATAGACATATTTCTTATTTACTGGAATTTTTCCCATTCATAAAAAACAAAATCTACTTTTTGAAAAAGTTAGGGCGGAGGTACATGCGCCAAAACACTCCTTATAAGTCCGCCAGTACGATAATATGATTCAAAGACAGATTGTATATTAAATATTATTTTCTTCGATTAATAATTAATAAAAATATTGTATTTCTTTGTTGTGTCATTCCAGTTGTAACAGGATGAATTCATATTTGTAATATAAATCAATGGCCCTGGTACATTAAATAAAACAAGATTCAAGTATTTAATATACTTCCTCTATATATGGACTCCGCACTGGTCATAGTCAATACCCGTAAATTGTACTTCAATATTGCACTGGGTCCTTGCAATCTAGTGTGAAAAAAATCACAGAGGAATTGCTACACACATTCTGGACTCTTTTCTTGGTTTTAATGTTTAATGTTACCTGCACGTGGTAAGTCTAATGGGTACAATTTAAAAAAAAAGTGTTTACATCTCTTTAACTTCTTTATCTTCTTCGTATTTCTCAATAGTTACTGTATACACTTCATTCTCATCAACAGAGAGAACCGTTTCACGGCATTCATTCTTCCCATCCTTCTTTTCTCCATCTTCAAAGCACGGAGGTTCCCTCAGGGGAACGGCAGTGTACGAGTTTACAGGGGTTTGCATCGCTGACAGGTGCCCTGTCATCTCTTGTGACGTAATTCGACGTTTCAGCGTTAGACACAAAATGTTGCACCCTTTGTCTGAGCGGAGCATGGGAGTCCGTGATGACGTGGAGATTTGTCGTGTGGGGAGAGGTCGAACACTTACGTAAAATTTCTGTAAAAAAAAATCACAATCCTAAGATGAAGCGAAATATTCCAACTATTTAAGAAATAAAGAATCATTCTTTGAGTATTATGAGATGATCAAATACGGTCCGGGGTGATCAAATCCAATAAAGCTCTTATTTACTTATACATGTTTTTATATTATTGTCATCAATGTACGAATTCAGTCATTGATGATCTGTATTGGACTTTACATTGCAAAATCCATCCATAGTGTTATTATCTGTTATCAAAGACAAAGACACTGGAAAATATTATTAAGAGGGATCGATGGTCATGGCCATTTATGGACTGTATTGATCTCCTTTAGAAGAAGAGCGAAATATGAAAATATAAGAAAATACCAAAATTTAAGAGATAAAATATATGGACGTTTTCTTTACTAAATGATAATTTATTGCTGAACAAATCATTTCTTAAAATTTTAGGTAGATCTGATAGTTAATTTTTTTGACCATCCAGCCTCCTTAAATACATTTAGATATTCGTATTATAAAAAAAAATTGTTACAAAACCCAGATGGAATATTGGGCATGAACATTGACATGAACATGGGACGGACAGGTATAGACATTGACCTAATAGAGACGGACAAGTATGGACATTGACCTAATAGAGACGGACAAGTATGGACATTGACCTAACAGAGACGGGCAAATATGGATAATGACCTAATAGAGACGGGCAAGTATGCAATGACCTAATAGAGACGGACAAGTATGTACATTGACCAAATAGAGACGGGCAAGTATGGACAATGACCTAATAGAGACGGGAAGGTGTGGACAATGACCTAATAGAGACGGGCAAGTATGGACAATGACCTAATAGAGACGGGCAAGTATTGACAATGACCTAATAGAGACGGGAAAGTATGGACAATGACCTAATAGAGACGGGCAAGTATGGACAATGACCTAATAGAGACGGGCAAGTATGGAATGACCTAATAGAGACGGGAATGTATGGACAATGACCTAATAGAGACGGGCAAGTATGGAAAATGACCTAATAGAGACGGGCAAGTATGGACAATGACCTAATAGAGACGGGAAAGTATGGACAATGACCTAATAGAGACGGGCAAGTATGGAATGACCTAATAGAGACGCGCAAGTATGGAAAATGACCTAATAGAGACGGGCAAGTATGGAATGACCTAATAGAGACGGGCAAGTATGGAATGACCTAATAGAGACGGGCAAGTATGGACAATGACCTAATAGAGACGGGAAAGTATGGACAATGACCTAATAGAGACGGGAATGTATGGACAATGACCTAATAGAGACGGGCAAGTATGGACAATGACCTAATAGAGACGGGAATGTATGGACAATGACCTAATAGAGACGGGCAAGTATGGACAATGACCTAATAGAGACGGGCAAGTATGGACAATGACCTAATAGAGACGGGAAAGTATGGACAATGACCTAATAGAGACGGGCAAGTATGGACAATGACCTAATAGAGACGGGCAAGTATGGAATGGCCTAATAGAGACGGGAAAGTATGGACAATGACCTAATAGAGACGGGCAAGTATGGACAATGACCTAATAGAGACGGGCAAGTATGGAATGACCTAATAGAGACGGGAAAGTAGGGTAATTTACTCTTATTTGTTTTGATTTTCACATGTTTTACTTACCTGCTTTATTCTAACCGCCAATATAATAACAATTACTAATCTGAAAATTAAATGAAAAAATAAATAAATAAATAACCTCATAATTAAATGACGTGGTTATAAAAGTAATACTGGCAATGATATAGTGGTAGTCTGGTAACAAGGATTGGTAATGCTCTAGTTGTAATTTGTATGACAAGGGGTTTGATTAAAAAAGAAACACAGTAAGTAAGACTTACAAAATGACAACCATCACTGAGATAACAGTACTTCCATAATGCACATTGTGTTCGACTTCTATAGATATACTGGAACTAGAAACATTGGCCAATAAGGTGGCATTATTGGTATGTTCTGTGGTAATGCTTAAATAGGTTGATTTCGATTCAGTCACGTGATAAGTTGTCGTCTGCGATGTTATCCTTGAACTTATTGATGGTTTTCTTGAACTTATTGATGATGTCCATGGTTCTGATGACGTCATTGTGACGTAATTTCCATCTGTTGTTATTGTTGTGCTTTCTACAGTCACTTGGCATGAAACATTAATTTTTTCACTAACATTGCAAGCTGTACTCGCTTCACAGGTCCCCTTTTCCGAGCACTTTATTTCATCGGTAAAGCTTTGATTAAAGTAAAGAGTGTATTGTGACAAACACACATCTAAAATGTTTAACAGCAGATCACAGTCCGAGACTTCTGAACACAGTAAAGAGAATCTGTTGGGGGGAGGACAGGGCACCAAATCTATCCAGTCCTCAATGGAAGTCGGACGATGCTGAAAGAAAACAAGGAGTTGGTTATATATATATAGTGTAGATTCTTAAACGCGAGGAATTAATATCTGCGAAAAATCACGAGAAGCACTACTCGCGAATATTAAAATCTAACTATCATTTTTCCGACAGTTATGAACCATACAGATGTTTAGTGATCGCGATTTATATTCCCGCAATTTAAAACAAAAAAACCCAGAATCGCGGAATTTAAAAGTACTTGCGTTAAATAAGGAATCGGTCCGTGTCATTGCCATGACGTCACAATCAGGCACATAACATCGTTTTTTGAAAGTGAAGGGGCAAAACAGAAACTGGAGGGACCAATTTGATTGTACGTTTATCTTCTATAAATCTGAATACTAGTAGGAGAAAGGGTGTTTAGAATGCTATCAAGAATTGCAAATTCAAAGCGAAAAATACACATGCATGTTCAAGAAATCGTGTTTTTTAAAAATCAACGGACGGAAATAACGTTTTATCACACTCTTTGAACAAAAGAAAACAAAAAATGTTTTCCCGGACGGTTAAACGGGATTTCCTTGTTTCCTGTCTAGACCCTTAAAGCGAAGGTCAAAGGAACACAAAAAACTACTTGACATGCTTGAAATATTCACCTTCATATATTAAAGTTCTGACATACCGGATATCTTTGTGAATTTTAACTACTGCATTGGTTAACGTAGCACTGTCCTATCTGACAATTTATTTCTTAAATAAATTCTGCACTAGTTTAAGAGGACTGGATGGTCGTGACCATTTTAAGGCTATATTTACCTTCTTTAGAAGAAGAGCTCTGTATAAAGATATAGTACCAATATATATAAAATTCAAATTTTAAAGCTTTAAAGTTTCAATTTTATGGCAAACACCACTTCTTCGACCAGAGCCGCTTAGTCCGAGACATAAAAACAAAGACCATGGCTGACTGAGAGACGTGCTGTCACGTCTGTCCTTCATTGTTATTTATAAAGTCAAGGACATACATTTATTTGCATTTGTTGACGTGCATTCTATAAGGCCATACAAATTCTACTTTTTGGCTACCCTTAAAAAACTATCTCAACTTTCATTCCTATAAGTTATTTAAAATCTTACTGCAAATATAGAATTTTTTTTCTTACCCTGGTAATATCACTTGGACACATGTTTAATGTTTCACCGAACCAATACATAAGGACGCCAGCCTGTAGAATCGATGTAAGATATCTATTCATAGCCACATCAGTTCTCCGGGAGTTTCCTTATTTCGTCATTGTCATGTATACCTGCAAAACAAAATCCAACAGTTTTGGACCAAACCCATTAATTAAGCATGCAAGATAGTTCTAATTATAAACTCTGTGTCGCCTGTTAATTAAAACTTAAGACAGATTATATAATCGTGTGCAACTGCTACTCACTGTCTTCTTTTTAAGCGTTACACACAAGTGTATAACCTCAGCCATGAAGTACAAAATGACGTGGGTTAGAACATATTGTTTGGATCAATCCCTGCGCATAATCGACTGTTCGATAACATGAGTGCAGCTCACCGATTTTACATTTGAAGTCACGTGACAAAACATACAAAATGGTACTGTTTTGTAGCTCATGTCTAATCCGTTTCGATAAATATTGTTTATTGGTTTGAATAAATATTTTGATAATTTAAGCTTTTAGCACCTCTGCTTGGGTGGCCGTGGGATATATCTAAATTCATTTACAGCCTCAGTTTTGTCTTTTTGTTCGCGGGACCTATTTTTCTCTCCCGTGTGTTTGTTATATACACTGAATCGCCAAGTCCAAAGTATGCCAGCACTTTCAATTACCAAGGGTCGAGCTGCTGCTCAGAACGCTATTAGTTTATAAACGAGTCTGCCTTCACAAATTATGTAACTGAATAACACTGTTTATAACCGCACAGCTTTGAAACACGACTGTGTACGCTAGAATCCTTGAATTTCAAACTTTGGGTGAAAACTTTCCAAGACATGATCGATGCTCACAGAGCTGAAACTTGTCCCGTTGTGCTAAGCAAATGAGAGCCCTTTACACCCCCTGGATGGAACATTTACTTGTAAATCCATTCTCGAAACATATTCAGCAGGATTGACAGACACAATGTGGCTAATTAAATGACATACCACACAACATCGTGTTAGCAGCTTGTAACCCTATGAACCTGCAATTGTTTGGAAGATTACTGTTCTTCTCCTAATACTAAAAAGTTTTATGAAATCATGTCTTCAAATAATTATACGACATTAAGAAAATTCTGTTCGTTTATTACAAAAATAGATCAAATTGTTTGTTCACCCCATTTACTTATTTGACCTTTACAACTATATTGTATATATGTAAATATGTTATTTTTTGTACCTCATGTACCATTATGGTTTTTGAGTGAAATAAACTGAACTGGAAATGGCAAAACGTTAATAACCAGTAAGCCCATGTTCACAAATTTATAGGCTTTTTATAACCTATATAACTAAGCAGCATGATAAGACATTTTTTTCCTCATATGTTGTTATAATTAATTTTTTTCAGACATTGCTCCATAAATTCTGTCATGCAAATTCAAAAAACGCAACATTTGAACATTTTCTTATAATTCTGATGCTATATATATATACATGTATAATATTATTGAAGCTACCTGTAACCGTAAAGTAACTAAATAGATACAGCATATATACAATAGCAAATTGTATTGTGATTCTTGTATTCATAGTCTGAAGGTATCAAATACATTAGATATATAATACCATGAGAGAGAGAGAGAGAGAGAGAGAGAGAGAGAGAGAGAGAGAGAGAGAGAGAGAGAAAAGGGGAGAGAGAATACCTGTTTGTATGCCCCATTGACCTCCTTTACGCTGTAACTGTATTCAAGCGCACCGAAACCATTTATATGTCTAACAGTACAGATACAGTATTCCAAATATAACAATGTAACAGTCAGTAAGCACACATCATTAGATCTTCTCTATTATATATAGTCCACCGTTTTGACAATGCGTTTGTGACAAACAGAGTGTGCACTGTTGCTGTGTGCTTGAAGCACTCTCACCCTGAGTGCTTTATAATGAGCAGAGAATCTGCAGGAACAAGGGTTTTCCCTGGAGATAACTCAACCCCTTAGTCAGCATTTAGGTTTTTTGGTTGGGTTTTTTTAAAGATGTTAGATTAAAAATGTTATCTATTCTGCAATGTGGATTGAGCTAAAAGTGAATTAACTTTAATTAAGGTGGCCCTGTGGTCCGTAAATAAAGTCTTAAAAAGCTTCGGGCACAGTTTGACCTTCAAACGATGAAACTGTACCTATACTAGGCCGTTCACCTTGCCAACTGACGGGTCTACATATAGACACTACTTTGTTTGACAACTCATCACCGAAATGTTTTCCGTTTACCATTTCTTTTTGACTGACAATAATTATTTCCCACCTACGCTGACCACTACAGGCACGTAACATCGTTTTTGAAAGGGACAGACTTATTTGAAATCTTGACTATCAGAAAAAAAAATCCTTGGGGGAAGGGGTGGAGGGTTCAAAGTGCCTTAGACTTCTATTTTCATGTTAATTTTGTAATTTTCCCCATCATTTCATACTTATTCCCAATAGGTGGGAGAGCCATCTCTTTCAAAATCAAATTTCTATATAATGTCTGTTGCGATAACAAATCCACCCCCGCCTCGATGCTGCGTGCCTGCACTACTATACACCCACACACTGTTGAGTATGGGTTGTTATATTGTACCGAATGTCTGTCATTTTTGTGCAGAAGCCACATCGTCTCTTGGAATGATAACATTAAATATCCCACTGTATCCCATAGAAGTGCAACATTCTATATATTTCTTTACTTTGTTTCGAAAATGCCATTTTCATAATGCGGATTTATTAGAATTATTAAATTAATTATGGATAAAAAAAAAAAAAACATGGTTCCAAGAATTCTCTTACATTTTCATCGTCGGAAACTCACGGTCACTAAGCGCGTATGCAAAACTAGCCGCGAGTTTTTTTATTAGTTGTTCGTGAATATAAATATTGTCTTATAAAATTAACGTTCGAGACTGATATTTCTGTTTTTTAAGAATAATCTCTGTCATAGAATTTGAACACCTTTCATTCCATGTATACCGTAGACACCTACGTTTATACAGTTAATAGTGTGAAGACAGTTTATATACCACGTAAAATAACAACAATTTAGCACACTTCATTACATGTATAGTATATGTATACCACATAGT
Source organism: Magallana nippona (assembly GCA_033439105.1). Lineage (NCBI taxonomy): Eukaryota > Metazoa > Mollusca > Bivalvia > Ostreida > Ostreidae > Magallana > Magallana nippona. The sequence continues at coordinate 44,757,269 of CM065923.1, read as the reverse complement.
GTTAACATATTTCATTACAGTATTCATCCGTAACATGTGAATACACGTGTATAATCCTGCGAGAGTATTTTTAGCAATTGAAACTCGTCTATTTATCTGAGAGAAATGACAGTATAATTAACAACAAAAAATTAACGAAATTAAGGTGGTATGGGACACCTCCATGTTGTGACGTACTATTTATCGAAATAAATAATAAAATTAAATGTAATTTTAAAAAATGGTTTCTTTCCCAAAATTGTCACATAACATCGTGGCGCAGAGTTTTAGAGGGTTCATTACGAATCTGAAAGTCACGAGTTCGAATTCCGGTAGGGATTTTAAATTTTTTACCTTTTCAAAAATTTTTAAAACGTATTTTTTGGCAAAATATTGTAAAATTAGAAAATTCTAAACCGGTGAAAGCATTTTAATTTTAATGTACTTTAATCCACATTAATATCGACAGATGTCTCATACCACCTTAAGACACAGAACATACCAGTATATTTAATAGGTCTTTATTGCTTTTATAACGGTAACATACAAGTTTTTTGTTAATATAAAAAAGTTACATAATGTTATGTAACCTTGCAAACCAAACACAGAAATAGATCTGTTTCATTCAATGGCTTCACTCGATTCCTTCCTTGATATATACATAATATATATTTTTAATGAACCCAGTCCAGGCATAATCTAAAAATAACCACTTATTTTTCACGCATAATTCACAGTACATATGTATTGTAAAATATGACTACAAATTGCAGTTTTGTTAAAGAAATGTACAAGGTCTATATACAACATGGACAATACATATGCAGTATTAGATTATAAATTAATTTATAAAATTGTGCGATTCAAAATATATCACATTCTTTCAATGGCTTTTTACACAACAAAACAGTGACAGTTTGACTTCAAACAAAAACAAAATCACAACTTGTTAAGTAGAAGGTAGTTATAGATTTTCTTGTTGAATATACAACCATACCTTACAATTTTCATATGAAAACTATAAGAACAAACCTCAGGTATTTCTATAAATTAGAAGAGTGATCTCTTCCAGAAATTATGCTACAATAGGTTCCCCCCCCCCCCCCAGCCTTTCCCCTCCCTGTCCCAATTTCAAACACTGTTAACTAACTACTAAACATACTTTTTTCAAGATTGATCAGTCTTATTTTCGAAGACACATTTATTTCAGAAGATAAGGCTGCCCATTTGCCAAGCTGAAAGTTCTTTTGGTTGTAGAAGGACAAGAATTCAACAGAAATAATGCCATTTGTTTTTAACTGTGAGGTACTAGGAGCACTCTTAGTGAATTGTTGAAAGGTAAGTGCAATGTATATATTTCTAGGTCAATTAATTTCTCAGATAGACATAGATGAAAATAGACTACTAATGAAATTAACATATCAGTACATACATATTACCAGATAAATGTTATATAAGATATACAATACTGTAGATTCCTTATTAAACGTGAGGAATTAATATCCACGTAAAATTGCAAGAAGCAACTTTCACAGATTTTAAAATCATGCTTTTATTTGTCAGACAGTTTTGAACTATATGATATTATAACAAAAAATTGGTGCTCGCGATTTTATATTCTCATGGTTTGATGAAAACCAGCAGAATCGCGAAATTAAGTACATGTACTCACGTAAAATAAGGAATTTACAGTATACAATACTGGTATTTGAAATGCATCCCATCCTAAAATAACAGATATCAAAGTTGAACAAGAACAAATACCTCCACCCCTGGCCTAGCGGCAAAGAATTGTGAGGTCAGCAGATTTATCACTCATAAATCATAACGTATAACTTGTTTAAACATTTTATCAACAATGCCTCTCAGCGAAGTAAAATATATCAGAAGCAATACAACATGGAACTTGTCTTGAATCACTTAGCACTTTATGTTGAATTCTTCTCTCTGTCTGGAATCTTCACTTTGCTCTTGCATCATACAGCATCTTAAATGCCTAAAATACCAACAACAAAATCATAAAAATCTATCACATGTATAAAGGCTTAAAAGGCTCTTTTTTCATAGTAATCTGCACATGGAATGACTCTACAGATATATGATGAGTCCTCCAACACTGCAGTATGAAGTATACAGCATGATGTATAAAGCATGATTAAAACAATGTATTGACAAGGCACAAACAGAAACGGCATATATATAAGGACCTAAGTGTGTTCTGATCCATGTATGTCACAAAATAAGAGAGATAAGAGGTGATGTTGTAAACTAGTTCATGTTTTATTATTGTTATCAGTATATATAATGGTAATTGATATGATAATCCAGTTCTAAGGTACAAGTGTCTAGTACTGGCACGAGCATGTGTTTATACAGTACATATATCACACTTGTTTTAGTACATGTGTATATACATTTACATGTAGGTAAACAACAGGAAATCAGCATCAGGAAGGAATAGTCACTGTACCATCCCAACTTGAGTACGCCCTCTCTAGCTTCCTGACACTACAAGCATCAATTCTAAACATGACATAAAATCCTGTAGCTAGAATCTATCAATAAGTCATCTATAAGGCACAGTCATATCTCCTCTCTGTAACCAAGATAGAATCAAACAAAACTGTGGGGAGTTAAGGAGAAGGAAGTTCTTTTTTATCAAATTTTCAACATCACATTATTGTGCCAAGCAAAAAAAAAAGGGTTGCAGCCTTTTCAAAATATTACATTTTATTAAAAGATGTTGGATAAGCTTAAAATTGTTTCTAAATTGAACAATCATCACAAAATTTTTCCTGACTTTAAGATCATCTTCAAATAAAAAAAAATAAATTAACTGTAATGCTGCAAGGTACAATGTTCCTTATTTTAAGGAATTAGAAAATGTAGGAATTATTTCTAAACATAGAATTGGGCTTGTTAGAAAAAGTTGAAATTACATGTACTTCTATGTACATAGAATTGGGCTTTGTGTTACAAAGTAGTAAGCTAACATTGTTTCTACATTAAATGATGGTAATTAATTATCAAAGACTCTGGCTCAGTGGTAAAATGCAGAACATCAATCCTTTATGTTTAAAGACTGGGGTTTTCGTCCTTCAGTTTTCTGTTCTAGATCTAAAACAAGCCTCTACTATTTCTATATTTTCCATTACAAATTTACATAAAATGAAAAACAGACATCTTTTAGAATACCGGTGTACAATCTCTCAGAATTATAGCATGCTGAAGATTAGACGTCCACATTGGGAATTTTGACCTAACCGGTATCTTGTAGATAACATTTTTTCATTAGGGTTAGAGAAATCTTAAATTTCATCAACCCTATTTTAAGGGCAATACACTGGTCCCTAATTAAATGATACATGTACAAAACTAGCCGTATTTATTGAGGTTTAATTGCTTGATAAAAATGTAAATGTATAGCATCCAAAACATTCCCTGTTAGAGCCCCTGAACCGCCATCACAATCCTCGAGTTTGAGTATTGACCTTTTCTTTTACTGACTTGAGTTGAGAACAGATTTGAGTCATTTGTTGATGGTGGGGCCTGATCACACAGGCCTTGTATGTCTGTATGTCTGGGAATCTTACCTTTTGCATGGAGGCGATCCAGATTTGCCCAGGTTTTCTGTTTCCTCCACTGTCCACCATCATCTTGATGACATTGACCCCTCCAGTTGTGTCCTTGTATTTTATTGCAATACCTCCTGCTATTGTATTACCTTATCAAATAGTAAACAACCACAGTCATTAACAGACGTCACGTAGGTGTCCATCATTTGCAATTAACATTTTATGAGGCTGTTCAGAAAGAATTGAGACATTTACTCCAATTCCTTTAAAGAAATGGATCAATTAATGTAAACTCTTCAAAATATTAGGAAAATTTTTGTAATCATTAGATGATTAGACTGATCGAGTCCAAGTGATATCACAAATTTGCACATACCAATTGATCTTGAGCATTTGAAAACATTCTAAAATAAGCACAAGAAAGAGACGAGTTCTTCTTAATCTGTCACTTTCTATTTCTTATCAGATCCCAACAATCACAAATCCTGATTTTACATCTAAGCCAAACCACGATTAATCATTGTAGACAAACATTCCAATGTTGTATTATAAATTACATTTACCCAGTAGTATAATTTCATTTTGGAGTGTGATCAATATGTTTGCCAATCTTCACTAAAACCTAGTATCAGTTTGATAGGAGAATAAATGGAGTGTTTCAATAGTTTTCAAACAGTTCTATAACATGTGATATGACTTCAGTACAGATTTTTAAAAAAAACAAAAACATTTAAGGCAAAGGGAAATTTTTTTTTTTTTAAAGTTTTCACTTTTCTAAAAAAGACTTTAAAATTTTTAAATAATTTTTATTATCTCTACTAAAACAAAACAGGACAATAAGGCTAAAATTTGAGGAAGAAAAAAAATAAAATCTTGACTATGATGGTATATATGAAGTGATGACATGACAAACAACAAAGAGATTGGTTTGTTTTGACTTATTAGTAATTACCTATGTATATGTCGTCTCCTGGTTGCATAAAACAGTAACATTTTATTAGCATAATTATAACACAGATATTTAAGCATAGTAAAGTATCTCTGGGCATTTTCTGACTATACTGACCCTCATCATCCTTCCCTGATGGAAGAATCTGCAGAGTCTCGATTTTCTCAATAAGTATTGGCTCATGTTTATCACTGTCTCCCTCAAACAGCATGTGCCTATATTGAAAATCAATAATTACAACAACAAAAATTCAAAGAAAACTTCAATTCAATTACACCCTCTTGAAACATTTGGCACTGCAATTAAGCATTGAACGCTTATTTTTGGATGTCATCTGTCCTATAACACCAAGCGGTGCAGACAAATTGAATACCACGTGTGTGTGTGTATGAAATATTGTATATCGTCGATATAAAGCCATTATATGCTCTCTTAGTCAGAGATATGAAACATACATGGAACAGCCATATGAACATGCTATTTAGATCACTTCTGCAATTTTAAATTTAGTGCCAGAAACTTTGTCAAAAAATTCTTTTTTATTGACGAAATGATATGATTTAACAAATATTTTCCATTAGTACATATCAAATTGGTTATGTAAGTTTAAACATTTCAACTAATCTTACACTAAAAAATATATACTCAAAACGCATGATGATGTTTATATTTGTGCTCCTGGCGCATGAATTAGCTATACTCTGTCCCAAGATATCCTTGATTCACATTTTGCTTAATTACTCGTTATTTATAAATACCTCAGGGTTCAAATGATGTTCATTCAAAAGTATGAAAAATTTCCAAGATTTCTCCGTTGAAACGCCCCCTCTAGCTGACAATGTTTCAATACACGGCTAAAAAATGTAATGTCTACGGGATATTGTATTGAAGCAGACCCGGATAATAATGTTGAAAAATTGCACAACGTTTTCTGAGTGACTTCTGAATGGAGAAAAGATGTAAATATTCCCTATTATAAATCTCCGTAAGAAATCTGTTTTCGTTCCTGTCAACTCATATGGGTGAAAAATGATAATGTGTCAATGAAGATATCTTGGAAATTTTCCCTTTCATCTATTTCAATTGCACTTCTTTCACAGGTATGTTTATTTTTATTCAAAATCGGCCTAATGTGCTTCATAAATGTCTTGGGACAGACTATATATAAGTGTATTCACAGGAAATTGAACGTTGCGTATTTCCAATGCAAACATAAGGGGAAATACACACTGAATGTAAATATTGATTATATGAATCTTTTAAAATGAATATTTACAGATTTATTGTTTGATCCACATGTAATAAAGATGTATTGCTTCACAAAAAATGGATAAATTATAGAAGCTTTCCTCTCAATTATCCCCTTTCATCACTCAATTATTAATATAAAAAAGGAAGATCTGTATTAAATCATGAAAACATACAATCCTATTCTCTAAATAGCTGACAGGAAAAAGTTTCTTCCAAAATATACTAACTACGTGTTCTAATATTTTTTAAAATGGAACTACATTCTTCCTTATTAATAAAATGAACATTTTAAATTCTTATTGAATAATTTAAATTGTCAGTTCCTTTGAGATTTTATTTATAGAACTTTTATATATATAACTTTTTCTTATATGTACTTAATAATTATGATATTTATAGAATGTCCAATACTGCTATCTTCCCTATTACTTGTATAGGAGCATAAATAAGAATAATTATTTTATTCAATTACCTGTGATTTGGAGAGAGTTTTGTAAAGAACATAGAGGCATCATCTGGTCCCATGTCTGAATCACACACCGAAAAATAACCCCCTATAGCAAGTACAAAAAAATTTCATTGAAAATAACTAAACCTTTTATAAAGCATTAACTTAACATCTGACAAAATTAAAAGTTGGACATAAACAATGCAGCTAAAAGTTACAGTACCATTTTGAAGAGACTTTAAATGCTTGTCGAAAAACTCCTCTTCTTTTCGTGAAACTTCGGTACAAACTTGACAGTGGCGAACAGGGTCCAAGAACTGCATCCTTGGTAAATTCACCTTCTCCTGACAGCAGTCATTGCAGAAACACTTCCCGCAACGTCTGCAGTGATGCTTAAAACAAAATGTTCACATAAAAATAAAACAACTCATTCAGCTGTTGACCTTTTAATATAAACATATTGCAGCTCATTACATGATAAGTTAGATTTATTGAAATAATGATGTTCACAGTCTTCACAAAAACTCGGTGGTCCGAAGACCACAGCCAGTCAGGTCAGGTCAGTGAAATCAAAAGTCAAGAAGTCCGATGGGCTTGTTGATTTTCAAAGTCATACACAATCAAAAATATATTTAAACTGTCTTACTTGTGTTAATGTTGTAAATAAAATAAATAAAAAGGCAAAACATGTGTTTGTATGTCGTATCAGGGACGTATTTAGGTCCATGGTCATATTATTTAGACGTAACTATTAACTAGTACGTAAAATGCGCAAATATCTTGCGAACAACTGACTGAAACACGACAAAGGTAGAAAAATGGCGGCCTTCGAGAAATGGAAGTACAGAGAGGATGTGGTGCCTGGAAAAGCCACTTAAAAATCTCCAAAACTGCTTAATTTTTGAATGAAGGGGGCCAGTAAAAATTTTTAACACTAAGTTAATTATATGGCAGTTTGTTTTCATAATTAAATAGCACCTATCCATCAGGATAACATTACTTTATGTTCCTTGTTTTATGAAAAAAAAGTATTCCGATGACATACAAGTGAATGTTATAAAAATAATTTTTAAAATAATATTACCTTTCTTCTTTTGAAAAAATCAAATTTGCCTCTACAATTCTGACATTGCTTGCACTGGAAAAAAGATTGAAACAACAAAGCTATTTTCAATCAATATGCATAAACGGGATTAAAATCATTAATCAAATAAATAACAACAAATCAAAATCAAAATAAACTAATGGGCGTATGTATGTTGAACTATAAAATGTAAACATTTATCAGACTCCTTCAACATTCTTGACACGAGAGACTGACCTCATCGTCGGGCACCCATGGAGGTTCAGGAAGACAAAATGGACTCGTGTCGCAGTCAGACACAGGAATCATTCTTAGTCCACTTTTGGATCTTTCAAGTTTCTTCTCGGGACCAGCCATTATTTACACCAACGGAATACACTCGAGCATTATCTTCGCTCGTGATATGTCAAAGACTGAAAAGTTCCGAAAGTTCATAAAATGGCTAATTACAGGAAAAACACTTTAAAATACTTGTTTTAGAAAAAAATAATGATAGGCACATACGATGAGAATGAAATCAAGCAGATACTACATTATATTAAATATTACCATTTGTATATTTAATGCCGCCATAACCAGTAACATTGGTTACATTGGTTACATATCATGCATTAACGGTTGTGTGATTTTTTTTTCTTTCAGTGCATTTAGCATTGAACGATTAAGGATTTAGAAATTCTTAATCGTTTATAGTACAAACGATTTTAAAAATGTAGAGGGGCGGATCCATCCAGGATTAGAAGTTTGGGGCGCCAGTTCTAGGCACTCTGGGGGATGCTCCTGAAATCTAGAGATTTTGCATGGTAATTATTAAATCTTCTAAGTAGACATTTATGCTAGTACTTCTCATGATTGTAATAACGATTTATTTTTTTTTCGGGGGGGGGGGCGCAAAAATTATGATTTTTATACAAGGTTAGTAGATTTTAAAAAACTACAGAAATATGAAAAAAAAACCTAACCTTTTATGCATATATATATATATATTTATTTATTCACCAATCAAGGGCCCTCAAGGGGCATATACATTTAAAAAAATAATATCATGATTATAACAAATAATGAATGAAAAAAATAGCCTAGAATGTCCATATTCATATTACAAGCAACCACATGCAAAAAGATTCATCAATACAATGAAATATATGTGTGTGAGATATACACATTTAACTGTGTGAGATAATGCATGAACACTACAGCTATACAGAAACAAGGTGGCCTGAAAACAGAGAGTACCAAGGGACGGTGCCTGCACAGTCAATCAGACTGGCCTACTTGTACTCAAAGTCCTAATCTTTTATGTCTACAGTGTACATCTCTTGTCTGATCATATGAATGGGTGTCAATTAATCTTATTCAATAATTTACAGTGGCGTAGCGTCCGTGGAGGCAAAATGGCAACTGCCTACACAAAATGTTGTTAATTGAGCAAATTTTAGAAATTGCAAATCTAAAACAAAGTTAACCATTTTTAGTTAAATCAAGGGCTTATATGCTTACTCGCAGAGTATACTTGCACAGATTCGATTCTCTTATCAACTTTATAATCATAATACTTACATTTTAAAGTTTTCTATACTCAACGGAAAATGAAAATAAAAAGCGAGTTTTTTAATGAGGTGCTGTTTTATTATTTTTGTGGTATTTTCAGATATCAAAAAATGAATTCTTGATTGCAATATAATTCGAATTCTTAATATCAAAAAGTGATGAGGACGCATTTTACACCGACTTTCAGGGGGTCAAGTCAATAATTCATTTATTATGTCAAGATTCTTTGTCATTTCTTTTATTTTCTGTTATCAGAATATACCTGTATATTGTGATAACAAAAAATCAGTCTGAAACATTATCAGATAATCTAATTTTGATATCAGAAAATGGAAATCATTTTCTGATATCAAAAATATTATTCAAGAATTGGAATTTCTGATCAAAAAATCATTTTCTGATATCAGAAAAAAAAATTGGTATCAAATTTCATTTTGTTATATCAGAAAATACCTTTAAAATAATAAAACATCCCCCCAAAGTTTTTCCATTAAAAAACTTATATCCTTGGAGAATGAAAATCAACCAACAGTTACCATGGTTACCCAGAGTGCCGGGCCCTCAGAAACAGAACAACGCGCGGTTAAGATCATTAATTCCTGGTTAGCAATTTTTTGGGTAAAGGTAATGGGTTTTTTTTCCTCTTGAAATTAATCATGTCTTAATATATTCAAGTCTTAAAATACTCATGTCTTGATAGCTGGTTATTTTTCTGACCAGAATCAACAAATTGAATATGACATACATGTACCACCTTTTTCATAACGACGTCGCGCACGCTACTGGCGTCATTTAACGTTACGCTTAAAAACGTTAAAAAAAACCATTACGCATATCTTAAACTTGCTCCAATCACAGTGCAATTAACGCAAACAAAGCTTCGTGTTACTCGGGGCCAATAATTACGCACAAATAATACTTTTAATGCAACGAATTCAACGAGTGCATTTAAATTAGAATTTAATTAAATGAATAAAATTACTGTGATTTTAAAGTATTATTATTCCAAAAACATGTTTTCAAATATAACTTGTTTATGTGTACAACCATAGTGCTTGCATGGAAATTTAATTAATTTTACATTCCATTTTCCACAAAAAACTGAAAATATGCACACTATTCAACAGCTAGGCCAATGTCCGACAGTCGTACATGGGGATGACATCATCAAACAACACTTTGAAAAGTCAGCATGCACATTGTCTTATAATGTATAACATAATGGTTGATTGCATGCAACACATCCTCCTGTAAAACAGTGTTGGGTTTTGCGTTAATTCAGAGCAAATATAAACTACCGCACTTGCTGGTATATATAACAGCTCTTTTCTTGATACCAGTTTATACAACAGGGGATTCTGTTTGTTGCTGTTGTAGTAGAGCCCGCTGATAACCTGGATAACCGCTGGCAGAGTCGCGCTCCAAGAATCTGTGGGGCTCGATTGTCGGACAGTGGAGTTCTTTATTATTTGTTCCCGAAGACAAAATATGATTAAAATTAGTAATATTAAGTGCATTTCTGTGTATTGCATTAAAAACATTCACTGAAAACCCCTGTTTCAATCATGTTAAAAAAATGTTTTCAATGTAAATTAAAGCAGTACTTTTTTAAATTAAAAAATCGATTTTCTGATATCAGAAAATACAAATTAATGCTTTTAAAAATTCGATTTTTTTTATATCAGAAAATCATTTTCTAATATCAAGAAATCAAATTTTTGATATTAAAAAATCAACGTCAATTCTTGATATCAAAAAATCTATTTATCAGAAAACCATTTTTGATATCAAGGATTAGAATTTCTGATATCAAAAAATATTTTTTTTTTACATCAATAATTATTTTCTGATATCATTGATATCAAGTACTTATTTTTTGATATCAGAAAATACCTCAAAAATATTAAAACGGAGCCTCATACTTTCCAATGTACGGACAGTTTCCTAAACTTCATGTTTGCAGCCACGTCAATATTTACCTATAACTCAAATTTCACTGTTTATTTCCTTATTTTCATTTGATACGGTATGGCTAATATCAGTAAACAAGTTTGCATATTAGATACGGTAAAACTAATATCAGTAAAACAAGATGCTAAATGCTGGTATTAACTTTGATTTTATTAAAATAATACGACCCTTCCTAAGATCTCATTTTCCCTACTATAGTCGATCTAAACTAACAAACACGTGGTTTGCATTTCTCAATTTTAGGCACGCACGTTTACGGCACACGTAAAAAAAAGTTCCACATGTAGAGGAAGGCGACATTTAAATAAAAAAGAATTTAAGGATGACTGCACTTAAGGAGATTTAAAAATTGCGACAAAATAAATGTTTAGAATGGGTTTATTTCTTTTAATTGTAGGAATTGCCAATATCTTAACTGCAACTTTATGTAATTACATCAATATAAAGTTCATATTTACAAAGAACGAAGTCGTTTTCATAGGCAGGGGTCATTACATTTTCTTGAATCTCCATAGGATAATGAGGACGCCAACTTTTTTACAGACTTAATACATAGTCAGCGCATGTTTGTCTATTGTTCTCCTTTTAATGGTAGTTGTATATTTATAAATATAAGCTTATGTTAAAAGGAGATCAATAGACAAACATGCGTTCATGGTAAAATAGACAAGAAACTGTTTCTTCTTGCGTTCGCGTTCTCTGTTGTTAACGATGTACTTTGACGTGTTGAATATTATAATTTACCACGTGATTTCTAAACCCAGGTCACTTTGTGAATACAAGACCCCGTCACGTGACGTGTTAGTTAGCATGCATACTGTTAGGCGATATTATTTATCCATGTATATTTCAAATCGTTCCAATCGAGTGTTGGTTTCTTCATTCCTCGGAGATATTTTTAAGAGATTATCGGTACTGTGCGTTACTGATTAATCTATTTGTTAATTCTTTTCGAACACGTAAACTGTTGACATCAGCTACTGATTTACGATCATCAGTGGCTACTTATACTGCCCGATTTTATATGCTATATATTTTCTTTTGAAACATTTCAAATTAAATGGCAACATGCAGAGAGAGAGAGAGAGAGAGAGAGAGAGAGAGAGAGAGAGAGAGAGAGAGAGAGAGAGAGAAGGGGATGTTCAATTATAGTACCGCAAATCTAAATTTGGACCACTCATTACAATATTAGATCAACCATCCATGCATATTTATAAGTACCTCTTATCTCAATCAAGGGCAGACAAGTCCAAATTCAAGATATTTGCAGAGCAGTAAGGGTAAAAAAAAACAACGAATTATTTAATTGCAACGCAGTTTAAAACCATTATGACATTAAATATCTTCTGGAAAATGACTAAACTATATGACAAATGACTTGAAATAAAATTGAGAGAGGAATAAACGTAACAATAGTGACCGAAAAAGGACCCAAAACACGGCGTTAAGTGCAGTCATCCTTTTCTTTGATAACCTATTGCTGTTTAGAGTTTGCTCTAAAGAGTAAGCTTTTTTTAAAAGCTAAACTTGTGTGGAGTAAATAATGATTAGGCATAGCAAGCCTGGTAAACATATTTATCTCATACGTGTGGTGTATACTACCCGTGTGATAAACCTTTGCTTTATCAAACGGGTGATGCTTTATCAAATACTTCCGGTCCGAACTATTTTTGACACAGCCCCTCGCTTCAACGCTTCAGGACCTATTTTCGAATACTTTCTAGTACCTTCCATATAACTATATTTACTACCAAAAATTGATTTAAAATGGATTTTGTCGAAGATTTAAATTACAAATATAAAGGAAAACACATAACTGTGAAGTTTATAAAACTGCAAATCACGTTAGCTATCAAGGAGTTCATTCTGACGACGCAATGCAAACAGGACGTTTTGGTTGTGTTTCTATACAAGAACTTACCGAAATAATGCCTCCAAAGACTTTTATTTCACCAGCAGTAAGCATCCTAATTCAATATTTTCAACTTCGAATCATTTGGCTGGTGTTCGTATTATAAAACATCAACAACTGTTCCTCGTTCGAGTCAATTCAAACTAACGAGCATTCGCAACTTTGTGTATGTCAACAAAGTTGATTATTCAAGTCTTCTGATCAGTATTTCCATTTAATTAAGTGATTAAGCTCTAAGAAAAATTATTTACAGATAAACAATTATTTCAAGGTTTATTTCAGTGAAACTTTACATTAAAACAGTTATATTTATCTCTGAAATGACGTACTAAATTGTATTGCGCAAGGTCACAATAACCGCATAACATAACGTTGCATCATCGTTTAATCTTTGAAAAAAATCAATTCGGGACATATTAGGGGCTGTCTCAAAAGCTTCATGATATAAATCAAATTGTATGAGATAAATAGAACATCTATAATTGTGTGATTTTATATTTGCTTTATCCAACTCGTTGAAATGGTTATATTCGCTCGGCAAGCCTCGCGAATATATACACCATTTCAACTCGTTGGATAAAGCAAATATAAAATCACACAATATAGATATCCTCTATATATCACATGACACAGTAAAATATTAATAAGAGCCAGTGTATGAGAAAAGGGGTCTTATGACATAACGTCACAATGCAGAGAAAACGTCATAAACGTCGCCAACATTTCGCGACGTCGTTTTTTTGTTTGTGACGCTCTGTTTCGTTTTGCAATGTATAAAATTAAACATTGCGAAGTTGTTTTTACCGCAATATGTATACTAATCTTTGCTGGATTCTATATATATAAACAATGAATATATCTTAATTTATAAGCAGTTTAATTAATTTAAATTCAATAGAACTACCAACCTGTAGGTGTTGCAATTTAAAACCGTGTAAAAAAAAAACATGTGCTAAATTGTGTTGTTTTTATATTTACTGAGAACTGGTTTTCTAGCCTATTATTATTAAGAAGAAATAAAAAAAATAAATTAAGAAAAAGAGTTTATAAGCATGGTTAGTGTATTATAAACAGTAAATATATTATTTATAATATAAAATGACGTCGTACATAATTGTGTAGCATGCAGTCAAATATTTGATTATGAAAATTAAGTTTCGCCGTTTATATTTAGGTATTGGATTGGTAATTAAGCAAATTCCTCACTCTTCAAAATTTTAAATTATTTATTAAATGCAGAAACTGATCTCCCCCCCCCCCCCCCCCCCTCTTTAAAAAGAGGGCAAATTTGGACTTTGACGGCGTGATGAAGGATTTATTTAATGTGTTATAAGGGTCGGAGCATTATTGAATCATTGAAACTCTTATGAAAGAATAAGAAATAATGATTGATAAGTTCTAGGTAAAATGTTGGTCTGTTAACATGTAATTTAAATATGTATACTTCTGCTAAGCGAAACATATGAAAAATAAAATGGATAAATATGTTTTAAAAATATAACCACGAATCAGAAACCAAAAATATCTTGTCATTTTTCATCCCTATATTACGTAATCATGGTATTTCACAATTTTCTATAATTTTCAAAATTTCTTTAAAATCTATTTAAAATTTTGTTTATGAAATAACGAACTTATCCATAATTTGTTTTAGAGATCGATTATTACATAGTTACATCGTTTCATAGCTTAGGTATTCAGTTTTTTAACGAACATCACATACGCTTTCAATTAACGGTAACCACATGTACATGTTTGATCATATATATACCGGTATAGTTATTATTAAATCAAAACAACTACAAATATATGTATGCTATAAAAGAAATAAAACACTATTTAATAAAAACAAAACACGATGCTCAAAATGCGCTTGATGTCAACTTGTGTAGATAGGATAAATTTAGTGACAAGTACATTGATCGGACATCAAACATAACTATTGTTAATACGGAACTATAGAGATCGCACGTGAACTATTGTATGATTGCACGGCATTCTCAACACAGCCGTCGTAAAATATGTAAGAAAATCTTGCATAACAATGGCATGAATTACGCCCACATATGTAAAAGATAATTTTGAGGTAAACAATTCTATTATTTAAAACCATTTCGAAAGTTTTTGCATTAAAGCAAATGAAAAACAAGAGTTTCATAACAAATGTCTCCCTCTATTTTCTCTCTCTCTCTCTCTCTCTCTCTCTCTCTCTCTCTCTCTCTCTCTCTCTCTCAATTTAGCTAATGTTGAGAATGCACAATCAATAATTTAATTCATTCAATTTTAATTGAATTAAAAATTATTAAACATTCATTGTAAGTACGACTGCCTAGCGCATGCGTACCAATTACATCGGAGATTAATCGGCAAATCTTGGGCGAGTACGGTGCCTGCATCAAATTCTGTGTAATCGACCGAGACTTGCTGAATGCAGTAAATAAAGACAAAGGCGAAAATGCGAAGTTGCGAAGGCTAAAGACCGATAGTAGCATTGCTCTTTCGCCCTCGCACCTTCGCACCTTCGCACCTTCGCCTTTGCATCTTCGCACTTTCGCCTTCGCATCTTCGCACTCTCGCATCTTCGACCTAAAGGCGAAAGTGCAAAGGTCGAAATGGCCCCATCGGAACACCACACATTTGACAAGTATTTTTAACTTGATTAAGGATACGCTTGTTATTTATATAAAATACATATTCTTGCAGTGTACAGCGAGCAGAGGCGTGTGTTGCAGGTAGGGCCTATATATAGGGAATTTTGGTGAGCGCTCGCGATCACCCGCTCTGTTGAACACGCCTCCGTGTCCCATTCTTCGTGCCGAGTTGGTCAAGCGTCGATTTGATCAAGAGCTGATCGAAAGTCCCATTTCGCAATGGGTATATCTGTGGGTATCGTAAATGCATGTACGAAAATGCTATTTATTTGCTCATGTTATGTGATTCTGATAGCCCCTCTAATAAGCGGTAAGTCAAACTAAATTTACTGTATATTTTATCATATTTTATCTTTTTTTTTTGTAAAATTTCAATTCATCAGAAAAATTTTGCAATCTATTTTTCTGTTTTTTTCTGTCCTTTGAGTTGTCGTCCGTCGTGCAGACGCTTTATCAATGACAGAGCGGTGGGGGATGCACCCAATACTATAGGGCCCTAAACTGTAAAACTTTTTTACTTCTACTATAAGGTTGATAAAACTTCAGATTCCTTTGACTGTAGGGAACAGAAGTAATATTCGTACGGTCGCTATAATAAAAACTCTAGGCCTACTCTCCGAGTCTCTCAAAATAAAGTTTTCAGTTGCCAGAAGTGATTTTTAAGCACCAGACTCTCACGGTAATGATATTGTCGTTTGCCTATTGAATTTAATTTTTTTCAAAAACCCATTTCCAATCAAAACAACATTCACCGTACACATCAACTGTTACCATGGTTATATAAGCTATACCATAATGGAAACCTATTAGCTTTTACTACTTTTAGTTGTAATTTTCCCTATTTAAAGGCCGAGGTTTTTAACCGGGTGGTTTACCACAGGTAAGTTCAAGTGGGGTGGAGCCTATTTTGATAAAGGCGTGAAGCCCCGACGGAAACACGCTCGCTTATATATACATGTCTATACACACGGGTTGTTAAAATGCTCTCAACAGAGTTTTTTCGATGATCTAGAAAAATATTGTATTTATATATGTACTAGGAAAAACAACTTGTCGATCGTTAAAATGAATATAAAAGCATGAAATAACCGCGTGCGACGTGGGCAAATAAGTTTCTGAAGGGATCTAATGAGAATTTATCGCGATGTTTTATGCAATACGTGATCATCATACCGTTCTCAGTGTAGACGGTCACTGTGATATTTAGGTCCAAAATTCGGCCCTTTCCCCTTGCAATTAACTACAGGTTTTTTCCCAATGCAAATAAAATAATTGATGATAATACAATATACAACAGAGGGCACGTCTTTTAACCACAATGAACCGCAATGAACCACAATGAACCACAATGATACCACAATGAACCACAATAAACTGATTTTAAGTGAATACATTCATAATATATTTGGTATAACTACCTAAAAGTGTCATATATACAATTTACAGGTAATTGACGATGTACATGTGTACTAATTTGCATTCACATCGTTGGCAAATTCAAAGTTGCCATTCTATACTTATAGATAAATATTAACTGTATTATTTATAATTTAATTTCATAATGATTTCTTTTTTATCGCGGAAAAGTCCATTAAAATGAGATTAAAAAGGTGATTAGAGGTCGTTGGATAAAAATTATATTCTATCACAAATATCATGAGAGATCTTACATATATTATCCACATAAAATTATAACGTTTTCGAAAAAATGTGGTGCTGTTCCGCAAATATTTTAGCTATTTTGCAAATATTATAGCATGAAAATTCCGCAAATATTATAATTCTTAAACTACAATTAAAATAGTGGTAAACGTGCAAAAACCCGAATATAGATAAAATATCACCCCGTTTCTAATTATTTTTGCTGAAGTATATTACGACCTTCGCTGTCGGTACATATGATCAGCTCATTTATTTCATGAATGATAGAGGTTTTGAATAAAAACGTGTCTCTTCAGTTTGAAAAAAAAAATCTACTCTGACTCTATGATATGATGCCATTCTTCACACAAAAAATTGCACTAGTCCAGCATCTCTCTTTAAACATTATTCCATCAACCCGTTTATACATGAAATCCTTGAATACAGATTCGTATCTTTGAAAATGCAGCTTTAAATCTTGATATTTAGGTTAATATAATTTTAGAATTAAAGTTTGATTATTATCGATAAATAGGTACATTTCGATTGTGACCAATTGACATTATTTTCCGGTACTTGATGCATGTGTTTGAGAATTTAGAGGAGGTGATGTTGTTTGGGATGGGGAGGGGGAAAGTGTATTGGATGGGGGCTATAGTTGACAAAGGGGCAAGCCATCTGAAATTCCTCCTGTACTAGCCCAACAATTTCACCGAAAAGCAATTAACCCTCTCCCAAGCCGTGTATTTAACGATATATGGTGCGATGTGTATTCTCAGGAGGAAGGGGTGGGTGGGATGGTGACAAAGGAAGCAGTGGATGACAAAATTTAGTATAGTTACATGTATCTGACTATCTAACAAACTATTGATTGTTTCCTTATATAGTGATAACGAGTATTTAAGTTTCTATGATATAAGGACAACAAATTCAAGTTATAGGAATACCTCACATATATGACTGTACTATCCATCTAAATATGGAAATAAAAAAAAACAGGTTTGCTGTATTTTTCAAGATTTTTCAAATGTCAGCAATGTGTGTCTGTATGTGTGTATATAAACTGTAATTAGAGGAAGTATTCTGTCGTTATTTACAAAGTACAGTGGTAACTTCAGTTTAACAGAGAGAGAGAGAGAGAAAGAGAGAGAGAGGGAGAAGGAGAGAGAGATATCCCCAATTAACAACAAGGTGTATTGTATATAACTTCCCCTCTCCAGTTTTGGATACCCCTAATACATATTGGGAGGCTTTATTACACCTGCTGTCATTTAACTGGCCCTGTATACACGAGAGCTACTGTTGGTGTGTATACTAACAACAATACACAGGGGATGTCATAATTGATGTGAACAAATTCTTACCTTACATTTAATCAATATAATTCGGGGGGGGGGGAGAGTAGCGTAGTGTACCTATTACTACAATTTCACCGTTAATAATTTCCTTCATTTCGATTCAATTTTTTACATACTCCCAAAAAAGGGGGGGGGGGGGGCATTGCCATGATAATTCACTTTTTTATATGTAAATTTAAGTATATGTTTGTTGCAAGAAAAAGTGTTGGGGGGGGGGGGGTTAGGGGGAGGGGGCAGGCCCCAAATACCCCCCACCCCCACCCCCCCCACCCCCTACCCATGCTAAGTGCCTGAAGTTCACCTTATACCATAAAATCTGGAGTGAATTGTTTAAGATGAAGAAGTTTACAAATTGCAGTAGAACTCTCGCTATGATAGCGTTATTTGAAAATCCCCATAGTTCAGAACCATTTAAAATAATGGATGGTAAAATCTTTAGTTATCAAACAAATGTAGATGACACTTTTTTCTAAATTTTGTACAATGCTGTTATTCCCTTTTCTGATCAAGAGTCTATGGACATTGGAATTATTGAGAGTTGATCCCCTCTGTTTGGTTTTTATTCGACAAATTAGAATGATCGTTTATTAGTAACGTTGTACTGCCCATCTTAAGCACACAAATTTAATCCAAAGATGACAAAAAATTGTAAAATTATATTGTTTAACCAGTTAATCAAACATTTTCAAATGTCATGTAAAGTGACAGATTTCTTTAAAAATTACCTATAACTACAATTTCACCGTTAATTTCCTTCATTTCGATTCAATTTTTTACATACTCCCAAAAAAAGGGGGGGGGGGGCATTGCCATGATAATTCACTTTTTTATATGTAAATTTAAGTATATGTTTGTTGCAAGAAAAAATGTTGGGGGGGGGGGGGGTTAGG
Source organism: Magallana nippona (assembly GCA_033439105.1). Classification (NCBI taxonomy): domain Eukaryota; kingdom Metazoa; phylum Mollusca; class Bivalvia; order Ostreida; family Ostreidae; genus Magallana; species Magallana nippona. Next base: position 44,738,009 of record CM065923.1, on the reverse strand, counting down.
GGGAGGGGGCAGGCCCCAAATACCCCACCCTCCCACCCCCCACCCATGCTAAGTGCCTGAAGTTCACCTTATACCATAAAATCTGGAGTGAATTGTTTAAGATGAAGAAGAAGTTTACAAATTTCAGTAGAACTCTCGCTATGATAGCATTATTTGAAAATCCCCATAGTTCAGAACCATTTAAAATAATGGATGGTAAAATCTTTAGTTATCAAACAAATGTAGATGACACTTTTTTCTAAATTTTGTACAATGCTGTTATTCCCTTTTCTGATCAAGAGTCTATGGACATTGGAATTATTGAGAGTTGATCCCCTCTGTTTGGTTTTTATTCGACAAATTAGAATGATCGTTTATTAGTAACGTTGTACTGCCCATCTTAAGCACACAAATTTAATCCAAAGATGACAAAAAATTGTAAAATTATCTTGTTTAACCAGTTAATCAAACATTTTCAAATGTCATGTAAAGTGACAGATTTCTTTAAAAATTAAACAATATGACAACTTAGCTAATTATATTCAGCTTTAATTAAATAATAATATTTACCTGATTTATTTAAATTTACCTTATACATATATAATAGATATTTTTTTTTAATTCATGCTTTACATATTTATAATATACCACCTTCTAAGCGTAACATGTACTGAAATAATTGAATTCTGAATGAATGAAATATGATGTGTGTACCTAGCTGAACATACATAAACATAATTGAAAATGCATTAAATCTGTAACATAACATGCCGTCAGAAATTATTTGAGATATATCATGGACATACGCGACGTTCCTCAGTTTTAGATAATTTTCCTTGATATAACATTTCTTCTTTATTTGCATTTGAACTTGTTAATGCCAAAATATTCAGAGTGCAAATTAGCAGGCCATTTTTTGGAGTTAGATATTTTGATTTTGTCTTTTAATAGCATGCAAAATGCAATTGAATGCTTATTGATGATGTAGTAGTATACATTTTCAACTGAAACTATATATTCATATAAAAAATATCAAATAACATGAAAATGTAAATTTGGAATTACAGAAATGGAATTCTTCACATTGCGGAGATAGGGAAAAGTTGAAAATAATGGATGCTAGGTCGCGCCTGCCCTTAAATTAAACTTTAATTAAATTTTATACCTTTTGAATAACATTTATCACCTTAATAAAGTTCATTGTGGTATCATTGTGGTTCATTGCGGTTCATTGTGGTTCATTGCGGTTCATTGTGGTTAAAAGACCGCCATACAACAGATTAAAACAAATCATTTGAATTTTCTGGATAGTTTAATTATACTATAGCTTTTTCCAACTGACAATTTTTTCCCATATTTTCTTATACACTAAACATCTGTTTATTTGTAAATCACCATGTGCTCTAACATCTTTTATTGTATATAAGGAATAAGGAATCATTCTTTGAGTATTATGAGGTGATAATTTCGGTCGGGGCGTGATCAAATCCAATAAAGCCCTAAGGGCTTTATGATAGAATTGATCATGCCCCGACAGAAATTATCACCTCATAATATTCAAAGAATGATTCCTTATTGCTTATATTTATATAATTTTCAGCATTTGTACAATTAAATATTATAATATTAATTATGCAAACCCGCTTGCGTCCCCAACAATACATCTTTTGAATTTATTGGGCTGTATAGTATAAAATCGATTCGTAGTGTTATCACAGACAGAAACACTGGAACATGTAAATATATAGTCCCTTTAAAGTCATTAGCTTTTACTCATTTCAGTCAATATTTAATTAAGATGAATTGTGTAAATAGACCCCTTCACAAACTGCATGCGATACTGCTTTCGTGTAAGGCAAATTGATAAATTTTTTGCAAAGTTTTAGTAAGTAGAGAATTAAATAACATAAAAGACACAATTGACATTATATTTCACCAAAGTATGTCATTTTGCCCTACAAAAGAGCATGCAGTACTGCAGTTACTTTGGAAGGGTCTGTTAGTCTATATCTTAACGTGAAATGAAATGAATGATTGTGTAACAACAACACCCCCCCCCCCCCCCCCCCCCCAATACACAAACACACCCACAACACAGAGAAAAAACCCAGTTAATTACTAATGGTTTGAATCAGTCAGCTAGTTTTATAAATCTTCCTCTACTTCTTCCTACACTCCTCTTTCATAATTATCAACAACCTTGTCCGTGATGAGAGTTGAAATTTTTGCCTTAAATAATCTTAAGTTAAAATCTTTGAAAATTTTGTTTTCTGCTATGGTGTTTTTCCTGTTGATTATTTGAAAGAATACCATTATAAGAACTACATGTACAGGTAACTAGTATACAAAGAAGAATTTGATCTCTAGAGAGCTTATTAATTTTACATGGGTATAAGCACTGGTTATCAGTGACTTCTGACTCTTGGGTTTATTTTCTGTTAATTAGTACTATGTACATTAACAAAGTATCTTAGCATATTTATTATGGGAGATCATACACATAAATGTGAGGAGATAATTCTTCTGAAGAAATCATGACATTAAGGACCGGTACAATTTTTCCTGGGTACAGAGTTTCCTGATGCCATTTAAAGCATCTAACAGTCCACTTGTTTTGAGTGCTAGTTATGGTAATTCTGTACTCAATGCAACAATGATAATGCAATAAACACTGATACACTGTACTAACAATTCATTGTGGAGCCTGCCTCATTATACAATTATATCATTTCAGGTGTGCGCTTTAGATGGTCTTATGGAAACAGCCATGGAAACCAGGAATCCACCCAGAATTCCATTGGCTCACGAGGAGGGGGTGCATTCTGGCAGGAGGATGTTTTTAATACGTGGGTGTTTGGGGGACAAGGAATTTACAATGGAAAATCGGCTCTGAAGAATGACCTCTGGAAATATAATGTGATAAAGAGGGAGTGGACTCTTGAACATCCTGGATCTGAAAGCTCAGATGTGTCTTCCAAAGATCAAAGGGTACCTGCTGCAAGGAGGTTTGCATCAATGTGCGGAGTGCCCAATGTGCTGATTGTGCTATTTGGGGGAATGAATAAAGACAAACAAGTGCTTGGAGATACCTGGATCTTCACATTTAAAGAAAAGAAATGGCTTCCTCTCGCAGAAATGTTGAAAAAACTTCGGAATGAATCGGTGGTTGACTCTCCTAATCCAAGAGCAGATGCTGTGCTCTGGTGTATGCAGACAAAGATGATGATTTATGGAGGAATATCCGAAAATTCTGATCTATTGGGTGATATGTGGGAGTACAGTTTGATTGATCTTACTTGGAGACAGGAAAAACTATCATCAGAACTTCACCGTGAGGGTATAATTCCTCCTAGCATTCCTTATCCGGGCGGTCGTAGTGGAGCAGTATCATGGGTAGGGCATAACGAACAGCTTTATTTGTTTGCTGGAAATAGCCAAAACCAGAATAAGATTGATTCTCATCATAATGCTGGGTTTTCTACTGATCTATGGAATTTCAATTGTAAAAAAAACACATGGGAAAAAATAATGGGAGATAGCAAATGTTTACCTGGATATTATGGAGAGAAAGGAAAGGCGAATAAGAAAAGTATTCCAGGATGCCGAAGAGGAGCCATCAGTTGGACTGATAGTGAGGGGCATCTGTGGATGTTTGGGGGAGAGGGGGCATCATCAGAATCCAAATCCATCTCCAGTGAGTTACCAGATGTTATTTTGAATGACCTTTGGTATTTTGATCTGGACTATAAGATGTGGTCATGGATGGGTGGCACCAACATGGGCAGTGACCCTGGAAGTTATGGTTCAGCGGATAACGAGTTCGAGAATGGCAAATACCCAAGCTGCCGCACTGATGCCATTTCTTTTCATACATGGAATGAATTGTACGTGGTAGGGGGGATGGGACACGACTCGAGCAAGGCCTTCAGTCTGTTGGACGATGTATGGGGCATTGACGTCCACTCTGATGTGAATTATCGAAATTCTGCCTGGCCTAGCTCTGTATTTTGGTGGCTCTTTCTGTTTCTCAGCTTATTAACTGTGATGGTGGTTACCTTTTCTTTTGCACGGCGTGGACAAAAAGAGAGAAAAAAGTATGACGTAGAATATTCTGTGCTTCAAGGTGAAGCTGAGTAGTTGGAAAACTCAGGTTCAATTTTTTTTTTCATACTTTTTTATTTACATGTTTCTTGATCTCTTGTTTTTTAAGGAAAAATTTTGGTCATCCAAGTTTATGCACATGCATTGTTAGTTAAGGATGTTTTTGTTATCTATGCATACTATACTCTGTCCCAAGATATCCTGGATTCACATTTTGCTTAATTACTCGATATTTATAAATACCTCAGGGTCGAAACAATGTTCATTCAAAAGTATGAAAAATTTCCAAGATATTTCCGTTGAAACGCCCCCTTTAGCTGATCATGTTTCAATACACGGCTAAAAAATGTAATGTCTACGGGGATTTTGTATTGAAGCAGACCCGGATGATACCGTTGAAAAATTGCATGAGGTATTCCGAGTGACTTCCAAATGGAGAAAAGTTTTAAACATTCCCCATTATAAATCTCCGTAAGCAATTTGTTTTCGTTCCTGTGAACTTTTATGAGTGAAAAATGATAATGTGTCAATGAAGATATCTTTGAAATTTTCCCTTTCATCGATTTCAATTGCACTTCTTTCACAGGTATGTGTATTTTTATTCAAAATCGGCCAAATGTGCTGCATAAATATCTTGGGACAGATAGTATTATCGTTAATAACAAGGTTTTATGTTATTGATGATGATGCTTAATTATCTCTAAAAACTCTGCAAATATATTAACCTTACAGTTTGTTGTTTTGTCAGATGTTTTCAGTTTTTAGTGATGTCTAAAATAAAATTGGAGCCCAGAGTTATCTTTCCCGATTGAAAGTTGTTGAGGTTTGTTGTTTTTTGTTTAACTTTGCTCAAGAATGCATGAATATCTGTATTGTAAATCTATAAAGATGGGTTACATCACTTAAGGGTTCATGTTTGTTTGTGTATGCATGTATGAGGATTCAAGACTGTGCATAAAATATGTAATATATTTATATTAGCTAGGCCAAACCTCATTATGATTAGACCTAAGAAAAAAAATTGTGTGTTTAGGGTAACACTGATGAAAAAATTAGGTTATGTAGGTAGGGATTTTTTTTCATTTTATCATATTTTTTTCTGCATGAGGGCACAAGTACAAATATAAAATCCTAAGAATGTTTGTTTGTGTCATATTTAAAAACGGGTTTTTAATGGAAATAATATGAAAATCACAGTCGGATAAAATTACAAACATCTAAAAATGGTAGGATCGGGGCATTTTTTAGGTTAGGCTGGGTTACCCTTAACACACAATATTTTATTTAGGCCTTTTTGAACTTAACTTTAGAACTTTAAAAATATTGTTTGATTAAGGTATTTATGAAGTTATTTTTTGAAATACAAGTACATGTACTGCAGTTGTTTACCAGGTATATATGGTTGTCATACAAATGTATCCTGCATTAAAATTATTTTGTTGAGTTGTACAGGATGCGGTGATTAAAATACCCAGACCTTGTCATGTCTCAGCTTTGATTTAGTCTCTGCAGGGTTGTATGTTTGTTTACAATCCTACTTTTCATTCTACACTTTTTTCTACTTTGATTAAAAAATTAAAAATATATATTGATTTGGCTCTGTTTACTCATTTGAGAGATCAAAGACGGGGTTTGTAATTAACGTTAGTGCATCTATTGGCACTTGCATCATCTCGCTCTCTGATCAAAATCGAACCTTTGGTTTAGTCTAGATGAATGCCTTTTTAATATGCATTTGTAAAGAAAAGCATATACAGAGGAAATTATCTGTTACACATGATATAATGATATCTTGAAATTTTTGTTAATGGTCCATTAAACATCAAAATGTGATTTTTTAATGTTTATATTTGTGTAGTGAATGAGAACCAGGTGACAAAAACTTGAGAATTGTTAAAATGTTGTTAAACCTATCTTAATATATGGACTGATTTGGACTACTAAATCTTGATTTTATGTCTCTACATGCCTTGAAGATGCGTGCAATGATTTTTTTCATGGAAATTGTCCCAATTTTTTTTTAAGAAACAAGAGACCTAAGGGCCTTAACAGTCACCCATGTATAACACGTTATACTGGTACATATAAAGAATCCTAAGAATTGGAGTTTCTTTATCACAAGTACGCCTAAAAGTAAAATGAACTGATTGAAGATATATTGCATAAACAAGTTTAAGAGATTACAAGACTGATAAAAAAAATCACAAAATAGAAGTCCGTTAATCTGTAAAGCTTTCAAACATTTGATTCAATTTGAGATGAAGAGGGTTAAAACTTATGACCCTCACTAAGGCCTGATGCCTTATTCATTTAGTCATGATGCATGGATCAAATAATTTATGAGTACTTTGCTAACAGTAAAGTAAAACCCAGATAGCATGACTACGTTGGGCCAACGTTGGTAATTGGTTGTACTGTTGGTCGATGGTTGGCGTTGGGCACACATTGTTGGCCCAACGTCGGGCCAACATTATAACACATCTTTCATTGCACATTGATTGCTTTATTGGCATGACAACGTCTGGCCAACGTTGGGCCAACATAAGTAAAACATGTGATCTCTATTTGTTGGTATTGCGCAGTTGAGCCAACGTTGGGCCAACATCTTAACATGCCATAAATTTCGACTAAGTGTTTGTTGGTGTAACAATGTTGAGCCAACGTTGGGCCAACAAAAGTAAAACGTGTGATCTATATTTGTTGGTAATGCGCAGTTGGCCCAACGTTGGGCCAACATCTTAACATGCCATGAATTCCAACTAAGTGTTTCTTGGCGTAACATTGTTGGGCCATGGGTTGGCCAACGTAGGTAAAACATGTGATCTTATTTGTTGGTAATGCGCAGTTGGGCCAACATCTTAACATGCTATGAATTATGACAAAGTGTTAAAACAAACAAACAGATAACATAAACACAACCAAAAAAACTTAAGATATACGTGGGTAAAATATTTGATTTCCTCTGTTAATTTTGATGGCAATTATAAGGAGTTTATAGGGTCTTAATTATGTTTTAACAAATGAAAATGTTAATTTAAAAGTGCGTCTGAATAATTAGTTGAGTTAAATCTATTTTTCTTACTTTGGAATACATAACATGATACATTGTATATATATAGATCTCAATAATTTGGGTTGAAAAATAGTTAATCTATGTTATTAATATAAAAAGTTTTAAACTGTCAAACGTTGGCCCAACGTTGGTTCATTGTTAGATTTTAAACCCCACAATGAATATTTTTATGTTTAGAGAAATTTTAGTGGAGCATTGTAAATTGTATTGGAATTATTTAAAACTGTTGAGTCATAGATGTTGGACATTGTTGCTCTGATGAGGGATGTGGCCCCTGGGGCTCTTGTTTATGAATCTGATGAGCTGTATGTAAACGTGTAGCTGGAGCGCCTATTGCATAACGAATCTTAAAGTGTCGAAATTAAGAGGCAGACAGAGCTCCTTCACTGACCAAGTATCTGGGTCAGTGCTACTCACAGCATGGGACTGGCCAGTTTCCTTGGAGATCGGTCATCTGATATAACCAGGATGGTCAAACTGCCACGTTTTATTTCGAATATATAGCAACCGTTGTGCGTGTACACCTAAGTAAATATTGTTTTTTATTTTCTACTCTACGAATTATACATTAGAAGATTGGGGATACATATGCTACAAAAAGTAAGTACATAATAAATTATTACATTAACTTATGTACATAATACTATTCCTTTTTTTCAGGTGCTTATGATGTTTAAATTTGTTGTGTTCATAAAAAACGAATTATCATGTATAGTTTTACGTTATTGATTGAACATTTCAATTTAACCCTAGTTTTCAAAAACGCTTTTGACTGAAATGCTACAATAACAAACGTCAGTGTATATCTTTTTTCGATCACTATCTAAATTGATTTTGATAAAAAAAAAAAAAAAAAACTATTTTGTGCAGCTGCATGGCAGGGTTTTCATACTAGTAGAGGGAATTTGGTAAATGCATAATACTATTACATCATAATACATATGATTTATTTAGAATATTTTATGCAGTTGAATTTTAAATCTAAAGGAACCATTATAGAGAAATATTATTTAGAGGCGTGCATTTCATTTCAAAAATAAGTGGAAACCAGACGCTGCGCCCCCTGGCGTGAAAAGGTTAAGAGTTATGATTCTTCATTCGGTTTCTTTCATGTGTGATGTTTCTTTAAATTATATATTGTTTGAATTGTCCAACAATGAAATAAAAAAATATAAAATATATAAGTATTCATAATCATATAAATATTATACATGCTTTTACAGTATAACTGGTAACGTTGATACATTTTGCACAATAAAAATAACAACTAGAATTTACATTTTCAGCCGCAGTAAGAAAAAAACAGACTGTGCATGTGCCTCTGCAACAGATGCAGAGATTGCAATCGTTGCAAAGGATGGGTTCAGTTTTGCAAAGACCGCAAAGGTGAAAGGAAAAAAAGGAAGAAAGAAAGAAAAACACGGAGATAACCCAAGCCATGGCACTGAAGCCAGTGACCCGGACAGTGATTAGTGAATATACAGTGAATATACATAGACAAAGAAGTATTCTAACGATTCTTTTTAATTCTAAAAAGTATTTTTAAAATGTTTTCTACATTTTTACTAAGAAAGAATAAAACCTTTATGATATTTAAGTTTTTTATGTTGCATAAAATATTTGAACTCCTGCATCTTAATAACCAAACAGCAATCAGGAATTAATTGGACATGAGCGTTGAATTTAAATTGGGATTACATTGAATAAGTGCCGACATGCTACGTTTAGCCATTGAAAGTTTGCTCATCGTCACTACGTTGGCCCTCAACTGTTTACTAGGATGGACCAACGTTGGCAGAGGACGTTGGGCCAATGTAATTTTCCTCGTAGTCTTTACGTTGAGCCAACGTTGGCCCTCAGTTTTTAACTACGTTGGACCAATGTTGGCAGGCTACGTTGGGCCAACGTAATTTTGCTCATCGGCCCTACGTTGGTCCAATGTGTTGGACCAACGTAGGCCCAACATGTTGGGCGAACGTAGGGCCGATGAGCAAAATTACGTTGGCCCAACGTAGTCTGCCAACATTGGTCCAACGTAGTTAACAACTGAGGGCCAAGGTTGGCCCAACGTAGTCATGCTATCTGGGAAATAATTACCGGTAAAAGGAGACAATGATATTTATTAAAATCATCATCTCTACTCTTATTGTCGAGCAGACAAACTTATAATTAAATTATGATGAACGATGAGCCAGAGGACATCCCCCAAATTTGGGAGAGAGAAAAACAAAAACGAAAAATTTTACAACTCCAAAACTTATTGACAAGCCAAAAATAAAACTCTGCGCAGATCGAAAGTTACTTGAAATTTTTTTAAGGAGCAAACTAACTTGACAGGATATTCTCTTTTTTTAAGCAGAGCAAACTAGCTTGACAGGATATTCTCTTTTTTTTAAAAACAGACGAGATTATTAGTCATATGTCTTCTGATTTTTTTTTTTAGGAAATGAGATAAATAATAGAAAAAATTAGCGCATTTTTTGTATTGAACTTTCACAACATTTGTATATACATGACATTTCTGATAAATTCGTTTTTACAAGCAGAGATACAGGGATGCCTGAAAGCGAAGGGAAAAACTTTACAAATCTGTCCGTGGACCATATACCATTAGAGCTAAATCTCTACAAATATACCTTATATTATAATGCTGTTTTATCGAGTCTGACTCAGTGGTTCCGCGGAGACACATGGACCATCGGAAAAGCTCAATTGAATTTTCGACTCAGGCGAGCTATTCATATTTATGAAGGGTTGGATGAAAGACTGTTATTTTTTTAAATTCTAGGCCCTAGTCTTGAAGTATCAATCCTCTAAAATTCTTCAAATGTGAACATCTAATAATATTCAGTTGACAGTGTCAACTCTGTTTTAAGATTCAAGGATCTGGAGATTCGGTTTTAAATGTGCTAGCATCCACAAATCAGAAGCAGTTATTGATCCAATGTTAGGTTTGGTGAGCGCTGAAGTTTACAGGGCTCTTGCTATCGATCTTCAAAGACTCTTGGAAATTTTTGGTCCAAACCATTTCTATACTTTTTCTAGAAGATTTTTTTAAAAAAAATATCCAAAGCTTTCTCTGCATGGGAATCTCTAAGTGCATCAGTTTGGACACAGATGACATTATAAAAGTTTACAACATGTATGCGCAATTCAGACAAATCAATATGAGGCAATTTCTGCACGGGTCGATATTTACTCTATAGCTCTTTCAAAACGTTTTAGTGACATACATATATATGAATTAAATATAGGGCTTGCGTTGCATGATGAATATTCTTTTATTAATTGATAATTCATTTATCACCATATTCATAATTTTGGTAATTTTTTGAAGTAATGAGGACCACTCTCTCTCTCTCTCTCTCTCTCTCTCTCTCTCTCTCTCTCTGTAACATTTACGTGATTGTTCCGTCCAACTCGTTTTTTTTTTATCCGAGTTTAACCAGAAAGACGGTTAAAGAGATAAAGGAGAAAAATAGAGAGACAGAAAACAATTTAAAAGAAAACCAAAACAACCGGATATTATTAAAATGAAAACAAAAAGGTATATAAAACCAGTGCAGAGATAGCATCGGGAGAAATGGCATTATCCTAGCAAACTGGTTTGTCCTATCCATGTCAAGAAATTTTGCTCCGTGAAAATTTTGTTTCATCGATCGCTGTGCAAAACGACAGAAACAGCTCATTTATATGACGAGCGCCGATTTACAACCGTCCTCTTAACTGCTCGTCGCTGCATACTGATATTCAGGAGGGGCGTGAGGGGAGACCGAGCCGATTGATGTCTAGTCAGTTCAAGGTTCTTCTCTCCCTCCGCCAGAAAGAGGGCGGGGGCGGGGTGTGTTATAAACATGACGGGGAGAGGTTCGACCACCCTCACACCCTCAAACTGAACCAGGACACGGACTACATTATCACCGTAAAGTCTCCTCTCCTCCTTAGGTAAGTCTCAGGTAAACATCGTATCCTCGCTTCCTCTCTATATGCATGTATATAGAAAATATTACTCCGACAGGTATATGTAGGAGTCTGCCTAGATAAATGTAGCATGCTAAAAAGATAACGTCCCACGGACCCGCCAACCCTGATTACAGTAAGATTAAGAGGAAAAAATCCTTCACGTGAGCTTCGCGAGGGTAGCGATTGATAAAATTGCCGACTCCTGTGGATTATTCTCTATGTAGGCTGCCATTTGTGCTTTAAACCGATAATTGGAATGTGATTTTCCTGCTTGATACAAATCGAATACAGTTAATTCAAAAGTATTTTCGTAAGCACCTCAGAGTGGGTAGATTCACGCCTCATCATTTTTTGTCACATTGAAATGTTTACTTTTACATGCACTGACTGGTACATGAATTTACGATCTGACTTGACTCTCGATATTCTGATAATAAGATATGGCAATGGAAGAAGTTTTATTATGCTGTACAGTGATCAAATGGGCAAATTTAATTAGATTTTGAACTATAAGAAATAATGAGAGAGAGAGAGAGAGAGAGAGAGAGAGAGAGAGAGAGACAGAGACAGAGAGAGTATATGTATTGAAATGCACACAATGTCACATTACTTCGGTAACATATGATGTACACATTCAAGGACACGAGAAAATTAGTTAACAGAATTGCTCAAGTTTGACACCGATATAAAACACTCGAATACGAAGGGCGACTAGTGAATAAGGTGCTTTCAAATGTATTGTTTAACTAATCAACTTTAATCATGTTAATTCAAAAGCTTTATCATAAATAATGTTCATATCGTTCATGTTAATGATTCAAAAGCTTTATCACAAATAATGTTCATATCGTTCATGTTAATGTCGGGTCTTTTTTTAAATTTTTAATGTTAACTTTGCAGTGATTATTTTCGATCGATCGGAACTCCATTTGGCATGTTGAGAACTGATCCATGCATTAGCGGGTTTGAAATGTAATGCAAAGTTTTATATCGTTGCCCAACTTGAGCAACTTTTAAATATTTAGTGAAAGTATGTTTTATGTTTCGGAAAGTCAATTTAATTAATAAGTTTATAAATTTCGTCGTTTCATACGATAGCAGATACGCTTGAATTTTAGGAGAACAACTACTGTAGTTACTTAGTCTAACATAGTTGTAAGGGTTTTAACCATAGCGTTTTCAGATATTTATTCCTTTAAAACAGATTTAAAAGGAATGTAAAACATTAATTTCAAACACAAAAATCTAACGAATTTAAATGTTGACACTTGCAGAGATCTAATGATTCAAGGAGAGAAGTATGAGCTGAAGGAGGTGAGACCGGAAACGGGCAAGAAATCAGATGATAACTTCCGGTTCTCTGCCCTTTTCAACACATCAGGGTTTGCAGTGGAGAAAAAAACTATCCGAAAAAATATCACGGTTGTTCTTATGGTGAATATATTAAGATTATCAAATTTACTGATTTGAATTGATATTTGAATTGATATTTACATTCCTACATGTATATTGAGTGCATTCATATAAACCGTTTGTTCATTATGGTATGCAACACCTTAAGTTACAGCTAAAACGGACACTAAATATTCAAGTCATTTGCCCGCGAATGAATACTGCATGCATTGTTTTTAAATATTACTCTAATTGTAAACCCGAAATATACCACTTCTAAAAAGGACCCGAGAAATATTGCCTAGATGTGTCAATAGGATAATTTTTTTTGTGAATTTTAAGCTCGGAATGTCTGGGTCCTATATCCGAGTGACGTAACTGTCATGCTGTAAATTTTGAATTTACCGGGTGGCAGTAAATACAAAATTTACACCATGAAAACTTGTAAATTTTGTATTTACTGCCACCCGGTAAATTCAAAATTTACAGCATGACATAACAATTGCTGTCCATTTCCATTGTTTTTTGGATTTTTTCTTTCATCTTTCTAGCTCATACTCTACTAGATAATTTATTCCCTTGATAAAATTGTTTAGTCCTGCTATTCAGAAAAGAACAACTTTAGCTGGAATCATGTGCTTATAATTTTAGACCTCTTTTTCTTGGATCATTTCCTTGATTGATACAACAACCATTGAATAGCGTGTATAGTACAAACATTTCCTGTTAATTATCACAAACAAAAATTGCTTAACCCACCTTTTTTTTTACACGTGTCTTTGTATATGTTAAGAGGTAGAGTTACCTTGAAGAAATTCCTTCCTTGTGGTATAAAGATAAAATTCTAAAATCTATAGATTTAGATTTCCTTAATTCATCTGACTGAAGCCGTTAATGATTCCTTTATATCTATGATTCCTTTACGTTTATGATTTTTTCCTGTAGTTTGACGGGGAGGCCACACTGACAACGTTACTCCAGTGTAAGTTCTACCCACAGTCAGAGACCGATCACAGTCGGTGGGGCAACAGCCTGACCTGGATAGAGTACGACTGTCGGTTAACCGAGGGAGAGTCTGGAGTACTCGTCAACAAAGAACTGTTTCACTGATATTATGTACGTATTGAAAAAAAAAACATCACCGCTATTTGTCTCCATTTGATAGGTTTTTTTTTCAAGGAGGAAGATATTGAATATATCTATTTATTAAATATTTAACCGATGGTCAGTCCGGAGTACCCATCAATAAAGAACTGTTTCATTGAATCAGATATTGGGTACATAAAAATGGGGAAAATATCACCGCTCTTTGTCTCCATTTTATCTTCTTTTTTTTCAAGGAGGAAGATATTGATTATATATTTATTAAATATATAACCGAGGATCAGTCCAGAGTACCCGTCAACAAAGAACTGTTTCACTGATATTGTGTACATTAAAACAAACCCATCACCGCTATTTGTCTCTGTTTAATATTTTTTTTTCGATGAGAAATATTCGTGTATATACATGTATATATCGATCATATATTATTCAATAATTAACCAAGGGCCAGTCCGGATCGTGTTCTATGATGAAAATGAACTAGATAAAATCAGTACGTGCCACAACACGTATATAAGTACATGTACTACTACTAATTTTAATTAAAAACAATCTTGAATCAAATTTCACAAACGTTTTGAATATCAAACTTGTCTAGTTGCATCATGGTGTTCTTCCTTTGAAGACCGCTGTGGATTGTGCAGTCTCTTGGGGACAATAAGGTATATTTACATAAACCAAGAGTTTTCTCCCTAATTTATTTAAAAATTATCTGAAGTGCTCATATGGCTGCATCTTCACTAGACAAGAGTTTACGATCCACTCCGCTCCTTGGCTGGCGAAGATGATATAGCTACAGACAAATTTGAATCTCCATCTAAATAGTTTGTACTAGTATGAGCCTTTTAAAACTGACTACTTCAAATACAAAAATCCACGTCGGTGTAATTTGCATGCTGGATGATTTGTCGTTGTTTTTGTCATTGAATTGTATTGCTTGATCCATGTATTGTACAATAAAGATTATTATTATTATATATAATTATTATCATCATTATTATTTAGCAGTATTCAGACAGCGTATGTATTAAAGTTTGACATTGTTGAATGGTGTCTTATTTCACACATTAGTTAACTATGCGAGTATTATATCATGATCATATCTGATAGCCCTGGACCTATAAGTGGAATTTTTTTTTCAAGGAAGTTAAATAAATGTACATACATGTATTTATGTATTTCTGATGAGTTGTTATAGTGTATAAAGAACCCCCTTCCCTTCTAAGTTATTTATAAAAACATAAAATTTTTAAAGATGATATTTTTGCTAGCTATTAATGAGGCACATGTAAAACAAAATTGGACCAAAAATATGTATATGTACGAGAATAGAACGTTAACAAGGAGCTGCTAATTAATAACCAAAATTTGACATTAATTTAGTGCAACTTGGCTTCACAAGAGTCTTGGAAAAGGGGTGTAGAAGTAGAATGGAAAAACACTGCTTACATTTATCTCTGCATACATGTACATCTTCATTACAAATAATGAAAGGATCCATGTTTTTGGGGGGAATCAAATGTCTATGAGAGAGAGAGAGAGAGAGAGAGAGAGAGAGAGAGAGAGAGAGCATCTAAACTAAAATTAGAACAGAAATTGCACAATAAAACAAATGTTTAAAGCTTCAATTATTAAAATAGAATTACATCCATAATGATATTATGCATGAAATAACATACTGGTTTCAACAATAATAAAGATTTTATCATTTATTGATATATTTGAAATAACTTAATTACTGTAACAAATAAATAATCTAATAAACATAACATATTTTTGGAATGATAAACTTATCATGGCAGATAATCCACAATTAAAAGCTAAAACGTCTGATGCAAAAAAAATGCAATGTAATGATATTTGAAATGATAATTAACTCTTCTCAATAATTTGTAAAATTAAGTTAAAATTTATCATATTATATTAGACAATTTTTTGTGCATGGCGAATATTGTGAAAATGATGTCTTTTTAATTTGCTTAACGATCTCCGATCCTCAGCAATGTTCGATCAATTATCCGTTTTTTTTTCTTTGTACCATAAATCTACCCTTTTGTATAGACAAATTTAATTAGTCTTTTAATGTTAATATTACACCCAATTTTTAATCGAACTGCTTGGCTTAGTGGATCCACCGAGACCTACTACATAAAGTAGAGGGGTTCAAGCCACTGATGCACTGCAACCTTTTTTTTCTAATTTAATCTCAACTCAACTTGCATATTTATTCCATTGTATCCATCGTGGCCAAAATTGCAATAACTTCGTAAAATGCATGTATACCAAAAAAATTTCTATTTTATATCATTTAAAATATAAAGTTTGAAGGATAAATAACATTTTTATGATGAAAAAAATACTTTGAAGCCGAGGATCGGAGGACCTTAAGCCCTTTTAAAAGGTTTTTTTTTACCAAAACAAAATATATATGGTGGCACAGACCATGATTATGTTGATTTGTCAGATATTTTATATTGACTTGTCAGATAATTATGTCAACTTTTCAAATCTTTTTGTAGACTTGTCACTTATTCATGTGTTCAAAAATTCAACATGAAAACGAGTCCACGTCCAATTTTTTGCCATCCATTTGACAACATATTTTTCTGACAAGTCAACAAAATCATCTTTCAAGTCAACATCACTTTCTAGTAAGTTGTCATAATTATCTGACAAGTTGACATAATTATCTGACAAGATGACATAATTATCTGACAAGTTGACAATTATCTGACAAGATGACATAATTTCTGTTTAGACGACATAACATCAGACAAGTCAACATCATTATCTGACAAGTAATGACGAAGATAGTAAAATAGATCACCATGGAATTAACCTTGGATTTTCCTTGTCATTAGTTACAACAGAATTGCTTGATATCAATAATAAAACACAAAATGCACAATTTTTTAAAAATCAAATGGTCCAATTTTTTCAGTGAGTTCATGAGTATGGCTGATTCTTTTAGCCAACAACCACCAAAACGATCAAATTTGTTCATCACTTACTGGTACATACATAAACACAAATTAATACATCCAATACTGTCATTTTTCATTCATCTCATTACCACAAAACTTAAATCAAATTGAAATCATAGAAATTAAGTGTATAAAGTGAGACAGACAGACAGATGAAGCAAACACTATTGCACAGTTTTATAATACTTAATATGTAAATAACATAAAATTTTGCCATTTTTCCAACCTGATCTATATTCAACTCAGTCCTTGTTCATATGCATATGGAGATTATTTTCTTAACTGAGCTTATCTGTAACCAAACTACTTTTGAATACCACAATAACAACTGAATGAATGAAAATTTTATACAGTTGGTTACCAGGAATATTACTTATCAAATGTAAATTTCAAAACTCTTTGGGGAAAGTAAAAAAAACACATATTTAAAATGACACACTGCTCCATGCAGTAAAAAAAAATTTGAAAATGTATACAACATCCAAAAAAAAGTCTTGGAATTGCATGTTCTATTCTATGATGATGTCTTCTATAAAATTTCCCCAGTAAGGAGATATCTTCAACCCTACATCTCAATCATTGAAGTAATGTGACACTTAATATGGTACAAATAGGTGTGTTGTTTTGTTACATCATATCTGTGTGGACAGAAGAGTTGAGATCTTGATGGTTCCGTCAGAGGCTCCAGTCATGCAAACTTTTGTGTCTATATTTGGTGACCAGTCAACTGTGGTAAGAAATGATGCATGGCCCATAATATTCATGACATGTGACAAGGAATTGTCCTTCACCTTGTACATACATCCCCGGGTCTTATCGCATGTCAACATGTAATCTCCCTCAGCATCCATTGTAAAAACTTGTCCCCTTGGTATTTCTTTGAGCCCCCCTTGCAATCCAGGGAGAAAGGGCAGGGAGGCTCCATTATGTATGGCTAGATCTGTCATGACGCCTTGTTTGTGGAGACTCCATTGTATGAGCTGTGGATTAATTGAAATAAAATTAGAATAAAGGATATCATTAAAATTCAAAGTGCTCTATTCATCAATAGCAATTCAGCATGTTTCAAAAAATATCAAACAATCAATGAAATAAGAAAACAACAGATGGCCAAATTTAAGAAATGTTATTTGATAAAACAATCCATTATTACATGAATTATTATCAAATAATTATTAACTTTGCAAGAGTGTGCAACCAATTGGATTTGTTGTATCAGACGTTTAACCTTACATTTCAGTTCAGTCTTTGAATACCAAGTTAGTATATTTTCAGTAATATAATCAAAGTATAAATAGCTTTTTCTTTTACCTTCCCGTCTGTGCCAATGCTGTAACAGTTAGTCTCATCAGAACTGAATTGTAGAGTTTGGACTTCTCCAGAATGGGCTTCCCACTGAGAAATCACCTTGTGTTGCTGCATGTCAAAAAGTCGGATAGTTCCGTCAGCCCCGCCCGTCAACAGAAGATGTCCGTTATGGTTGAAGGAACAACAGTTTATAGTTACAGGTCCTGGTTGGACTTCAAGGTGCTTCAACTGATTCATAGAGCGTAGATCCCAAAGTGAGAGTTTTCCAACGCGTGCATTAGACGATGTTTGTTGATCACTTCCGGATGCACTACGTGCTCTGTTCACTGTAGCAGAACAGACAAACGTGCCATTTGATTGGTTAGAGCTCAGGCTTACTATTCGAGGGTAGCTTGAATCTGAAGTTGCCTCATAAAATGATTTCATCTCCTTTACATCAAACAGACGTATGTTTCCGGACCGATTACCCAGCAGCAACCATCGGTCTTGTTTGCTTGCCCACTCAAGTGAAAGAAAAGCTGACTTTGACATGACTGTGGCACAAGTTACTGGTTGGGGACTCCATGACCATATCTTGACAATTCCGTCGACATCAACACTGGCTACATACTGCCCCATCACACTAAATCTAGCATAAGAAATTGCTGATCTGTGTTCTTTATAATCTTCTTGACTAAGGAGAAGGAATGGGCCCTGGTCCTCAGCTATATAATCTGATTTGTCAATGATACCTTTAAGTTTGGATGCCTCAGAAAAACTGCTAGTCTCATTAACAGGTGTCAAATCCTCCTGAGCATCATAAGATAACTCCTTTGTTGTCTTTCTGGTAACATTTACTTCTCTTGATTTACTCTCTGGACTTTTTTGTGCCCCTGAAAGATTTTGATCAAGGTCCTCTAATTTTGGTACAGGTGCATTACTAGCAGAGGAAGCACTGAACTCTTCAGATTTTGGTAGACTACTTGCTTTTACTTGAGAGGGTACTTGTTTGTTTCTAGAGGCTTCACTTGGAGTATTAGGTTGGATGGGCTTATTTTGATGACTTAAGGACCTTGAGGTAGTGTCAGGGTGCCCTACTTTCTGAGCTGCTGCTCCTGAAATAAGTGATCGACTTGTATATTCTGGATGACCCTGGTTGGAAGGTGAGCCCAAGCTACCATTTTCTTTCTTTATATTCATTGCTTGAGATTTTCCTGATTTTGCCTTACTCTGGGACTTTATTGGACTTTTGTTGGATGTTAAAAAGTTTGGTTTGCGGTTGAATAATGGGGAATTTGAAAACGGAATCTTTCGACTAGGTTTCTGCTGCTTTTGAATCTCAAAACTATCGTCTCCCAAGTCACTAAAATCATAACACAATTCTGCAGAATTTGCACTCCTTCCAACGTACTTTCTTTCTCTCGTACAGCTTGATTTCAGTGCTAGTGTACTGTCTGCAGAGAGTAACTGGGCTTTCAGCATCTCATTTTCTTCCTGTAAATTTTTCATTCTTTTGTGTTCAATATCAAAGTTCAAAAGAACTGGTGCGGGCATAACGTTGATAATGACACTCAGAAAATTAAAGAGTGATAAGTAAAACATTTCTTGCCACGTCTTTGTGAAGTACATTGCAAAGTGGCTGTTCTCTTCAGGATTCTTAATGAAAGGAAAACAGAACCATTCCCTAAATTCCGGCTGCTGTTGCAAATCGCCTGCCATTTTGTCGAAAAACTCGGTAACTTTTTCTTGCCTGTTACTTTGGCATGCATTAACAACATAAAGCTTTAAGAGCCCAACTTCAAGCTTTTTAACACTTGGGATATAACGTTGCTCCAATCGACAGAAGAGGCGGCCATTCAAGTGGGCCCAGAAGTCTCTCAGGTTAGATAAGCTGTGACTTCCGACATACTGCTGAAACTGCTCTAAAATCTTGTCAGCACGCAACCCCTTATCTTTGTCAATCTTTAGTTCATATTCAAAGTTTCTTAAAGAGGCTGTACAACTTCTGTATAATAAATAATCTTTTACGAGTTCATCAACTCGTCCTGTTGCAGCCGCCATCTTTTTCTAAAATGAAAGTGAGATTTAAGTTATCTTGTACGTTGAAATGCCCAATATTTCAAAATTTGGCAAAATTTCTGAGCGCTCTTAATTGGTTGTGTATTTTTCTTGATTAACGTTTAAAAGTTAATCTTTAGTTCTCTCTTATGAGTCACGATGGCGAACATATTTAGTATATCGGTGAAATATGGTGGACAGTTATCGATTGACCTGTCAGAAAAGAACAAGTACGCTTTACTTAAAATTCAGGATATGAATTGCATGATGGGAGTTGTCAAATGTACCTTAGTTCCTGAATTGACACTTTCGGTATGATTTGCATATAATTTTGCTCTCAGCTATAGTGAAATAAGACTTACGTTAACTTTACGGTTTTGTCAAAATGTGATTAAACGATAAATATATATTTTATGATTTAATATTTGATGTGCATCTTCTGTCTGTCATCTGCATCTGTGAATATAGCAGCTGTTCAATTTATGTTTCGTTGTTTTCAATGTTTTGATAATCTCGGTGTAGTTTTATTTATTGCTAATTTTGTTGTTATTCTGTCTGTAGGTCAACATGAAGAATCAGTGATACTTTAACCTCACATACAGTACAGAATGTCGGGGCTCTATCCAATGGTGTCATCATCCCCTCCCCCATTTGACGAGGAGGAGGGTGATGATTGGGATGAAGACTTTGGAAACTTCATGGGAGCTGGTCACGATGTATCAGAGAACAATGTGTCACAGGACTGGGCAGCCTTCCCCGATTCTGGCTCAAATAACACTCCCACAAAAATGACCACATCAACACAGGAAAATTCTAACATTACAGAAGAAAACAATTCTACAAAGTCAATGGAACTCAAACTTGATAGTTTGTTAACAAATAGTGATTCTGGATTAGATTTAAACAGTAGTCATTGTACAGAAAGTGTGTCACAAAAGGGATTAGGCACAGTTCCACATGTTGACTCCGGACTTTTTAGCTCAGAGGTTTCACCCAGTGATCCTCTTAAAAATTGTGATAAAGGTAATGGTGCAGGAAAAACCCTTCATGAATCCACAAATCCTTCTAGTCCGTCAGAAGTTCTAAATGAAGATTCTAATGGTGATTTTAGTAACTTTGAAACCTACCCTGAATCTTTACTTGAAGATCGTAGTGACATCCATAATTCCGGTTCATCAGAAACGGATAAGTTTGATTCAGATAAAACAGTGAATTCTGAAATTGAGATCCCATTGCAAGACTCTGTGAGTGATGAAAGTAAAACTGGTATTCCTGAGGACTCTTCTTCTACAGATGATCCCAAAACTGATAAAGGCAATGAAGAAGGAGATACATGTACCATTTCTGAAGGGAAGGGCAGTAGGAATTTAAATGAAAATATAAATTCATCTACATCTGATGTTTTAGATATAAGAGATAAGAAAAATGAGAAACCCATATCAGTTCAAAGTAAAAACATTGAGGTAGAGACAAGTGAAAAAGATGAGAATCCTTCATCTTTATCTGATTCATATTTTGAGGAGAAAACACAGACTCAGGACCTTAATCAAGAAAGTGAAAGTATAAAAGATACCTCTGAAATGAAAAATGGGGCCATTGAAAACTCAGGTTCCAATGTAGATGACAAATTTTGTGAAAATAAAGAAGTGGAGTTTAATGATGACAGTTATGTTCAAGAGCAAGATGATGTCTTAACTACAACAGGAGTTCATTCAAAGGGTGTATCGTTATCAATTGAAGAAGATCAAAATCTTACTCAAACAAAACGGGATGAAAAGGATGCATGCAGGGGGAAAGAGGAGACATTTGACAGCAGTGTTACCAGTGCTCCAAACAATGTATTAAATGCTGAAGAGAATGATGAATTTGATGACTTTGCAGATTTTGACTCTGCTCCATTGAGTGATGAAGTGCAGGTTAATGAAGAAAATATCAAAACCCAGGCTCAGGAAAATAAAAAGAGTGATATAATTAAACCCGATGAGGATGATGATGATGATGATGATGATGATTTTGATGACTTTGCTGATTTCAACTCTCCTCCATCCAATGAGGATACAGAGGTTAATAGTGAAAATAAATTAGATGATCAGGAAAAGTCTTCTCCTATAACGGAGGATAGTGCAACTACTAGTAAATGTACTGTGTTAAAACAAGATGATGATGATTTTGATGACTTTGCAGATTTCAACTCTTCTCCATCTAATAATACAGAAGTAATCAGTGAGAATAATGAACCAGATGAAAAAATTCCTGATCAGAAGTTTACAGACCCAACAGATGACACTATTGTCAAAAGTGAAAGTACTGTGATAAATCATGATGATGATGATGATGATGATGATGATGATTTTGATGACTTTGCTGATTTTGACTCTGCACCTCAAAGAGATACAGAAAAGGGGAGTGAATCTGAGGGTCAGTTTGCAGCCTTTTCAGGGGAGGCAACTGGGGAAGACAGTGGTAATTGGGCTTCTTTTCAGGAAACCACTGAGAACACAGTGGCAAAAGATGATGGAGAAAGTCCTCAGGATGAATGGAGCAACCAGGGCAGTGGTCAGTGGAGAGACAAGGATGAGGATGAGTGGCAGGAGGGGGGTGGGGACGATTTTGGGGATTTTGGAGATTTTGATGATCCTGAGCCACCTCAGCCTAGACAGAGTGAAAAGGTGAACTACATGTATAGATTCTTATCCAGTAGGTCAAATAAAAGATTTTTCTAAAGTTCATCTTCTAGTTAAAAATAAACATTTCTTTAAAAAATCTTTCACAAAATTAATGAGATAGGAAGACATTGGCATATGTTAAAAAATTGTTGATAATGTTTTGGACCCATCTTTGCTAGCCAAGGGTTTATGATCCACTCCTCTGCAGAGAAGAGAGGCAGTAAACTCTAAACTCTAAGCAAGCGAAAATGGTTTTGGACAATGCCTGGTTTTATACATTTGTTGTCTGTCTGTCACTAGGTGGATGAGCTGTCTGACAGAACTGTATCTAGTTGTTTCCTTGAGGATGTTGGAGATGTCCCTTCTGTGGAGTCGGTAGCTGTTTTGGAAGACTACGTTCAGAATAAAGAATCAACAACACAGGAGTAAGTCTTCTTGCTTGTCTTTACAAGAAAACTTCAGTCTTGTATTTGTTTCTTATTTTGTTTTGTTTTAATGTCAAAATGAATCAAAATATTTTTTAAAGCAATGAAAAATCACATTTTTGCATTTATTTTCAATTTGTACAAAACTATTTATTGTGAAATGAACTTTCAAGATTCACATTGCAGAAAAATCTGATGTATGAAAACTATCACAATTTTTATCAGAATTGTTTCAAAGTTCTATTTATTAAATCAGTTTTAAAATACTCAGAACTAAGTGTTGTTGATATTTTAACAGCAAGCCACCTAAAGTTTGGAACTCCTTAACGAAACAAATGGCGGAGTCACCACTCAAGTGGTCCCAGTCTCAGAGTAGCAAACAGCTTTTATCTAGCCTCCACATTGACACTCGCAACATTGTAAGTCATGTAGTTATAGGACCATGAAATTTGTTTACCTGATATTGAGAGAGAGAGAGAGAGAGAGAGAGAGAGAGAGAGAGAGAGAGAGAGAGAGAGAGAGAGAGAGAGAGAGAGAGCAGCTTTTTAGATATGGTTTTTAATTTTTGTTTCTTATATCTATAGCTGATAGGCCACAAGAAACCTTCTGTTCCAATCTATGCATCAAACCTTACCCTCTTGGAGCCTACTAAGGGACCAGCTAAATCAACCAATCCAGAACCCACTCTAGTCAACACCAGCAAGGAGGAACCACAGAAACAGGTAAGACAGATCTTGAGTGTAAGGAACCTTGAGTAAACATGTTTGTATGATGACAGTTTCTAGAAATTTTTATAAGCATCAAAACCTGGGCTGACAATACTGTAGTTCTGTCAAATTTTATTCAGCTCTCCATAAACAATGGTTTAAGAAGCCAATAATTTGGGAAAAAATGCATTTTTTTTCATTGCTGGCCAACATCGGGGGTAACTGTAAATGGTATAGGACATTTATAACATTTATAACATTTGTTGGATAAGGCCATAAAAAATTAATCTCTTGGTTCTCAGGCCAACATTTTCGAAAACAGATGTGGTCGGGCGGTGATAATTTTTTCTTTTTATTTCATAAAAGGATGCGGTATTTTTCTTTTTATTTTAACAATGTGCAAATCTTATTCAAATCCAGAAAAAGCAAGCATAATGGGATATTTAGTATAGTACAAGCTGCAGGAACTCTCCTTTTATATGCATTTGAGGTTAAACAACGTTCTTCTTCATATACCAAAACTAAAATCATTGCTGTCGCGATCATAACTTAAACACAGCGTCTTATAATTTTTTTTCCAGAATAAGCAACTGCGCTATTGAAATTTGATTTTATTCATTTAATGATAAAAATAGGCAATGCGCAATGTTAAATCAGATGCGTGCGGCCCTGAGAACCAAGGAATTAATTTTTGATGGCTTAATCAGACAACAAATGAAGCATTTTTGACCAATTTTATGACAATGGATTATTATTTAAGTGGACCATTTTTTGCATTTGTGGTATGGCAGTTTTAATTAATGAGATCATTAACCAGTATCTTTTATTTTGGTAGGACATCCCTCCTGTTCAGTTTGACTGGTCCTCCAGTGGTTTAACCAACCCTCTCCAAGGTCAGTACATTGGCCATTATATTGTATAGTATGAACTGAATGAATGTATGTCCAGTACACACAATTTCCTCTTTCATATTAAAATAATAAGTAATTCTTTTCAAGAAAAGTGAATCAAAAAGTTTAATAGATCAAATGAAAGAAATGATATTTCCACCCTAGTACCAAGCTTAGCTTTCAATTACCATAGTACAAATCTTTGATTATTAATAAACAGTCCTCCATATACTGATTACTGGTATCTTTCATTTCACAACATGCCTTGTACATACTTACATTGGTGATACATGTATTATGTTTCCAATTACCGTAAGAAGGGTCTATTGCTAACAAAATATGGGTTTATTACTTCATATTTCTGGTATTTTTCAGTATTAATATAGGATTACTGGTAACAAAAAAATATGCTGAAAATATATGTATTGGTGACCTTGCAGAAATGATTATTATCTATATCATCAAAATGTCAAAATTTCTTTAACAAATCCATAGTTAGATTTGAAGAAAAAGAAAATGATATGTCTTCTTTTGTTTTATATCTTGGACAATATTAAATACATGTACATGTAAAAATCAATGCAAAATATTTTGATATATGGAAAAACGTCAGAAGGTAATTGTGCCAGACATAGAATGATACCACAGGATGCTTGCAAACTCTTCACTTTATCTCTGACAAATAAGAATTTTTCCCCTTCGGACTAGATTGATGTTTTTTCATTGAATACATGTATAGACTGCGTGTCCTTTAAATGTTTGTATACAGCAAATAGCATATAATAGAGAGCAAAATGGAGACAATTATGCTGATTTCTTTGTTTTTCTTTCTTTAAAATATTTCAAACTATGTCTTGAATACCCAAAATCTTTAGTCATCAACAGAACAAAACATTTCATATTAGATTTGTTACTGACTATCTGAGGAAATATGTCTGGTTTTTAAAGTCAATTAAAGACTTCACTTTGCCTCACCTTCAATGAACTTTTAATAACCCAATATGTTTTTGTAGACAGTCAGTAATATACCAAATTAAAAATAATTGTCAGCACCTGTCTTTCTATTCAATATTTGATGAAAGTGAAGTAATTAAACTAGCAGAAAGTTGAATGCAGGTGTTAGGTGGTGTAAAATGATTTCAAGTAATTTGATTTAGATCAAGAGGATGTTGTTGTTGGCGATTGTGCTCTCCAAAATCAATATTGAAGACCGCCTTCAATATTTCTTGACACACTTCAGAATGATTCATTTTCTGATTTTGTACCTTGTTAATGAAATAGTCACTGAAGACGGATGTCTGTACCACTTCTTGTAAGCATTGATTTGAAATACATTATATTGGTTGTTTGTTTTTGCAGGAAATAACAGTAAATCCCTAGATCTGGATTTTCTGGTTGTCCAGGAGACGGAAACTGGAGGTAGATCTGGAGGTAAGTAGAATCCGGAATCTGATCCATTCACCAATTCAAGACTTTAGTATTTACTAGTATATTAACTTATTTAATAACTTGATTAATATCCTTTACTAACTGCTAATATACATATATTTGAAACATATAATCATTAATTCACTGCACAGACCACTTCTTTGTAATGCACAAATAATATTACTATATTTCATAACAACTAAATAAAGAGAAAACCTATTTTTCCTACATAAAAAAGGACAAAACTGATTAAGAGGGCTGGATAGTTGTTGCCATTTTAAGGTTTATATTTACCTCCTTTAGAGGAAGAGCTCTGTAAAAGATATAAAAAGATATTCAAATTATAAAGCTAATCTGTTTTGATTTATTCTTTACAAAATGATACTTTATAGCCAAACATCATATTTAAAAGTTTAAGGCAGATCTGAATCATCTGATGGTTAATTTGTTGACCACCCAGCCTCCTTAAAAATAGGTAAAGAAGTGAAGTTTTAATCAATGTATTTTATAAAGTTTGGATGATGTAATGATTATTAATTAACCTGGTTATTTACAGAATATTTCTTTACCTTTGTGTAGATTAGTGCACTACTGTAAAGTTTTGTTTCTTTTCTATCCACTGCTAATTGTAGAGTGGGATTGGGGTAAGCTTCACTAAGATTTAGTTACACTTTGTTGTTTGTGTTGAGTTTTGGTGGTGTGACTGAGGATTAATGTACATTATACATGTAGTTCAAAAATAATGATTGCAATTGTCTCCTTCCTGGTATTCAAGATTTAAAACACAATTCAAATTTCCTTCATTTAGTAATATTCCAGCAATCTTTTCCCTTGTAAACTTTTAGCTCACCTGAGCTGAAGGCTAAAATGAGCTATTCTGATCAAAATTTGTCAGGAGTCTGTACTTTGATAAGATATGTGGCTACAAGGAGATAACACAGATTTTTATCGTTTTCATGGGAGAAGTCCACAATATTGATTTGTTTTGCTTTTTTTCTTAATGCAAACATTCTGATAGAGTGAAATATCAAGTTTGTCAAAACTAAACGTGCCATCCAGAAAAATATTGGGGCACTATAAAAAAGTATTAAAAAAAATCTGTATAAAATCTGTAAAAAAATATTCTTTGAAATACAAAACCATATGTTTCTTAAATGATACTCTAACCATCCATAAAAATAAAATATTGGTGTAGCATTCCACCTTGATAATACACATAGAAATGCTTTCTTATATTAAGATACATCTCTGCTAGCCAAGTATCCGATTTGTTTTTCTCATCTCCCCCTTGGCAGATTTAGCAAGTCCATTGCTGCCATCTAGCGAGTTTTACGAGTTATCGTTCCTTGTGAGTAAAAATTTAAGCCAATCAGATTGCCCGTAACATATAACGCACTGTTTACAAAAATGGATTTGACAGAGAAAAAGAGAAAGGAGATCGAAACAATATTTAACATGCCGTCTCTCAGAGGAAATCGTTAATGGAATAAAAGCAATATGTGACGGAAAAGATGTTTTTGTAGGACTAAAAACAGTGGAAAGTCAATGATCTAAGAGAGTTTACCTACTGTTTATCCAACTACCATCATCGTTATTACAGCCCTCGTCTCGATAATGAAGGAACAAACTCAGAGACTATGCAAATTAGGTTTCAAGGCAACATATATTGGACATGATCCCACAGAAGACGACGCAATTAACGAGGGAATATTCAAGTTCATATTTGCCAGTCCTGAGGCACTAGTTGGTGACAGGAAATGGAGAGACGTAGTAGCAAACTTAAAGGACAGAATAAAGGTTATCGTTGTAGACGAGGCACACACCGTTGTACAGTGATGAGAAAAGGAAATCGGACGCTTGGCTAGCAAAGATGCCTCTTTAAAAATATTCTTCTCAAAAGCCATTCAGCCAAAAAAGCTGAAACTTGTGTGGAAGCATCCCCAGGTAGTGTAGATTCAAGGGGGTGGGATGGTGCCACAATTAGGGATCAATTTTTTATTTACATAGGTAGATATAGAAAAAAAGAATTAAATCTTCTAAAAAACTATATGGGCCAGAAAAGCTGTAACTTGTGGGTCATCATGTAGTGTAAATTCAAGTTTATCCAAATCATGATCCTCAGGGGTAGGGTTTAGACACAATGGGGGAGGGGGGGTTAGAATTTTTACATAAGAATATATAGAGAAAAATCTTGAAAAATCTTTGGGAAATGCATTCAGCCAAATCACTCAAACTTGTGCAGGGCTCAAAGTTGCAACTAAATAAGTCACATTTGTGACTTAAATTTAGGTTTTGCGACTTAAATTAAAAGCCAGTTGCCATTCGGCGACCAAAAATATCCAATCGGATCATTTTCAAAATTTTTACATCGGGTTCAAAATTTTGTCAAAATAGACAAAATGGTTGACTATTTAAAACAACGGGGTTTGACTCAGTCCTTTATACAAAAAAGAGATTTTGTCCAACATATCTAATTATAAAAGTTTATATGCAAAACTGCATGGGACAAACATGTTTAGTTATGTTTGTGAGACTTTAACATAACAAAAATGTAAAATTATTTTGTTTAGCCAATGTGATAGAACTTCATACGAGATTCTTGTTTTATATATCAAAACAACGCACAATTTTGAAGATTTACTTGTGTCTCCAAATAATCAAAATTAAAGAAAACTTTTTTTAGTGCCAGAAAATATAATAATCATAGATATGTTGTGTCAATTATGACTGATATGATTGGATGGATGGGAAGTATTATTTTTTTTTTTTTTGCCAGTATTAAACATGCAAAAAATAAAACCTTTCCAACAATACATTTCTTTCATTATTTTCTACAGTATATTTATAACAGAAAATACACAAATGTCTTAATGCTACAGTTAGTTTTACTTCTGGCGACCTAAATTTGAAAATGGCGAGTTAAATTCAAAGTAGGTTGCCATTTGGTGACGGTGTTCAAAAGTCTACTTAGAGCCCTGTTGTGTGAAAGCACAGGTTGTTCAGATTGAAGTTTGATAAAATCATAATTCCCTGGAGAAAAGTGGGGCCATAAAAGGAGGGGGGGGGGGGGGGGGGGGGGAGGGGGGGTTGTTGAGTAGTAATAGAGAAAAATCTTCTCACAAATACTGAAACAACAAAAAGGGGCTTGATAATTTACATAAAAATTTGTGGATGAAAATCGGAAGATTTGTTAACATTTTGTACATTATCTACTGTACTAAATTGTCAAGATATTTTGAATTTGATGCTGTAATGCTGATTTGATCGGAGTTCATCTTTTTGTTGCCCAGGGGCCTCTTGTAACCTAATAGGAACTTTCACCCAGATTGATGTGGCCCATAGACTTCTCATTAAATCAGATAGTTTGTAATTAAATTTGAAAATGGAGCAGATGTAATAAATCTTAATTATTACTGTTTATAGAAAGAAAAACAGTACCTTCAGAATGAGAGTCAAAAGAGTTTGAATGTAAATGTTTGCATGTGTTACCTAATGTAACCTTACCATTTACACTTATTAACATTTCTTGGGATATCAATACTGAGCAATCATTTGTATTCGTGGTGGCTCAATTTTCATGGATTTCCAGGAGACTATACCCATGAATTTACATCCTCAACAAATTATGAAATTTGATTTGATTTTATAATTCATTGGAATGGATCCACAAAATTATGTCCTAACAAACCTGTAAAAAATTGGAATCGACAAAAATTAGCCCGGGCGGCAGGCTAACGAATTTAGAATGATTCCTCAGTACATCTACACTGGTGAACTTTTTAAATGTGCTTGTCTAATGATGTATCATTATATTGTTGTCTTCTTAATATTAAAAAGAACTCATGTCTCAACCTTAGCTTGTCAAACTTTACTTTTTACAAGTACAATAAGAAATAAGAATGGAAACAACTTCAATAGCATCATTTTAAATGTCATTTAATATGTGGTTGGCCATGAGCATTTCCTTTCACAAACCTAATTTTTGATCAGTTTTACTATTATTGCATGATCTTATATTTTTTTAGAGAGTTATTCTACAGCTACTAATTTGTAAATATCATTTGACATCTGTAACTAATAAAGATACATTTGAGCTCAGCTATGATGGTGATAATATTATGACATTTACTATGAGCATATGTCAAAGATGAATAATTAACAATAGCACATTATTGTACATTTCATTGTTGTCAAGAGTTTTTGGCACTCGTGGCAAAATCTTGTAGAGTTAACCCAGCAATGTCAAACACATGGGTTATGACACTTCACTGATAATTATGTCTCCACATTGCAGTATTTGATTCCGAGTTGATGCATGGACAGAAACCGAACCTCCAGCCATTGGAGAACATCCTTGCCAGTATGAAGGTTAGCACAGTGAGGAAGAGCAGACACACGGACAAACTGGGCACCGAGGCTGCCAGGATCATCAAGTCACTGCCCGACCTCTCATTCATGCAGGCCAAGGTGTTGATGTTCCCAATACGCCACCAGGCGGAGTAAAGGTTATTCTCTCCGCGTTTTATTGGTCAAATTTAACAAGGGAGATAATCTTGCAGTTTGACAGAAGAGTTTACAGCACAACTGCTGTCTGATGAATCCCAACTGACTGTTTTTATATATTCATGGATAAGTGATGAATTCAAATTGTGCATTGTTTTATTTGAAAGTGGTCCACACACCCATCCCCCCACCCCTATCTTGCATTTCAGTTGTGACATCTACAGCTAATTGAAATATCACTGATTTAGATTTACTTATTCTATTTTACATATACAGTGTATTAGCATTTCCTATATTGATTTTAAATCTCTCAGGATCATCCTTGTCAATTTCCAGTTATCTGCTTTTATGTTTTTTAAAACCCAATTTCAAGTGTACCGTAACTGTGTAAAAGGAAGAGGTTTTATTAATAGAATTTTCTAAAAATGAAATTCAACGTTTCTAAAAATGAAATTCAATGTTTCATCATTAACATTATGTCAAATATATTACCAATGCCTTCATTTGAAATTTTTTCTTTGGATGAAGCAGTTAGAGATTCAAGTACAGTCTGCAGGCTTTGTATATGTATTAACTTAAAGTTTACATCTGTTTAAATCAACTGTTGATAATATAATTATACTTGAACATGTCCCCTACATTTATAGTTGGGTAAATACTTTTTTTGAAATCTTAAAACATTCCCTTATGTATCACATTCTGTATTGTATAACTGTTTTGTGGTAATGGCATGGCAGATTGGAGTTAGATGGGTACATAGGTACATGTACACAATTTCTAATTGATATTCACACATCAGTTGGAGAGACGATTTTAATAAACACATTTGTTATGAATTCCCCAGCAATGGAGATTTCAGTGGAAAGAGAGTTGAGTGTATACTGTGTCTGAATCATCTTGTATGTTGGGTGTATTAGGTGAGAGACAAGTGTTTTAATTTATTTGAAAATTATGTTTTAATGTAATTTACATGTCTTGTATTAGAATAGATCATTTTGGGGTATATGATACTTAAATGTCAATAAAGTCATCAAAAACTACGAAAACTTTCAGTTTAATAGATTAATTAATATAAATTCAAAACAAGACTGAGACTGATATTTGGAAGACAATATCTACAAGTAGCGTATAAATGACAGATTACTGTTAGTTAGGTATAACGGCACTGCTACTGTTGATGGGTAACTTGAAAATCAAACAGTGACCCTCCCTGGAATAAGTTGGTTTTAATCAGGGATGTTACATCATTTGATTAGTGGATATTCCAACATGTTGGTTATGAATGTGCAGCCGGATTACCACGTGGGTGTTTGCAAAGGCATCCCTCATCTGCATGTCACGTGCAGAAGACGCTTTACATTCATCTATTTCATGCAATAAATTGTTCTGAAATATTAAGAGAAATCAATGGAAAGTCTGTTTACTCATCCAAATAATCTCGCGGATGGTCACTAGGGTACATACTGTCACCGCAATTCCCAGCTATGGAGCAATTTTTTCCAGGGTTTTGAGATTCAATAAACAAAACTTGTTTATTTCAACAAAACAACATCAATTGACCAAGTTTTTAAAATCGCAGTAGAACGCTAGCAACAGAACAATCATTTGCAATAATTTCGAAAAGTTTCGCAATAATATTATACTTATACATACATTTAATTGGATGTTAAGAGGGCTGAATGGTTGTGACCATTTTTAGACAATATGAATCTCCTTAAGAAGGAGAGCTCTTTATAAAGATATAGGAAACTACCGGTATTTAAATTTTAAATCTACAATATATGAATTGTTTATTCAGTAAATAATTGTTTTTAGTTAAAACAAAATCACACCTAAAAATTTAAGGTAAATCTGATGGCTAATTCGTTGACCATTTGGCCTCCTTAATGCATTTTAATTTTTCATAAAATGTCTTGCAATAGTTTTCAATTTGTGTTGGAAAATAACTTTTTAAGATAACCAATTATATATAAAGTATTCCATTAAATAAATTTTATTTAACTCAAATTTCCTTCGGACATTTTGATATAATATCAATATAATATCAAATAATATATACTGGAAACCAAAATCAAATCGGCAAAGTTTATTCTGTTTCGCCCCGTAAGATAAATAAACTGACTTTCCTCCAGTCAGATGCAACGTCTTTTAACCTTCAAACAATGGTAATACAATTAAAATATTATTTCAGTTCGTAAATAGTTTCAAAACCACAAGTTAGTCTGACCCAATTAAAGATAAATGAGTTTAGTCAAGTAACCAACACGTTGGAATCAAAGAGAATTCTTAATCCAGAAAGATACATAATTGAGTCCATCTCGCTCTTTTACCAATGAATATTTCAAATAGCGTTACAGAATATTGTCCTGACAGTATCGCAAGAATGGTTGAAATTCTTTCACTGAGTAATTACTTTTGAGTAACTGTCGCAGACAACAATTGCACGTCGCAGAGATGAAAGAGACAATTTGTTAAATCCCCAGCTTCCAATGCCAGGGAGAGGTATAAATAGTAAGTGGTGACAATATTAGAGATGTCTACCATAAGCATGCGACTCGCAGTACGACCGGTGCTTCGGAAATCGGCATAACTGTAGTAAACAATACACATCGCACACCTCGCCCTCGGCAGTGATACCATCTCATCCCAGTTCCTGCCAGATTCCCTAGAAAAGAGAACAGCGTGGAGAGATACGTAACATTTCTGTGAGGAACTTTAATCCAGGCAGTGATATTTTCAAAACTGAAAACCAATCATTGTCGATCAGAATGTTCGAAAAGGATGTGAATTTATATTTTTGAATCTGCTTACGTAGTGACGTAGTGACGTAAGAGACATGGAAAACTTCAGGGTTGACGTTACCTAAAAGTCTTGGACCAGAAATACCGTGACCCCCTCGATGATGACGTCAGACGGTCCGGGGTGGAAGCGGATGGTGGTTCTGTTTGTTCTGGTGGTCGTATACTTGTGCGTGGGAGCTGCTATCTTCAGCCATATTGAGGGCGATCCAGAAATAGAACGACGCCTTCAGCTAGAGTCATTCCTCAAAAACTTCATAGGTATAGGAGTCATTCATTGCCCTTTGTACAAGTAGTTTATTTTCTCCTTACTCTTTCATAATATCTCGTTTGAACTAATGCAATTGTTGAAATATTTTCCCATTGGAATTCCTAGTTGGAATGTCATAGCGGAAGTGAACCTTTTTCCATTACGAATTGACATATTCGATAACAATACGACTAATGGTTGTTTTCATGTTACAATATGTCTGGAATGCATTCTCTTCTAACAAAAGCTCAAGGACATGCGACTTCGTTTTCACGCAATTTACAAAAAAATACTTTAATCGTGTGTATTAACTACCTTATGATATTTCTGTTGATTTTTGATTCAAGTTTAGACAAAAACTTTTGTTTAATGAAGGTAAACTTCTTTTGACACAGGTAATCACAGCTGCCTTGACCACGAGGATCTGATAGGCGTATTACGCGAGGTGAATCAGGAATTCACGTTTGCACTGAACACTCTACGTAACAGAACAGTGTACACACAGTGGGATTTCATTGGCGCCTTTTCGTTCGTTGTCACGGTTGTGACTACTATAGGTGATTACGCATGCGTAGAGATGTGGTTTAAGGTTCTTCGTGCCCCGAATAAGGGAGATAACTCTGACATAGATAACAATTCATTACTCCTTTAAAGATTTGCTATCAGTGCCAAAATCTGCCGGTGTAACGAAGAATATTGATCCGGGTTGAAAATTGATCGGGGTGCATTTTTCAACGTTTAATATTGATCCGGGGTTCTTTTTCAACGTTGAAAATTGGTACACCGGCTAAAATAGTGTGCATTTTAATTATAATATTAATAATAATAATATTTTAAATATTGATCCGGGGGTTCTTTTCAACGTTGAAAATTTGTTACATCAGCTAAAATTGTGTGCATTTTATATAATTTTTGAAATTTATTATCTTGAAAACAATATTCTGTAAATATTACTCTGAGGGATAATGAAAAACCCAAATATTAGCATATTTGACGTAGTATATGTATTTAAATATCCATTATTTAAAAGGTTATCTACGTCAATGACACTTTCATAATTAATAAAATACCCCATGTTGATCAGGTTTCAGACACATAGATTTAATATTTGACAGAGTTTTTTGGAATAAATCATAGCATGATTAACCTTTAAATGTGGAATATAGGACTTTTGAGATATTAATCTAATCATGCAACTTTTTAATTTTTTTTTTAAGTCTGGAGCATGAAAAAAGATCCCCAGCTTCAACGAACTTAACTACGCTTTTACGTAACAAAATCGAGGAAGAAAAATAATATAAAGGTGTATTTATTGTTTATTTAAAAAAAAATAACGCCATAAAAAGGTAGTGTCCAATTCCTCCTTAGCTTCATCTCCACAATGTCAATTACAGGGTGATCCATAAATTCGGATACTGTTTTGAATGCCCATTACAGTTTAAAAAAAACAAATTTAAATTCAGTGAAACATATCGTTTGAATATGTAAGGAGTATAAGGCTTATTGCCCAGAACACTTATTACTTACTGGTGTGAGAAACGTTAACGTACCCAATGAACACCGACAGTATATCATGTTATGTCCCTGTTTCATGTTATCAGTTTCACGACGACAATCTCTACTTCTCGGGCCTTTCCGACAACTGAAAAACAAACCTTAAAGTGTTTTTTTTAGCTCTGTCAGAACTTCCGAGAAGGCGAGATTGTATCAACGACAGAAGAATGTACCTATGTGTAATCCAGATGTACGTTCTTTCTGTTTATTCCAGGTTATGGGAACCTGGCCCCCCGGACGTATCCCGGCAAAGTGGCGCTGGTAGTCTACGCCCTAATCGGGATCCCCATAACCCTGATCATGCTTAACTATCTGGGCCAACTGCTGACGCGGCTCTCCACCCGAGTCAACAAGTGCAGGCTGTGCTCGGCCAAGCCGCTGGTGAACAAGGTGCTTAACATGGTTCTGATTGTGATGCTGGGGCTGACCATCCTCTTCATCCTCCCAGCCTCCGCGTTCAGCTACATCGAGGACTGGACGGTCCTGGAGGCTCTCTATTACTGCTTCGTTACTCTCAGTACTATAGGGTTTGGAGACTATATAGCAGGTACTCCTGTGTTTCGATTTATAGTAACGTGACTACATTGCATGGGGATATAAATACGGGTCGATAACGTAATCAAAACTAAAATATTTGATCACGTAACCTTAATATCCCCATAAAAGAATATTTCTTATTCCTTAAATCACAATAAAAAAACTAGATACACGCAATGGCGTTATATGTTACAAAAACGTGTCATGTCAGATTAAGGTGGCTCGACACACCAGTGCATTATTTGATGGATCGATAAAGAAAAATGACTTTTCAAAAAGAAACCAAAATCGGTTTCAATTATTTACTAGAAACGAGACAACATCGTTTTGGCTGCGACCAGGATATGTTAGAGCTAAAAAATTGGTTTCAACTGATCCACAATACAATTATCTGTAAATACATGTCAAAGGCGGCCAAATAAACTTTATATTTTAAAAATATGAAAATGAAAATCAAGAATTGTAGATAATTTTAAAACGTGTGGATAAAATTTACTAATCAACTGTGACTGGATTCAACAATTGCTATACAATCATATTATAATAAGACATTGAAACGAAATAGTGAAATTCAAGAAAATTGGAAAATCTAAAATTCTTACCGATCCCGATCGTAATCAAACTGATCCCGAACAAAATCATATGAAGTTGAAACATATCACAATTTTGCACAAGGTTGTTTAGCTGTAAAATGGTATGTTCATTTTACTGATCTTCTAATGCATATCAATTTATAAGTGTAAACTGAAGTAATTTTGTAAAATTTAAATTTTAGAATATATAATTTTATTCTGATCCGAATCATTTTTTTTCTATCGGGATCGGTTTAAATTTGATATATTGCAATTTTTCTAAAAATTTTCTAAAAATTTCTCTGTAAAATATCATTGTTTGATAAGTGTTTTATATGAGCATTTGTTATTCTATAGATTTTATTCATAGATTTAAAAGATATAAAAAATAACAATTATAATATTCAGAAATATTTCTTTAAATTAAAAGTTAAATAATTGACCAGCTCATCTTATTTATTTATAATTAAATTACACACCAATAGACCAAATTTTAAGTTTTAAAATATCCTGTTTGCATTCAAAACCATTTTCCCCATTTCACTGAAGAAAAAAAACCCCCAAAATTCAAATAAAATAATTGATAGCCGATATCTGTTTTGTGAAATCAATTATTATATTTGAAAAAAACAACTCTTTGTTCATCCATCAAATAAAATATCGGTGTGTCGAGGAACCATAATGGTAAATTCCAACATAAACAATAATAGCATTATAGGTACATTTGGGTAAAAAAAAATCATGAATAATCCAAAAATGACAAGACATAACATTTTTATTTTCAATAATTGCAAAACATTTTCTTTTATAAGAGTGCTTTATTACCATAATCTCTTCATTCCTTGTTTAACAGTTTTGACTATATATAACAGCTTTTGTTCTATGATATTTTCGTACATCTCTCTCCTCTCTCTCTCTCTCTCTCTCTCTCTCTCTCTCTCTCTCTCTCTCTCTCTCTCTCTCTCTCTCTCTCATTGTTCCATGCCCTCTCTCTGATTGACAGCTATGTCGGAGAACAGCCTGGGTACCCGTGGCTTAGAGGACGTATACCGTGTGGTCACCTACGTGTGGATTCTATTCGGCCTGGCCTACTTATCGCTTCTAATAAACTACATCTCCAATGTATTCATCAAGAAGGCTGAAGAAATGGAACGACTCACGAAAGAGAAACTGGAGGTAAATCTCTGATACGTTACATGAGGGTGGCATATTTGATGCTTAAATATACATCTCGTATATAAATACATATACATATACTAGTACATAACAAGTACTGTTTTTAAAGGATTATGGTCACAATTTAAGGAGGCTGGGTGGTCAACAAATTATTCATCAGATCCACCTTAAAATTTTTAGACATGATATCTTTAGAAAAAAACCAATATTAAGTAAGAAAAATTTTCAATACTCGATATAAAATTTGAGTATTTTCCTATCATCTTTATACAAAGCTCTTGGAGAATTAATATTGTCTAAAAATAGCCTCAACCATCTAGCCCCCTTAAACATAACTATTTAAGGTTTTCCGACCCTCAGCCTCAAAGTATATTTTTCATTATAAAATAGTTCTTTATCCTCCGAACTTTATAAATGAAATGAAATAAAAAGAAATTGTTTGATGGTAACCATGCATTTTACAAAGTTACTGCAAATTTGCCCACGATGGATATAATGTAATAAATATACAAGTCGAGATCAAATTATAATAAAAAGATGTACAGGTGGCTCGAACCGATTTACCTGTCTGTAGTAGATCCGTGGATCCACTAAGCTAAGCATTTCGTTGAATAGCTGATCGTAATATTAACACAAGAAGAATAATTAGATTGGACAATATAAAAGGCAGATTTATGGTACAAATAAAAAAATCCGGATAATTTAGAGTTATCGAACATGCAGGCTAAGGATTGGAAGTCAATATTATTACCTAATCAAAGGGATTTTGTTGTTTTATTACAGATTAAATATTTTCGTCTATTGTGTATGTGTATTCAGTTTTTTAAACTATTGTAACTGATCTATTGAACTGCCGGTCAATAGACTGCGATCTATTAGACCGCTGACTGTGATCTATTAGACTGCCGGTCAATAGACCTCGATCTATTAGACCGCCGGTCAATAGACTGCGATCTATTAGACCGCCGTTCAATAGACTGCGATCTATTGGACCGGCACCGTATTTTGGACAAAGTTTAATTGCTACAAGTACAAGATTAAAAGATCACTTTATTGTGCTTGTTTCACTATCTTCTTAAAATTTATCATTTAGGTCATCAATTATATATAAATATATATATATATATATATATATATATATATATATATATATATATATATATATATATTAACAGTGACCTTCTGTAATTTAGAATTGTGAACACAAAATACTAAAAACTTTTGCCTCGGGCAATAGAACACACTGAGCTGTTCCCTGCACCAAGGGGAAAATATTCTGGTCTATTGACTGCTCAAGCATTAAATAATATTGTATATTATAAAAATCTTATTAATCCATTTACTTAAACAGTATAAAGTGTTTGACACATCTCATTTTGTTTTCGATACTAGTGTAGTGGGTTTTTTATCCGTCAAACTTTATGTACGCAAAAACATGAAACGAGCCTCTCAACATAACAAAGAATTTTGAATACAGTAAAACATAGATAAAGCGAAGCGTCAGAGACAAGTTATCAACGCAATTGATCTGCTTAGTTTATATTTTTTTTTAAGATGAGGAAAATGACTTGACTGTAATCGTGAATTTGTCATAAATTAAGCATGTTTGCTTTAAGCGTGTGTTTATGTATCTTGCTTGAAACTAAAATGACACATTTTGGTTAACCATTATAAAAAATAGTAACTACATCCATTTTAACCATTAAGATGGAAGAAAAAATATATTTTTTTAGCTCAAATAGTAACCATGCCCTTTTTAATAACCAAAAATGAGAGTAACTTTAATACAAAAATATGATTGAAATGGCAAAACCTTTTCTTATCTGACTTTCAGGCAGAGGTGTCTAGACTACAACAAGAATTATCTAAAACCGGCAAGTCTGTTTACAAAACAGCGGCGAACGTCAAATCCAGCGTAAAAGGCAAAGTGTGGGAAGCGCCCTCTAACAACGTTATTGATCAGGAGACAGGAAGCGTAACCCTGTTACGTATAGCTCAACTAGACGAAAGTTAGAGAGAAAATGTACTGATTGTGAAATATTAAAGCTGCTGTGTGTGAGAGAGAGAGAGAGAGAGAGAGAGAGAGAGAGAGAGAGAGAGAGAGAGAGAGAGAGAGAGAGAGAGAGAAAGGTGTTGTGCAACTTGTGTGATACAACAGAATGTGTATATGGTTAAAACACTCTTAGTTATTCATGTACTGTAAATTTCGAAATGTTATTTAGTATATTTTGTTTGAAAATATTATTATTAAAAATATGATGCATTCTTTATGAATGAATCACGAAAGAATGAATAGTGTAAACACTCATTACGGGTGTCTCAGCATGGTCACATGAACCATTCCTTGTTCGATGTTTGAAATTATTTTATTGCATAATGCATACAATAGGATAGGCTACAAATTCCCACATTTTATAAAATACTATAGTCCTCCTCTCCACGACACACATATATACGTTATGGAATACTGTGAATGGTATCATTTTTAAAGCGCTAAGCATAGCTAAGCGCTTTATTGTCGTTAGACTTCTACTTCCGGTGCATCAAATAACCGCCCCCTATAAGCAGAAATATGCATCATTTAAACTGGTTATGAACCAGTTTTAGGGGTTTACAGACATAATTGCACGGGTTATTGTGAATATAATGTACGGGCTATTGTGAATCTAAGTGCGGGGCTTACGTACATCATTGCAGGGGCTGCCACGCAGTGATGAGGAAAGATAGTGTCTATACAGAAGCTGAAATATAGAAAAATCAAATCGATTCTTTCTAACTAAGCTTGCACAAAGTAATTTTCCTTTAGAACCAATCTAGGTTAGCGCTTTTCAGTACTATCAGTACTTTGATTATTCGTGGGGATCAATGTTCGTGGGTAGCCAAAATTTTCCTGGTTCGTGGGGATGTAATTTCGTTGCTTGTGTAATCGGGACAATTTTGATAAATATTGAACAAATGCTTGTATAAAACGTTCGTGGGGATGTAAATTCGTGGGCAAGGGTTACCCACGAAAGCCACGAACATTGGTCCACCCCGAACAATGATGATTCCACAGTAAGATGAATGAGATCGTGTGTTGTTTACCTATAATATAAATACGATTTATTTTAATCGTTCTGTAGTTCTTAAAATTTTACACATGTATTTCATTATTTATGAGGGATGGATAGCAATTGACATTTTCAAAATATTAGAATTTCCTTGAAAAGAAAATCTTTGTATAAAAATATTATATTTGGCGATGACTTTTTTTTTTAAAACATGTACATGTATAATTTCTTTGTTTGTACAGGTTGTACTTTTCAATTGGCATTGCTTTGATTTTGATTGACCGTAGTCTTATTTGTAATGCACATGTATTCTCAAGTTACGAGTTGATTGATGGTACATGTTTGACAGGACAACGGAAAAACTTTATGCAGTTATTAACCTTATCAGATGAATAGTGTACCTTAAATCTGGAATCTCTAACTATAGCAACTGCTGTCGCTTATTTCCTCCAATATTCCTGTACAGCAGTGACCACGTGATATCTCTCCCAAATTTTAGTTTTTACAATAATAAAGGGAAGAACAAATTATTTAAGTCTCAATTTCTAATTAATTTGGCGAGCCCTCATATCCAAGAAATCATGGATTATTGTTTTATTTTTGTGTCTATTGTGTTTAAGGTGGATGATGCATGATGGAAAACATATGAAAATGTACTTTGTACGAGTACACTCTGACATTGATTTCTTATGCTTTAATCATTGGAATATGTGAATTAAATAGCCTAACGCACCTTAAAGTAAATGCAAAATATAAGTTTTGAAGAAATTAAAAGAGCTTGGCCAAGTTGTGAGCAATGATATAGACAACTCTTTAGTCTTAATAAGTATAAATTCACACTCAATGAAGAGGTGAAGTACATGTATTTATACCTTGAAACCCATCGATTTTCTTATTAAGTCCTGTTTTATTTCATTTACACAAATAAATGCTTTTGTTGGTGATACATATGGGATATGAAGGTGGCGACATTGCAGAATAAATACATAACCCGCTTACACGGGTTAAGTAATTTTTTTCTGCAATGATCGCTTCCTTTATAACCCGCACGAATCATCAAAGAAAGCATTTTATTGTTTATATTTACATCTTTCTTTTAACAAATTAATAAATTGATTGTAAAAAGTAAGTTAAATTAACTAATAGACTGTTATTGTGCATCAGTACGTTAGCTTAAAGAAACGGCCAAATCGTCTCCTATGGGAATTTGAGTCTGACATCATCATGATTATTTCGTGCAGTCCGTGATTTTTCTTAGGTCCCTGTAGGTTTCGACCAATCGATAAACGGGGCGTGTAAGGTTTCGACCAATCGATAAACGGGGCGTGTAAATTTCAGTCCTGTCAATTTCCCTAGAGCTATGAATTAAAAATAAGTTTCCGTAAGAAATAGAGGGAATTATACTCGGTAGATGTAAATATATTTACAATGATGTTTTCGATCAACTTTGATTTTATCAATTGGATTGGAAAGCATGTAAAAGATTTTTTTTCCGTAGATGACTCGTTTTTGATAATATTGGGACATACGATCTTACTCAACCTCCCTGAGCCATAACTGTACTATGAATTGCTAGGAGTTGCTAATTTTTAAACTTGCGAGTATATGTAAACAATGATGGAGTACATGTTCACTCTTTTAATCAGACGGATGTAGTCAGTACAAAGTGCTTCTGTACTAGGAATACCGATTTCTAATGAATATAAATAATTAATAGGTGAGTAAAACTGTATTTTGTACATTATGTGCAGGAAAATTAAAAATCTGCCGTTTAAGAAGGGGGTATCTCAATAATTTAAATTTACATATCTCACATCTGTAAACCGCCGTGAATTAAATTCGCAAATATAATAGCTTTCATGAGCTCAGGTTTTTCAAAATTTCTAAGAACACATACACGATGCCTTGATTTAAGGGATTTATAATCGCCACTTAATATAATAATATAAATTATATATAATATAAACAAATAGCATATATAAACAAATAGCAATCATTTCTCTATACAACAGTAGCTATCTGCAGAGCATGTAGAAGAAAGATAGATCACATCAAGTATAAGTATCACCTTTGATCAAGTTTTTGATTGATTTCTCATCTAAAATTTTTCTTTATAAAAAGCGATAATTTTTAAAAAGTTGATTTTCCCCCTCTCAAAAATTGTAACTTTTTTCCTGTTATTTTCAAGGCTAAGACATGCCAGAAATTCCATATTGAATTTAGGCTGGTATGCGAAACTTTTCCCAAAGGTAATATATGGACCCTCAAAATATTTTCCAAGACCCGTTTCTGCTCGTTCACATATGAATCATAAAGTCAACAGACTGGTCCTGAGTCGACACCGATTCTGTCTTTTGCATCTTGAGTTCCGGCGCCCCCTCCATGTCTTCAATGACGAGACTGGGCACCACGATCTTGCGCCCGTTCTGAGTTATTGTGGAACCTACGGAATGGACGGACATTTTCTTCGGCTCGTAGGCCCAACAGTCCTCCGCAAACATGTCCGAGTTTAAATCGAGCTGTTGTAGGATATCCACCGGCTCCATCCGACTGTCCGGCTGATTGAGCTTGTAGTCAGACGACACAGAGGGCTCGTCTGGCGCGGACGAAGAACTATGGCGCGTGGTTTGTCTGAACGCAGACGACACTGATGAAGAAATTTTTCGGAAGGCAGATCGAATGTGGGTGTTCTTGTAAGCATAGAGCCATGGGTTCATCACGCTGTTAAATGTTGCCAGAAAGAGCAGAAAATTCAGAACTTCGTCGTTCACTTTAATGTTTGAAAGAGCGATCAGAAGAAGTGTGAATTGGAAAGGGAACCAGAAGACAATAAACACCAGGATTAGGACCGCCAGAGTTTTGGCGTACTTACAGTCGCGATTCACATACCGTGTGTGGATGGCATTCGCCAAAGACTGTTCTTGATCATATATTGCTCGACTCTGATGTTTTGCAATGGTGAAAATTTTATAATAACAGAAAAATATGAGCACACACGCAGGAAAAAACAGCATACTTGCGAAGAGAAGGTGAACTCGCGGATGGATCTGCCCAAATCCACATTTCGTTTTTAGACTCTTCCCGGAATTATCCCCTGTAAAAGTCAGTGGGATAGAGACCACCAGTCCCGAGTAAAACCAAGCAGAAGCGATTAATGCGTACGTCTTCTTCTTTGTCATGATCTGCACATATTCTAGAGAATTTGTTAAGGCAATGTAGCGATCAAATGCCACAGCTGCCAAAGACAAAATTGAAG
The DNA here is from genome assembly GCA_033439105.1 of Magallana nippona. Classification (NCBI taxonomy): domain Eukaryota; kingdom Metazoa; phylum Mollusca; class Bivalvia; order Ostreida; family Ostreidae; genus Magallana; species Magallana nippona. The sequence continues at coordinate 44,694,256 of CM065923.1, read as the reverse complement.
CACCGCAAGACAGGATGAGCAGACGAGTGGAAACAGAACACATCAGTTCGTGGGTCAGATTAGCCGGAAGTAGTAACGACGTCGTGAACAACGGAATCATCAACGCCACCAAAATATCGGCCGAGGCGAGGGAAGCAATGAAGAAGTTTGTCGGCGTTTGTAGTCGTTTGAATTTACTGATGACTCCGATGACCAGCATGCTGAAACACAGAGCGGAAGGCGTCAGGAACGCCGTGATCACCATGTAACCGTAGTCAAAAGCGCCGAAACTGTGAGGAACATGGCTTTCCAGAGCTCCAGTCGAAGACGAGACGTTCTCCATCGTCTTGCTTCTTAGTGACTAATCTTTAAAGATAAAAATTGTCATATAGCAGTCAATTATCACATATGCTTACGTCTCCTTCTACCTACATGCTAAGCATGACATACTGGCCTTTTCACTCTCGTTTACTCAGACGTTTGGGTTGCTCGATACCTTTTTTACATAAACTCCGAGTCGGGTTTTTGGCACATCCAGCTGAAGACTCCTGAAGTTTTGTAGACAAATAAAACTTTTGGAAGACGAATATTAAGAACGTATAAAAAGCAATTGTTTACAAACTTCTATTCATTAACCATTATACCATGCTGTCGTCTATACACAAATTTACGACAGATACATGTAGGTTTTGGAGCGTACGATGGAGATGCGACATTGATCATCATTCGTGTCTTTGCTTAAGTCAGAAATCAATGGGTATATCCAATGTCACGGAATTACTTGTGATGAGAGAGTGAGAAGCGCGTATGGAAGATGACAAAAATTGATTTTGTCTTTTTTTTAGCGCATGGAAAATTAATCCTCAAAATCCAAATATGTTTAAACAAACGTAAACTCATATACACTTAAAATGAAGACAGTTTTGGAAAGCTCTGGAAAACTATCAGATTTATAATTGTAAATACGTGTAGTGCACATTAAATTGTTATTCGGACAAACACAAAATGTGATGTCTTGCTTAACCCTAAACCATATAACAGAGTAATACTCTTGCTACAATATGTAAAAATAGTTCCAGATCGGATTAAATACAGTACACGAACACTCAATGTTGCCAAGGTGTTGACAAAGTATTCCTTTTATAGTAAATCTCGCTATATAACAAGATACATTTATTCAATAACAAATTTTGTTTACATAACTCAATATTTCTAACCAAACATTAAAAAACAATTAGATGGATTATCAAGTCCAGAGTATTTATAATTTACATATGATGTTTTTATGCCGCCTACATCAAATTCCATAACCAGTTGTTGACACCGGTTACATAATTTTCTGCTACCTCCATCCCTGCATGAAACGCCAAAGAGAGTATTTTAGGATTAATGTAATGATTTGACAGGAAGTTGACTTCCGTACAAAAATAGATCCCACCAAATAGCATGCCTATAAAACAATGAGTGTGTTAAAATTTTAAGCACCTCGATTAATAGTTTCTAAGAAATCTTTAACGAAAATTTGTTTGAAAATTTAGGCTAAAAATAAACAAAGTTGTCATTTAACAGGAAGTTGAAATTCGATTGGTACAAAAATAGATCCCACCATATGGCATGCCTAAACTAATTCAAGCACCTGCGATAAATAGTTGCTGAGATATGTTTGACGAAAACTTGATTGAAAATTTAGGCTAACAATAAGCAAAGTCGTCATTTAACAGGAAGTTGACGTCCAATTTGTACAAAAATTGATCCCAATACATGACATGCCTAAACAAAGAGTGTGTTAAAATTTAGAGCACCTGCGGTGAATGGTGAAAAATGCGACAGAAAATTTGTTACGGACAGACAGACGGGGGACAGACAGACAACACACAAGAGTAAAACAGTATACCCCCTTCTCCATACATGTGATAAGTTGAAGACCACAAAACTGTACACGAGTCTTGAAAAAAAACCTGGAATTTGGGTGAAAAAACTGTATACTGACCATCATAAAAAGGTACAAAAGATGGTATAAAATGTCGCTTAAATTCTCCTGATAATGCACCTTATTTCAAAACCAACAAATGTATATGTCGCAAATATGTTTTAGGATTAATATCTAATAACTATCATCATTTTTTACATTTGATAAAATAAAAAGAATGATATTTTTATTCTTGAATTTCCGCTCATTCATAAGAAAAATAATGATAAATGATTAAACTTTTATAATTCTGTCCATTTACGTTAAATATAAAACTGAATGAATTGAGGAAAAATTGTCGGTCCCAAGCCAATTGAAAGCTGATTCAATGAATAATTATAGAATGAAGGTGAAAACTATACAGTCATTTGGGGTACTCCGAATCTCTACAACTTAATTGCAAAATATGTAAAACGCATGTTTATAATTGTTTGTTTGGTATCAACAGAAAGGAGATTATGTAAGGAGACAGATCATTGTCAAAAAATATTTCAATCTTTGAAGTAGCTCTTATGACATCACCGCTTTATTATATTGCGGAGCACTTTCTGGTATTTCAAATCAGCAGCTAAACTGGCACAAAACATTCCGACTGAAAATAACATTTTTAATATTGATTCGATATACCACAAACTGAAGAGGGTTAAAAATGCACGGATTTGTCTACATTTGACACGTTTTGTGATAAAATCTTTACAGTTCTTGAAGCATATAAAATTGTCGATATTATCATACATATTGTCAATTTTCTTTAATTATTCAAGACACAGCATAAATGAAAAATATTTACCAGCGTTTTTACTAGACAAATTTCCTCCATTAATATAAAAAAAATTTAAATATTAACGTATGATAATGATAAAATGATATTTTCTCTTAATACTTGTAACAGATAATTTATGACTGTAGGTTAGTTTCATCTGTTAACGTTTTGAAAATGCATGAATTAGGTCTACATTTGATACGTTTTGTGAAAAAAATCTTTATAGTTCTTGAAGCATATAAAATTGCCGATTTATCATCATACAAATTGTCAATTTTCTTCGATTATTCAAGACACAGCATAAATGAAAAATATTTACCATCGTTTTAACAAGACAAATTTCCTCCATTAATGTCAGCAAAACCATTAATTAAATATCAACGTATGATATTTTTTCTTCAAACTTGTGATAGATAACTTATGACTAGGGTAGTTTCGTCTGTTAATGTTTTGTACATTGCAAAGCGACATTTCAAACGTACGAAAACACGAAACACGATGCGATTCAAAATACCACCAAATGACTACCTTATTGAAGATTACTCCTCATCCAAGCTTGACATATTATCGTGTACAGTGTCCATCCAAATATAAATTATTATTATTATTTATCTTTTGCATCAAGTATTAAGGTCACTATATTTTGTAGTATAAAAGCACTAAATGTACAAAATTTTCGCAATAGTCTTCACTGTTTAAAGAAATAAATGAAAATGTTCATGTCGCTTTGATGTTTGAAATAAAATTCAAGAACATGGATGTCAATTATTATGTAAATGGGCTTTTATGCAACTTATATTGTAAAATAAAATAAATGTAAATATCAATTGGGAGTAGATGTGTTCTATTTATGTTATTGTCAATGCCCTTCACAGGAACTGTGATACAGACTATAGCAATTAAGGTCAAGATCTAATAAATGAATGATGCCCACAGGTTTATGAAATTCAGGATATAAATTCTTTCAATGATGTTTCATAACAATAGCTATGTTTGATAGAATGTGCCGGAGCTTAAATTTTTGATAAACCCAATGAAATATCATGTTTTTAACTGTCAATTTCAATTTAATATAAAGGAAATAAGTAACAAATCTCGGAGTTTTTGTCCAGTTTTGCATAATTAAATATATCTAGAATGCCTACAGTCTCTCAAATAACGCATTAAACAAGCTCTTGACCTCCCCTTTAAAATGATGTCAATTTGAATATAGGTATCGGGGTTACTTTCCCCATGATTTAATATAGAATGTCATGAAACTGTTTCTACATAATTCCTTCAAAGTCGTAAAGTATGGGAATAAGATGTAACAAATCAATTATGACGTCATAATGGTTCTAGCACCAAAAAGACACTTTGGAAACATTTACTAGATCTTGACCTTAAGGATTACGTTTACTCAGGGTTTGAGATTCCAAAAAATATTTTTACAAAGTTCAATACCCAATGCTCGTATACAAAAAAAATTCTTGATGAATCTGTAGGTTTAGCTCGTTCTTTTTCCCGCGCACACTGGTTCTTAGAGCTCGCTATATTAAATTCCAGATAGAATATCTCGAAAATTTGGTCATTGACCTTATATAATGTTATTGTCAACAGAATATAGAAAATAAAGATAGTTTTAGGCAATCAATGGTTTGGAGCTCCTGTTAGTCAGTTTTTTTGTGAAACTCGATCAGAAATTTGGACTAAATTAGATTTAAAATATGAGCTTAAAACGATTCATTGAAATATGAAATTAGTAAAGCTATTCATGTTTTATCATTTTCCAACCAAAAAATTGTTTTATTATTTCTAATAATTAAAAAATAGAGAAAACCTTGGTAAACAATTTTGACAATTTTTTTAAATAAACATTCAGAGGTCACTAGCATAAATTAAAAGTAGGTCATTGACTTAGTTATTTGAAAGTGAAAAATAGCACCACAGTAGTAGGCCTACAATGTACAATACGTAGTTTTTCGTTCCGATAAGTGGAATTTTTTTCGCCCCTGAGTAAACGTAATCCTTAAGCAATTATCTCACCTGGTCAAATTCCCGTTTCGCACACATTTTTCCGATACCAAATTTTCAAATGTGTGCAAAACGGGAACAAACCATATATACATCAGCAATGCTAAATATTAGCAGCAAATGCAACCTTACATAAATTTCTGCACATAAAACTAAAAACCATTCCCTTATTTCAGCGTAATCATGGTAATAAACATGTTTAATCATCGTATATATTACGTACGGAGAGATGGGTCAGATCCGTGTATATTTCTAAAGTTGGCTAAATTAATTCGATCAAGTTACGAAACATTAACAGTTTTAATTAAGTACATGTACCCATTTAAAAACAAAGGGGCTACCTAAAGGGGCATCTTGATACGAGATAATTATCCCACCTCAAATGACACAAGTATCGGAAGGTCACGTGTTCAACACAGGTGATGTTTTTCCAGTGCTCGCGAGCGATAATTAAAGGAAAATAGCGGCATTTAGCGAGAAATTCAAAGTACAGGCTTCTCCTTCAAAGCGAGGGAATAACAACCTGCTAATGTGGATTAAGTTTTTTTTTAAAATTCTATTCGTTAGCATTGCCCACAAACATTGCACAAAAGCCTAATAGGCTCATTTCTAAAAATGTTTTTAAAAAATTAATTTGTAATAACTCGTTTTAACAAGTAAGTATCTCGTTAAAACAAGTTAGTATCTCCTTTTAACGAGTTATTTATCTCGTAATGAACGAGAGAATTAGGACTTAATTTTCCCTATAAATCTGTTAAAAATTAAAAATCACAAAAACTTGCCCTACGAACTAATTCCACAGTAAAGGAATTTAAATGTCTAAAAACAGATATTTCTTTAATTGCCATTCAAGTACTAGTACTTTTAATTCAACTCGTAGTTAGGGGCGGCGGACATTCTACTCAACTCTATTCTATCCAAATCCCACGCCGGCAATGTTAATAACACAACACTATTTACAAAACAATCTACATTATAGTAAGATTTTCTCCTAAAAAGACACACATTGATTCGAAGGAGGTTTCATTAAAAAAAAAGCTCACATAATTATAAAGAAGTTGGTTTGTATTATATATATATAAAGGGGCTGGGAATTACTGTATTTTCACAATCTATATTATCGTCTATATTAAATACTTCACAGAAAAAGTTTGGGGAGGTTGAAGGTCACCTATTCGTCAGGTACATGTACCTGTGTATTGTGAAGGGTATTAATTGTAATAACGTGATACTAGCTCATTATAAAAAGATTACTCAATCCTCATAACGAGATAACTAACTCGTTATAATGAGTAACTTAACTCGTTATAACGAGTCGCTATCGCGTTATAACAAGATGATTATCTCGTTAAAAGAGATACTAACTCGTTAATATAACGACATACTAACTCGGCTTTTTTTTTTTTAACCTTTTTTAGAATTGAGCCTTATCAGCTTTCGTAAACATCATGTTTAGATGTGCCAATATCATTATTTCATTGTTAAAGTAAATAATGAATGGTGTTGAGCAAAAATTATGTGCTGTGGTAAAAAGATCAAATGGCTCTTTACAGGACATGTATCTCTTGGAAAATATTATTTCAACATTAAAAGTTCAATAAAAGCACATATAATCCATTCTTTATAATAGGTAAAATTGGGTCCTGGCAGTACGGTCAATAATTAAACGTTACTGTTTTTGTATTAATAAGTAGTTACACATTTTTTTTTTTCGCAAAGATTATGTCATGATTATATCCATAGATTCAAAAATATAATAAATAACGACCTGTACAAAGAGACAACGATCCTTCTAGTACGCTCTATCCTAGAGATATGCTACTTTTCATCAATTAAAATACAAAGAATAATATTCATGAGAAATTGCACTGTCAAATTCCCTGAATCTCAAGTTAATAAAATGCCTGGAACATTTTGTGGTATTGCATAGTAGTTTATACAGTTTCTATTTCTTTGAATATTGATTGGCAGTAAAACAATTAATAATTGAAAAAACAAGAAATACCCCCGCTTTGATGTGAATATGCAAAATAAGCAAAGTCGACATTTAACAGGAAGTTGATGTCCGATTGTTACAAAAATATATCCCACGATATGGCATGCCTAAAAAAATAGTGTATTAAAATTACAAGCATCTGCAATTTATAGTTGCTGAGAAATCTTTGACGAAAATTTGTTTGAAAATTGAGGCTAAAAATAAACAAAGTCGTTATTTAACAGGAAGTTGATGTCCGATTGGTACAAAAATATATCCCACGATATGGCATGCCTAAACAAATAGTGTGTTAAAATTTCAAGCATCTGCGATAAATAGTTGCCCGAGAAAAATTCGACAGAAATTTTTGTTATGGACAGACAGACAGACAGACACACAAGGGTAAAACAGTATACCCCCTTCTCCTTCGGAGCGGGGGTATAATGAAGATTTTGTACCAGTAATTGTGACATCTAAATTAATCAATGACCTGGAGAAAGTGTTCCTTGGGATTGCAAAACAGAGAGACTTAAACCTCAAATGGATCATCAGAAAATATTTAAGATTGAAGAATAGATACTGTGATGATTGTGACAGAGCACATAAGTAAATATTTTCATTTTTACATGACTGTGTTGTGATTTTACTATTTACCTTGATATGATAAAGGCTTTGCATAGAGTGAAAGATTTTATGGGTGTAAAATAATGTTATTTCTTGTATTTCAGTGTTATATATTGCATTGCCATGTTTTTCAGAATTGTATTTTGATAGTGCACACACATGTAATGCTTTTGACATGTTCCCCTTATTTACCGATTGTATTTTACAGCAAAATGTCTTGATTTGTAGCATAATTACTTACTGCATCAGTAAAAAATGATTCTTTGATTGTATTTCAATCTTCTAGGTCTTTTATTTTCGTTGGCAAGCTCTATTTTAAATGCTTCCATGATTTTTCCAAGGCTGTATTTTTCGTTTTTTTATACCGCCATTAGAGTATTGGAATTTCGGAATATCACGCCCGATGCAAATTATAACTTTTGTGCACTACGTTTTATTGCGATTGCTACATAAAATATTGTATCGTTGTATGAATTTCTATAATTTTATTTGTCTTATATTGTGTAAATTACTGAATGTAATTGTTGAATTATATTTTATACATTAGTCAATGTTATTGCCGGTGAATGCCGGTGATGCCGGTGATCTGCCGTTGATCCCTAGGGAAGCGCGTGAGTTACCGGGGGGACTCTGTATAGGTATATAGAGAGGAGATCACCCGATCCGGTGGACTCGGGGTTTTACTATTGAGGTTAGAGGGTGTATTTTTATTACATTGATTATTCTAGGTAGAATTTAGGGGACTTTGAATATTTTATTCATTGTCTCATCGTGATAATACGGGTTAATCTCGTTTACACGAAAATTATTATATTTTAGGGAGTTTGTATTGGATTAATTTCGATACAGACGACATAGTTCATTTTATTTACGGTTAGACTAAGGGTTAATCTCTGAAGTCTTACCGACTAAATAATTATAGTAAACGTTAATAGTTCTTGGAAATTTTATTATTCTAAATAACTGAATTATCGATATTTGGAAACATCGTAGGGATAATTTAACGTTATCGTCAGATTTGTTATATAGTAAATAATTGGCAAAGTTTTACGTGAACAGTTAAGTGAGATATAGTCTGGTAATTCTAGATTATTTCTCTTTTCTTAGTAATATTTATTCGTACACTAATCGGGTCATTCTCGTTTAGTGCGCCCCCCCCCCCCCCCTTATTGAATTAACGTACACACGAGGGTTGTGCTATAGTCTCATTGTTTGATTTGGGTAATTCCCGAATATCAGTGAATTAATTGTAGGCGTACTTGTTATTATTGATCAGTTATACGTCTTGTTATTTATTGTTGAATAAATTAACGTAAACTTTAATAAGTCTTATATTTAATTACCCTCCGTAATTTCCTATGTACGAGTCCAAACACAGGTTATTCTTGTGTTCCAATAATAGGGTCAATATTTACGAGAAATTCGTAATTTGATTGAAATAAATTCACGGGTTATTCTCGTGCAGGATTGCGTATATACTTGTGCAATAGCAAGCACTCAGGTCCGTTACAATACTATTTTCTAATTTGTAAGGGGATGGTAGGACCGTTCAAAAGCCTGATATACATGGTCATTACCTTTTCATTTTCTGGAGGTTACTGTTGTTATACCACTCAATGTGACCTTGACCTTGGGTAAGAACTCCCTATACAAGGACACACATTCTGTCCACTTATTTTTGTCTGAACTGGTAAATGTCCTTAGGTTTTCAACAAACTGTAGAAGCTGCTTCAGAAACCTGAAAAACAACAAAGATATTAATACAATTTACCTACAGCATACTCTACTTTTCTATGCAATTAATTGATAATCTGAGCCTGAGAAAGGACAATATCTCATCTTTTACATAGTTTATGTCTGATGAACTTTCCCCTAACACAGTGAAAAAGCAAGATTTTCATTGGATGACAAAAATGATGAAAACCAATTGTAGGAGTTTGGAAATTCTTAATCTATAGATGAATACCAGCCTATCAGATAGCTGGAAATTAACCAATCAAATAACTGAAGTATTTATCTATATCTAAAAGACATATTTGGATGAAATGGTATTAACTTAACAACAACATAAACTGGCAAAAAACAAATAGAATCATTAACTTGATTAAAAGTACATGTACCAGTCTGTTGAAATAGCATAATTGCACTTTTAAAATGTAGACCAAAAATATGACATGCACACTTTGATTTGTTGGTGTGTAAGTAACCCATTACTCATTTCTATTTACTTCAAATAAATTCATTTTTGGAAAAAAACAACCAATTTTGCATGTCAAATTTTGTAAAAATGAAATTTTTTAAAGAGTAGTATGTATAAAAAATCATTAGATACATGTACTTTATTGGCCAAATATATGATCAAGTACATTAACTGCTAAGCCACATTAAGAGCAATTAGCAAATATAGAGGTTAATAAACATGTCATCGTCTTGTGACTTATTTTACCTGAGAAGTTTGTGACCTGTGTGCTTGTTAAGAGTAAGCAGCTTCCAGGAACAGACCAGCAACACAAAGTGTACGCAGTGGTGGAAGAATGGGCAGCTGCAGAATAGAAAGTTTTATCAAACATCATTTTATAAAAAAAAAAAATCAACAATAAAGACAGTTATAGCCATATGTTTGAACTAAAAACTTGAAGCAAACTACATTCATTACAATAATCAAAACCAGATATCAATTAGATGATACCCATATCAAAGGGTTCTGAATTTAGCAAAGGGCAATAGGATGGAAGGATTGACTTTCGATAAAAAGTACTGTGCTTGATCCTTAACCTTATATGGTCACTGAATGTACTTTGCTCACAGGCAAAATTTGGTTAAAGAAAGAACCAGCTATGATAAAGGGGAGAGAAAATAAACAAGGATTTTACTCAGACTGAACTTTGACATACCAGGCCATATTTTACCCACATGCTCCTTTTGGGTAAAGTATCAGCCAGGAAAGACCAAAAGGAGGGCAAAGGATCTTAAATAATATAGATCTACTATGAACTTGACCTTGGACCAAGATACACTATTCAAGGTAATTTGCACACATTTTACCCATGATTACTCTTTTGGTGGAATGTGGGTCATTTTCTGCCAAAGGTGAGTGTGCTCAAAACAAAGAATTTCAACATAGAAATCTGACATTGGACATTACATTTGACCTTGAAACTTGGTCTAAAGTCACTGTGAACCCTTTAAACAGGAGCACAGATTGGGTCTATGGGATAGATAATATGCTCTGGACAAAAATTTTACTTGGAGAAAAGTTTTGAATTTGACATTTTGAGCAAGAAATTTTGGTTCAAGTCACTGCACATCGGTAACCCAAGAGCACTCTTCTTGTTAAGTCTGGGCCAAAGGAAGAGAAAATCTGCTCCAGACAAGAATTTTACACAGATATCCGCTGCTTTGATCTTGACCTTTGACCTGGAAACTTGAATCAAGTTCACTGCACATACTTGATATATGATCACCTTGAATAAAGTATGGAAAGATTAGGTCAATGGGAGAGATACTTAATTCAGAGAAGTTATATTTGATGGACACATGGATAAATGGACAGACAGAACAGATGGATGAATTGACAGACTGATTACTATAGGACTCCTGCAGAGTGGGGCTCTGATGAAAATATCTCATGTGTTGGTATTTTAAAATCTTTATGTAAGTTTATTGTCATAGCAATTGTGGAGTTCATGCCTCTTTTTTTTTAAATTTAAATTGTGACTGATATTTAATTTAACATTATATTTTATACCAAAATCTCATTAAGTAAGAAATGCAGAAAAAAAGAATGATAATATAAATAGTTATTTTCTTCTTTTGATTGTTTTAATTTGAAAAGAAGATGAAAAATAAAGTATAAGTATGTATATTATATATATGTATTTTAAAATAACTTAACCCTTTGATGTACCTGTATGTAATAAATGTGCTCCCTTGTGTACATATATGAAATGTAATAACTTAACCTTTTGATTTACATGTCATGTAAAAACTGTACTGAATGATGTACATGTCTGTAATTTAGAAATGTACCGCTGGTGTGAATGTATGTAAAGTAATAGTCAACTACCTGGTGTACATGTATGTAAAGTAATAGTCATACTACCTGGTGTACATTTATGTAAATAATAGTCAACTACCTGGTGTACATGTATGTAAATAATAGTCAACTACCTGGTGTACATGTATGTAAAGTAATAGTCAACTAATTAATGTACATGTATGTAAAGTATTAGTCATAGTCATACTAACTGTGTACATGTATCTAAAGTAATAGTCATACTACCTGGTGTACATGTATGTAAAATAATAGTCATACAACCTGGTGCACATGTATGTAAAGTAATAGTCAACTACCTAGTGTACATGTATGTAAATAATAGTCAACTAATTAATGTACATGTATGTAAAGTATTAGTCATAGTCATACTAACTGTGTACATGTATCTAAAGTAATAGTCATACTACCTGGTGTACATGTATGTAAAATAATAGTCATACAACCTGGTGCACATGTATGTAAAGTAATAGTCAACTACCTAGTGTACATGTATGTAAATAATAGTCAACTAATTAATGTACATGTATATAAAGTATTAGTCATAGTCATACTAACTGTGTACATGTATCTAAAGTAATAGTCATACTACCTGGTGTACATGTATGTAAAATAATAGTCATACTACCTGGTGTACATGTATGTAAAATAATAGTCATACTACCTGGTGTACATGTATGTAAAGTAATAGTCAACTACCTAGTGTACATGTATGTAAATAATAGTCAACTACCTGGTGTACACGTCTGTAAAGTAATAATCAACTACCTAATGTACATGTATGTAATGTAATAGTTATACTACCTAGTGTACATGTATGTAAAGTAATATTCATACTACCTGGTGTACATGTGTGTAAAGTAATAGTCATACTACCTGGTGAACATGTATGTAATGTAATAGCTGTACATCCTGGTGTACATGTAAGTAAAGAAATAGTCATACTATCTGGTGTACATGTGTGTAAAGTAATAGTCATACTACCTGTTGTACATGTATGTAAAGTAATAGTCAACTACCTGGTGTACATGTATGTAAAGTAATAGTCATACAACCTGGTGTACATGTATGAAATGAAATAGTCATACTACCTGGTGAACATGTATGTAAAGTAATAGTAATACTACCTGGTGAACATGTATGTAAAGTAATAGTCATACTACCTGGTGTACATGTATGTAAAGTAATAGCTGTACCTCCTGGTGTACATGTATGTAAAGTAATAGTCATACTACCTGGTGTACATGTATGTAAAGTAAAAGTCATACTACCTGGTGTACATGTATGTATTGTAATAGTTGTACCCCTGGTGTACATTTAATGTAATAGTTGTACCAACTGGTGCACATGTATGTAATGTTATAACTGTGTCCCTGGTGAAAACGTATGTAATGTAAGAGCTGTACCCCCTGTGCCCCCCCCCCCCACCCCCCCCCCCTCCCGAGTTACATGTGTGTTATGTAATAGCTGTACTGTATGTAATATTTGTACAACATATTGTACTTATGTTATAACTGTACCCCCGGATGAGCTTCACAAGGTTGTCCCTCTGTCTGGATCTGAGTAGCCTCTTTTCCAGCTGTTGCTGTCTTGACCTTAGTGCACTCAGCACCTGCACAATCATGCACTCTAGCTCTGTCAACACCCGGGTCAGCAGACCAGCAATTTCTGCCAGACAAGCACCTGTCAATCCACTGACATGACTGTTAGATGCCTGACCACAATAAATATAAACAGACAAGATCAGTAAGCTGTATTACATCTGATGGTACCTTAATGACATGCTAATTAAACAGGTGATAACTAGTAAGTCTAGAAGCACAAATAATACCGCAAGTTCTTTCAAACATTAAAAATCATACCTGATAGTACATTTAAACTAAACAGATATGAATGCTTGTATGATAATACCTGGGAAGTTTGTTGGTTGCCACTGAATCTGTAGAGAGTAGAGAGTTTCTCCTTCAAACAAAGCTTGATCATTGCTTTCCCATCACTAAAAGCCTGAAAAAGACTGCACCAAATAATGAGTGTATGGTCTACATACTGTGTATATTTGTAAATATAAAAAAACTCCTAAAACAAAACATTGATTCTACAGTGTTTAGTTAGTCAGTTCCTGGGTGCAGGGTTACTATTACCATTTGTTGATTTCCTCAGGAGTTTGCTGAATATCCCAGTCCTGACAAATAAACATCACCGATTCTTCTGTCACACTCTGTATCTCCTCAAATATTTCTCTGTCCTCCTTGCATAGCTCAAATACTGGACTAAGAACTCTAAAGGAAGGAAAGAAAAATTAAATGATCATTTTATGAATATCTTAAACATATGTACAGTCATATTTCCTTATGTTATTAATTATGCCTAATCTTATCTATGATAAAAAATAATGCATGTGCATTTCATTTCAAGAACTGAAATTTTTCTCTAAGGAAAGATGATTTAAATCATTCAGTTGGCAGCTGAACATTTACACCAATACCAGCTTCTTGCAAGTGTAAATTACCATGACACAGAAAATTCCACATTCACAGTTCAAGTTAAATTATATTAATCAGAATTAACACATGTAAACCTTATTTTTCAAACTCAACTGGACATTGGCAAAACTTCATGATATCAAAGAATTTAAGATATTTGGGTTGAAATACATAAAGAAACAGTGATTGGGACTTCAACTAAATTTGACATATCTTTGGTATTCCCAATATCATTGTTCAAAATACGAAAGTTTGACAGTGGAACCATTTTCCCATGCTATCAAGAAATTGGCTAATTATCTGAATACATGTCAGGAATAAATGTGCCAAACAGATCCTTCTCAGGGGCCAATGTTGGGCCCTTATCCCTGCTGAAAATATGTAAAACCACTTCAAATAAAGTATCAAACAATTACTTCTTTAAAATTTGATTTTGTTAATCTAGCAGTCTGTATTAATTGAAGTGTGGGATAGTGAATGAATTATTATGACATCAATATTTGAATTTTTGTCAAAGTTAAAATTCATGTTTTAAATTTAGATTATTTTGTCATCATGATTTATATTTTGTTTTTTTTTGTGGTCATAATGAACTTTTCAAGAGATGTACGTTACTTTGATCTCGTGACTTTAATACTTATGTTGACTTATTCTATATACTTACCTTGAAGATAAAGTTTCATCATACTGCATGGTATCAGGTAATTTAGCAACAATATCCACTATTTGTACTATCTAAATAACAAAGACTTATGAAATTAATAAAACCCAACAGTTTTCCTTACTTAATAATGAATCACATCCATTATATATTAATCTGATTGCATTTTCTTTTGCTATGCATAATCCAATATTGAAGTTTGATTTAATCAAAGGATAAACATGTAATCTGAAATGTAATCACAATTTGATCATCGATACCTTTTGCTTGATGATCGACATAGGGTGGAATGCAGAGCAGTACCAGGACTCGAATATGGCTAGATCTTTTATCAACTCATTCTGAAATAAAATATTTTTTTCCTTAATGCAAAAGTCAGGATGCACACTGGCACGATACCATGTTTTGCTGATACTTTATCATGCTAGCTTTATCTCCAATGAAAATAACAACTTCCTAACAAATATGACAATGACATATTTTTGTCTATCTTTGCAGGTTCTTTCAATAGATTATAAGCACATTTCAGACAGAACTTTTATTTTCAATAACCATTCCTATGGTTCAAGAGAGGACATTTATCAAACATTGCAATGTCAATGACATAAAGAGGATGAGAAAAATACAATTATAGACATAATGTCCAATCAATGATAATGTAATGAAACATTTAGAATTACATGTTTTGAGAAAGATGTTGCTCAATATTGTTGTCATAAACAGAGACAATGATTTAAGTTTGTTGACATAGGATGAGCTTTAACTTGATTATATTATGACATCCAATATCTTTTAGGTACTTAAAAACTGTTTACTATAACAACTTAAGTGTGTACATTCTAGCTAAAATACAATGAACTGGCTTTAACATGAATCCAAGTTTTTTATTTAATTACTACTATGAAATATTTGACTCAGATGAATCTTTGAACTGTATTCATTTGTTTATTTATCTCTAACATTCAAATCTGGAATAACATATGTCAAACTGAGTGTTCATCAGAGCAGAGTCATAGAGCACTGGCTGACTTCAGATTTCGTGTTTGATCTATATGGAAGAATTGGCTATTCCTTCTAAGCAATTATATATATAACTGGGTGTCATAAATGACATATATTTATTTACATACTTAATTACTCAATTTACATGGAAAACTCAGGAGAGATTCAGAAAGAGATGTAAATATAAACAATTAAATGTCTGATTTTGTGTTTTATACAGGCTATGATTAAAAGTAAAGATTCTAGTAAAGAAAATTAACATAGTGGGCTATGTGCTCTTTCTGCAATACTCGCTACCTTGAAAGTTCATACCTGCATGAGCTACCAAATTATGTATGTGTTTGTTATTTAAATCAAATGTAAGCTACCAAATACATAGACTTAATAACACACAATGCATCCTCAAATTGTAAATTATATACTGTTGAATCTGTTTATTCAACTTGCGAAGGTGAACTGTGAAACATATACTTGATTAATATCGTATAAACAAGAGGCCCATGGGCCACATTGCTTACCCGAACAACAGTTCTTAATGCATCATTCTATTTTGCAATTTTTATATATGAAATCTAAAAATATTGTTAAACTCTTTTATATTCCAAGATTTTACAATACATTAAACAATACATAAAAAGAAGTCTACTTTTTTGGACTTCATATCCCAAGATCTAAAATACGTCAACTGACCAATCTCTATAATTTATAATTATCTTATGCATCAAATAATTAAAGATAACAAAAGTATCAAATGAGCCATGAATATTTATTAAAAGTGAAAAAATCTTGATATGAAGATATGAGGATGCTTACATAGCAAAACCAAACATAGCATGTATTTCTTGAGAAGAAGATTCTGAAACATTTTAATATACATGTATGTACATGTTGCATGTTAAACTTTGAACCCCTCTTGGAGCCCCAATATTGGTAAAGTGGTCACTGTTTTAACAATTTAGAACACTATTTGAGGATCCTTGCATAGCAATCTCACAAATTGTAGCATCGTAGTTCTTGAGAAGAAGATTTCTAAACATTTTCCCTATGTATTTCTATGTAAAACTTTGAACCCCTCTTGGGTCACAGATTTAACAATTTTGAGGGATGCAAAGTAATCTCAAAAATTGTAGTATTTTAGTTTTTGAAAAGAATGTTTTTAAACATTTTTCCTATTTTACATATTTCTATGTTAAACTTTGAACCCCTCTTCAAACCCCAGTATTAGTCCTGGGGTCATTGTTTAAACAATTTAGAATCTATGCCATTTGAGGATGCCTGCATAGTAATACATGTATTTTTTTCTGATAATATAGATATTTAAATGATATTTTGAGGAAATTTCTTCCATTAATTTTAACTTCTTTCTCAATTATAATGATTTTTTTTTTTTTAAATCCCCCCTGGAATCTGATTTTTTTTTCTTTCAAATTCATGAAAGTTACTTTGAAGTCAACAAATAGTGGAATTCAAACTGACTCCATGCTTTGATAACAATACCATTATGGTGAAACAATGATGTTGAAAGAGCCATTCAAGCATCATATCCAAAAAACATCTTTAAAGCACGATTTTAAACACTTGAAAGTTTCTGACAATATTGATTTTGTATTTTATTCAGGTACATGGGAAAGTTATTATAACCTCACATCAATGACTGCATGACTATATGAACAGGCACAAAGTCATTCACATTAGAATTAGACTGGCCTTAAAAAGCAAAAAAAAAGCCTGACAACTGAATGACAACTTTTAATTATAAATATATTAAAGTTTTCACCAGCTTGATGAAAACTCAGCCTCTAAGCCATGTTGAGCTTTGTTCATAGTGACAAAATAATATGTGCCAACCTCATTGGAAGTTGTAATTTTTGAGCATTTCCACATGACCATTACCACAGCAACAAGAACAGCAAGGGCTAAGGATTCTGGGATATCCTGTAAGTTGGCCTCTCCATGGCTGACCTTGTCTCGAACCCTAGGCCCCTCAGGGTAGACCAGCAGGTCAAACAACAAGTCCTAGAAAATTACCACAAATCTTGGGTGAGACAACAAAGCATTCATAGCCATATGTATACACACACAATGAAAAAAATAACTATGCAAAATTTCAGAATTAATTTTTGAGTATAAAATACACCTACCATAAGGCTTTCTCCAAGTGCCTCAGAAATTTTGTTTACATCTCCATTCGGCAAGTACTTTTCAAAAATCTGAATTGTAATAAAATTCAACAATAATTGAGGCATGTATTATAGATATCAGTAGAAGAGAGTATTAAAAGTATTACTACATGATGATTCTTTTTAGAGAACTACATATGTTTCTTAAAAAGTTATTCAAACTGATGAAAAAACTCAAATGATTGATTTTACAATGGGTTACGTATACATAAATGTACATTTATCATTTCAAATGGTTACTTTTATATTTGACATGAATCAGTAAGTAAGATCTCTTACCTCATCCAGTGTAGTGTACAATGTATCTGACTGAAATTAAAGAATGAAAAACTACTACATTTTTACAAGAATTTCGATAAAAGAAATAAAATATTTCTCATAGGGAGATCCTATCATTCACACAGTTCAATTAAATTAGAAAATGTAATTTCACTATGTGTGACTTTCTATGCAATACCATTCACTGACTAATTCACAAAATGGAACACCAAGCACTCAATATATAAGAATGATTCAGACTGTTTGAAGAATGTATCTTGATTGAATGAGAAAAAAGTCTTATAATGGCCAGCAATGACCTTGACTTTCAGCTCATGACACTTTTTTTGTCTAGAAGGTGACAGAAACATACTGCTGGTAATCTATGGTGCCATAGTAACTAATACTACTGGCACTATAGTAAATATTGAAGGTTTGGATATTTTAAGATCTGGTATGATACAATGACCATGATGTTTGGATTAAAAATGAATGTTGTATATTATGTAATTTTTGCTTTTTTGTGATCAATTTTACGTCGAAGAAAAATTCAATACGCGTAAAATAACATCTAGTATTGTTTCCTTTTAGATTTTTTTTCAACCACAAAAAAATGACTGATGCAAATAAAAAATGGTTACATATTTATTCCATTTTCCCAAATTTTGTGACATGCAAAAAACCCCAAACCAGATACAGTATAGATTGTATACAACACATTGATACATGGTGTAATAATGTTCATACTTTTAGTTCCATCACCAGAAATAATGAATTTTCTTAATAAACTATGAAAGTCATATCAATGTCTGACCTCGGCTGTAAGAACTCGCTCCGAGCAGTTGTTGACCGAGGCAAACATCAGTCTTAGAATGTGTTCTAGCTGAGGAAGTAACAAGACGACTGCATATGTATACCGCCTCTCCATCATCAAGTCGAGTGAGCAGTGTAACAATGCCTGACGGCCATGGAATGGATGAGTAACCTCAATCAACTCCTTTACCAGTGGAATTTGTGAGTTCAAGTCTGAATAAAAGAGAGAAAAGAATGGGCATGTGTGTACTTGGAAATGAGGTGATAATGGCACAATTTTTCTTTATCCTTTTTAAAAAATTTATCCATTATTTTTTATTCCTCACACTCATCCATGTTACTGGTTGGACTCTTTGAAATGTAGAATTATTTTAAGGGGTCAAAGTTCATGGTTTTGTGAGTCTTAAGTGGTTTCACCTTAGTCAAATTCCCCTAAATGCCAAATTATGTGTATTAGAATTATAGAGTTTTTAATTTTAAACTATAGGATGAGATGCACTGCTCAAGATGCAGGTGTCAATATGGGTTATCCACTTGTAATCTTCAAACCCCAGAAAATTAATTTTGATGGTGCTCAACTACAAGGCTAAGAGATATTGGTCAGGTTACACTGTCTTCTGACAATTTAAACCAACCAATTGCAAAGCAAAAATGACTCCATCTTCAAAAAAGATGTAATTAATATACCAAGAACAACCATCTGTTTTAAGTCTCGATCTTTATCAAGATTATCACGATTCCGATATGTGCTTGCAATTTTCTGTTTTATATACAAAATGGTGGAATGGCAGGATTCTAAACTTGTGTAAAGAAAATCTACAGTAAGAAATCTACAGTAATATACATACTGTATTATTTACCATGCTTACCAGGAATATCACATGTAATATCCACATTGAGTTTGAGCTTCATTAGCTGTCTATGGGTCTGTATACTCTTTCCCTTCTCCTCTAAGATTTTACCCAAACTTGGAAGGGTGAGGTAAAGAAAACATCCACATCTAAATGGAGAGTTGCCAGCTAATAAAAACACATTTCATATCTTCATTTCATAGTCTTAATTGCATTGCATTGTTTACAATTAAGTATTATCATTCAAATTTGCAATTGCAATTATTTTTAGTTTTAATTAGTATATTTAAAAATTACCAGGAATTTTCAAAAAACACCTTTGCACAGTATTATAAGCATGCTAAATAATCTAATCATATTGACATACTACACATTTCATCTTTGAAATTATAGGTTGTTCCTTCACAGACAAGAGAATTATCATCAATTAGATTACAAAGGATTCCCATTATAATGTCAATTGCTAGGGATTCACAATCTATTTTGAGATTTCATAAGATAAGAAAGTCCCTTACATTGTTAAGGGACTCCCATTCAATTTCTAATTATAAGGATTCATATTATACATTCAGATTACATAGGATTCCCCTAAGATTGTCAGAATACAGAGATTTAATTTTCATATTTTGAGGGATGTACACCTTTCAAATTGTTAGATTATAAGGTATTTTCATTAACAGTCAGATTACCAGGGATTTTAAATAGAATATCAGCAATGAGTTAAATACCTACACATATATGTAAAATATTTCTATAATATGTTGTTGATCTTGAATTTCTTTAAAGTGTTGTGACAAAGATGGCACTACATTCAGTCTACAATATTTTTTTATGACCCTCATGTTTGTAAATTATTATGTACATGTATTAGATTGGCATTATAATTAAGAATTCCCAATAAGTATGATACAATGTCCTGTCTAACCTCCTTGGTATTTCCCCAATGTTTGGAAATCCATGCCACACTACGTTCCTCAGGTTCAGTGATGTCGGCGGGCCCATCAACACTCGTAATATCTGTACCTGTAAAGAGTGATGGAAAAATTTAAATTCCTAGCAAAACAATTAACAGGTACCTCTTTATTTCATTTTTTGGGTTTTTTTTTAACTGGTTGATATAAATAAAGTACATGTAACTTATAGCAATAAAAGAAATTAATTCATCTTTATATGCTACACTGGCCATTGAAAGTTGGTAAAACTGCATTCAGTTATAAATGTAGTAGTTTTCCCTACTTTAGAAAAACTTGTTCAAAGTCTTATCTCATTTCTAGGAGATTTTTTTTTACACAATTGCAAAGATTTTTCTTTTGTAATGAACGGTGTTATTCAAAAACTTATGCTTACCACATGTTTTCCGAACACTTGCTTTATCTCCACTGAGTTTAGAATGTCTTTTAAAAGGGAAGGGCATTGAGAGGAACTTTCCTTTTCAAAAACCTACATAAACAAAACCAAATACCGGTAAGTAAGAAATCAATGATTCCTTAAAGTAATCAAGGAATACAGAGTTGTTGGATATTAGGTCTGTGTGCATGGCAATCACCTTACCTGCAGATCTGTAGTTCTACGGGAAATGCATGTCATTCTATGGCCAAATTTTCCCGTAGAGCTACAGATCTGCAGCTAACCAAAAGTATGACCTTTTTCTCACAAAGATTTTTGAATCCATACTTAGTTAAATCAGTTTAATTCCCCCTAACATAATAATTATCATAAAACAAATATTTCTTAAGCCAATTTTGAAAAGATAGTTGTGATGCTTGGTGAATCTAAGATGAATTTATTAAACATCATGGGATTCAATGGTTTATATATTGATACAGCACTAATGGACAGAACCTAACACCGGTCCAGAAACCTACCACCCCAATCCTCAAATATTTTGAACCTCTATCTAACCCACAAGGATAATAGTATGACTAAAGTGAAAACTCTGTATACTAGCTTACTTCTACATTATTTTTCAGAAATTCATGTTCTTCAGAAGAATAAAATTAAAAGTTGTATTCTATTTATTTCTGACAATCTTTTAACCCCCAGTATTGCATTGAAGTCTGAACTTGAACAAATTCAAATCTACCATAAAAAAGCATAGGTGAAAGTTTAGAAATTGCATACTAATTGGTTCTTGGGCAGGAGATTTTTAAAATACTCCATCCTATTTTCAATCTCTTTTAATTATCTCACACATGAACCTTGCTTGATCGGACAAAGAAAACAAACATTCTGTCAATGCCCTTACACTATATATACAGGGAACAATCATTCCATTTCCATTTCTATAATTAGAAACTTTATCAATATTAACACTCATGATGATATCATTGCATCAGAGTTTAGTCTTGCAAGGTGCTAAAAACAGATTTGACGTCACATGTACAGATTATATATGACAAACAAGAAAGTTCAGACAGCTACAACGTAGCATATTGCATGTATGTATGTATGTATGTATGCGTCATCGCACACACCCACAAATCGGATTCCAATGTATCGAGTTTAACAATAACGAAGGTACAAACTATATATACAAGGCTTTGTGCTGAACAAATTTCATTTAATAAAGGGTGAAATTAAAAGTTCAGTGTCAGATAAAAACTGAATTTATTCATGTACATGTACATCACATAACCCTCTAACTCTGTCACTACCCTTACTCCATCACTTTCGGGTAACTCCAAGCTGTTGAAATCAAGTGTGATCATGACATTTTTTTTGCATGCCAAAAATCTGCAATCATATGTCAACAATATACAATATAAAATATTTGAAAAATGTAAGGACAGAAATCAAAAGGCATTCATTGTTCTGATAAGGTCATTTATGTGTTTTACAAGGGCCTTATTCTGATTCTGGTAATCATTTAATTTCAATAAAATCAAATGCCATTTAAATTATATAACCTATTTTACTTATTATAACTTGGCTTAGATACAAATTGGGTTAAAACTAAATTGTAAATTTATTTTTTATTCTTTTGCATATCTTAGAGGGTGTGTATGACAGAGTTAGGTTCATCAGAAATGATGAGCTCTTGTGATAAACCTCATATTTAGTGGGGTTATTAGTTCAATAAAAAATCATTTGGATAATAATTTTATAAATTATAATGTTTCAGATTATATTTAGGAATTACAATGAAAATATATATAAAACCAAAACTTAATTTGTAGACCTTATTTTACCAGTAACATGTTCTTTGATTGGTATTATTGATACATACATCCCCCAGCGCTCTCTCTAGAATGGACGACAGCAGCTGTAGAGCTAGGATATGGTGGCACGGATCAGCTGAGTTCAGAAACTTCAGAGAATCTTCTACTGCCTGTAAATCATGTGCAATCATGAAACAAATCTCAAAAGTAATATTTTCATTTAAAGAAATGGCATTTTGATGCATACATTACATTTAAAAGTAAATACCTGGTCCATGTACCACTAACATAAACTTTGCATATTCCTAAAACACATTACATAAATTCTTGATAAGGCCCCCTTCCAAAAATTGTTTGTTTTCACTCTACATCTAACCAACTGATGAAAAGTACCCGACTCAAGATATTTCTGTTAACTATCTGAGCAAAGTACAAACCAAAGAAATCAATGAGACATACCTGTATTGCATGTATAGTTTAAAAATTGATGTCTCAACAAGGACTTGAACCTTTAGCCTTTGGTGTACTAACTGTGCTCTAAACATTGAGCTATTCAGACTTGTTATATTGACCAAAATTTACATTTTTCAGTGTCTTTGCCTGTGATATAACACTACGTATTGATTTTTTACTATGAAGTCCAATAAATTCAAATGACGTATATTTGGGGTGCAAGCGGGGTTTGCTTATTTATATTCAACTATTTAATCATACAATTGCTGAAAACTATATAAATATAAGTAATAAGGAATCATTCTTTGAATATAATGAGGTGATAATTTAGGTCCAGGCGTGGTCAAATATATCATAAAGCCCTTTGGGCTTTATTGGATTTGATCATGCCCCAACCAAACTTATCACTTCATAATACTCAAAGAATGATTCCTTATTACTTAATAATTACCTAGTCAAAGGGATTTTGTTGTTTTATTATAGATTAAATATTTTTGTCTATTTCGTATGTGTATTCAGTTTTTCTTACATTGAAGTTGATCTATTGAACCGCCAGTCAATAGACTGTGATCTATTAGACCGCTGGTCAATAAACTGTGATCTATTGGACCGCGGGTCAATAGACTGTAATCTATTGGACCAGCAATGTATTTCAGAAAAAACAATCTAGGTTTTGAATTTATATGTAAAAACTAAAATGTAATTAGGTAATAAAACAATCATTTAATGCCTGAGCAGTCAATAGGCAAGAAATTATTTCCCTTGGTGCAGGGAACAGCTCAGTGTGTTCTATTGCCTCAGGAAAATATTCTGATCTATTGACTGCTCAGGCATTCAATAACTGTATAATACCGCATGCAAATTATAACACTGTTTCATATTCCTCCTCTAAGAGTTTATCAATAAAGCCTATTATATACAGTTCTCATGCAGTCTTTGAATTCACTAATGAGGAAATGTTAGATGGTGAGGAGATCCATCATTATTATTTGTACAATTACTCCCAAAAAGGGGCACAACTCCAACAAAGCCTGGGATCTTCATTCACTAATTAATACATGCACTTACAGAAAGATGAACCTCTGGTATCCATTCAAAGTAATTCTTGTGTTTCATCCAAACGCCTTCCTGATGCTTTGACAACAGGTGCTCTTCCACCTCAAAGAGTATCGGAGACATAGACTCCACACAGGACAGAAAGTAATCATAGCCATCAGTTACTGTCATTTCTAGGAATTCACAAAATAAGGACAATCATTATCAGACAAAGATTTGGTATATCCAATAATATATATAAAAAAAAAAACAAAAAACAAAAAACCCAAATGCATATCATTTATCCTGGCAGTGAGCACACAAGTTGAGCAAAATTCCCTCTCCTTGTCAGGACTTAAAAAACATAATGACATATGCATTCATCCACTTTGGGAATTAAGATTTCAATACCTTCAAATCTTACCAGTATCTTTATTTATTTCATGCCACCATTCACTATAGTAATGTTACATAACCTACTTATCGATCTACCGGTACTTCCATAATTCATTTTGGTAGTAATTTCAGCAGTAATATTTGAGAAACTTAGATTTTATCCTTAGATATGTATTGCCTTTGTGATTTTTACAATTAAAACATTTAAAGATAATATCCAGTAACCTACGAGCATCCAGAAATGACACCCATTGAAAACCAAATATTATAATTAATGTAATCGCCTTAGTGAAGGATAATTGCATATACACATACAGCTGTAATAGGATGGGAAAATTAAATAATGATGGACCAGACCAGGATTTGAACCTTATAGGCCCCCTGAATCTATAGTCAGGTGCTTTACCCACTGAGCTATTCCTCCCCCCTTAAATGATCCTTGCCCTTGAAGATCACCCCAGGCTATTTCCCCTGGCAGAAGTTAATGTAAACCTGTCAGTTCCAGGGGTTGGCAAGGCACCAAATTTAACAGGATGGGAGAAATATTAATGAAAGAGCAGCCGAGGATTTGGTCTGACTGTCTCACAGATAGTAATGGCCAAAAAAAAATCAGAAATTCTTGAGTGACATCTGCTAATATGACCTCATAATGTATACAGAGCGCACAACATACATTTAGTGTTATGAATACATAGATAGGCACATCCAACTGTGCATGTTTCTGATTAATCTATTGCAATTTGATAGTGAAAATGCGATTGTGTTTATATACTGGCTTCAACCTCAACAGTACGATCACACCATAAAACATATTATACATAAACTATATATCTGTACTTTCATGTTATAAATACATGGGTTTTTTTTTTTGGATACATTGTACCTGAGAGACAACAGCGTGCTTGTTCCCAATTAATGAAGCCATCTGAGGTTAAACAGGAGACTCCATCCTCCATCTTCTTTCTGCTTCTTCCAGCCTCCACTATCAAAAAGTGAACTTTTGGAGATAGGCATGTTTTTAGTAGTAAACTTTCCATAGGCTGGTTTCAAAATTTTTCAAAAATTTTGTAGCACTGTTTATTCAATGTCACATTACAGACATGCACATTGAACAGCTGATAAAACAGTTGTCGTCTAAACTAAATTTGGAAATGTTCGCATGGTTACATGTAGTAACGGGGCACGGGTGCTCAGATGTATCTGAAGTTGAATTTTGTGATTGACAGCTATTGCAGTACAGTTTACAATACACATGTTGTTTATAACCTAATGCATGACAGAAGAGCCAGTGATGAAATCCTTGTGCAATAAGAAACAGAACAGAGGACATTCGGAACATATGAGCAAAATTCTAAAAGTAAAATCGTTTCAGGAAAGTTAATATAATTTTTTAAAATACATAAATTCCAGAAATCGACCGACACAGGGCAACGTCTGAGGTAAAGACATAAAAGAAAAAATGGAAATAGTAAGGAATTTTTTCCTTTACATAAAATTTAATCCGGAATAACATGACTGTCTTTTTTTGAATTTTAAAAATTGTTTACAAATTGAAAGTGGGAAATAAGAAATCGGCACGCTAGCGGCTGGCTAGGACTTGGAGACATGTCTTCAAAACGCAAACTTGGAAATGAGGTTGATGAAACCGTGAAGGTACATTATTGATTTTGACATTTGAACCTTATTTAGCACTGCATAAGAGATTGATCTTTACCGCAAGTTGGTGCATAGTCAGACCATGTCACATTATTTCCCACTGTTCATATTTAAAATGTTAATTCATGACATTATTGATTAATGTACAGAACCTGATGGTTGTTTGGCATCAAGTTGATTGCTTAAACATTTAGTAGTTTTATAGTTTTGCATTAAATATGTTATTCAGTGATTGATGCTTTTCATCTTGGCTCAAACTGACAAACAATATGAACAAGGCAACGGGAGATAACTCCTGATTTTATCTACAGTTGTAAATTTCATTGTACTAAAACTTACTCAGATCCCACTAAAGTTTTCCTTTGCTTTTCATTTTGATTCTTGAACACTTTTGTGCACAGCATACAAAGATCTGAGAGCATGATTAAAGGGGTTGCATACCAAGTTACATTAGTACCCCTACCAAAATGGTTAAAACTAATTTGATATACATGCGCATGTAACAAAGTACATTAATAATGAATCAAAATCATTTGTTCCTGGTACTTTGCTATGTTTTACTGTACCTGCATGATATTGAATACATGAAGCTTCTTCTTGAGTTGAAATATAAAAGTTTAAATGTTTATTTTATTTCAGAAGA
This sequence comes from Magallana nippona, assembly GCA_033439105.1. Taxonomy (NCBI): domain Eukaryota; kingdom Metazoa; phylum Mollusca; class Bivalvia; order Ostreida; family Ostreidae; genus Magallana; species Magallana nippona. The sequence continues at coordinate 44,667,290 of CM065923.1, read as the reverse complement.
AACACTGCATGTGTGTCCTTAATAAGGAACAGATATTTCAGCTATTGTCAGAGAGTGAATCTCGTCTTATAGAAAGAATGGATGTGGGTAGTGGAAATCATGAATCTCAGGTAATAATAAATCAGATAAAAGTAGTACTGTTAATATGGAAATTTCTGCACTGAGGTAATATATGCAAAAAGAGAGGATCTGTGTAAACAATCACATGTAGCTAAATTACGCTGGCAGCACTTGTATTTCTTAGAGAGAAATCAATTCATTGTTCGGATCTTAAGGCTCCTGCAATCATATGTTGTTTTTCCCTGTCTATAATCATTGACCTGTTATTATTCATGAACAATATCTCACAACAGCATAAGACAATTAATCCTATACCTTTATAGCATGGTTTGAGGGCAAGTTGTGTTTTATATGGAATCTGAAAATAAAACTGTTGTATAGGCCGGCCCTAGGGATATACCGGTCATACTGAAGGTTACAGGCTGGAGTGCAGGGATGGAAAAATCAAAAATGCATGCTATTCTTGAACACGATGAATATTTTTTTAATACCTATTACAATGTATCTTTGCCGGTGTATAAAAATGATAAATGAAATAAACCAATTTGATATCTCATTCATCACCAAGGAATCTGTGAATATTATTTTTAAAATGTGATTTAAAGACTTCTCAAAAATGTGACTTTTAATTTCTAGTAAATCAAAACATTTTAAATGGTTGAATTTTCACATGGAATATGTAAAAGTAAAGAATGAAAATTTTTTGCTGACCAATGCTGATTTTGGAAATTAAACTGACTTTTGCTGTTAGCATGAATTTGATATAAGCATGTAGGATGTTACTGTGTTTTATTGTAATCTGTATACAAAAAAAGGCCAATTATGTACGATGCATTTTTTTTCAAAAGATGATAAAAATGTAAATTGTTACAAATCTATTGTAGGGAGAATCTCAAAAATCTAATGTGCAGTGCCATAATTTCCCTGTCAATAGTTTCCCTCTACAAGGCCTCAACAACAACAGCAGCAGCATCAACAGAAACCTGTCTCCTCAGCAGTGTGTGAGGTGCCTGGCAGGGGAACCGGTAAACCGTTTTATTCAATCAATGAATGTTGCAGCAGACCTTCTGTTTGTCTGTCGGTCTCTATGTAGAATTTAAAAGCCTTAACCATGACGATAAAGGATTTACATGTTTATTCTATTCGATTCTTTGAGATTTTAACTTTGATTGTTTAGCTTAAAAATCCAATATATACTCTATTTAGCTCACGTGTTCACCATTTATTCCGAACCTATATGATATGCCATATTCTTATACATCTGTAAGGTATTGAATGTTTAACCCATGTTATTTGGTAATATTTTACTACCGGTAGTTCTGGTGCTTTTTTACAGGGTCATTTCCGGCACGTGAGCAGTTGAGATTTATGACAGCTTATTATAATCACAGTCAGCAGAGCTCAGCAGTGTGCTCCTATCAAGATGCTCATTTACCAGGAGTCAAAGACCAATGTTGTCACCATTTTCATTTTAAGTTGTCATATCTTCATGTGAAATGCTCCTATTATTGTTGGAGCAAATGCTTGAAAACATATTTTTATGTTCTCTGTATATGAAGGAAATTCTGTTATCATGACAGTCAGATGAATTACATTATCAAGAAATGCAAAAACATATTTTGAATATGCAAACAAATGTTTATGTTTATAATTACATGAATAACTATGTAAAAGGTACAGAAGTGTAGCTTGGGTTGGCAGCCAGTAGAGCCGTAGTTCATTCACATTTTACTACTGATGTTGTCACTCTAATTGCCTCTGAAACTTTATGTTTATACTGATTAAAATAGAAGCTACTTGATCTGCTCATAAATATAACACACTTCATAATCACTTTTGAGGTTAGAGTGTTCAAAGAGAAAGGATGAAGCAAGTAAAGAGATACATTTGTTTATTGAAAGTATTTTTTGGTACATGTATAAAATATTTTCAAAGAATGTTAATGTCATATTTTTAACATATGTTTCTTTTTTCATAGTGGAAAGGTTAGGACTCTAAAAACAAGTTTTTTGTTCCTTGCTTAAAAACTGGATGATGATGCATTAATCAATTTTACTGATGCCCTTGTGTACGTTTTATGTTTTAGGCACATGATATTTTTACGGTATGAGTGAGCTACTAACAGAATCAACCCTTGTTTTATACAGATGTTCTGTATCGTTGTCATTACTTGTGTTTGGTGCTTTATTATACACATGTATTGGTTTTATTTTTACTTTTATACATTTAATTGTGAGTGAGGATTGCAACAGACTTTAAGAATGATCTCACTGTGTAGTCCATGTTATGTATACCTGTCTCATTTCATATTTGAGGGGGGCCTTTGAGGGTACATGTACATAATTTCTAAGGAAAATAAGATATGTATTGGTGTGGTTTAATCAACTTTACAAATGCTGCAAATTAGGAGTTATTGCCCTTGAGCTGCAGTATTCACACATATTGACATTTTAGAACTGTTGAAACATTTTATAATTTGAAACAGATTAAGAATATGCACTATACTTAATTTAAATCTAATTTGAGTTTAAAGTGAAATGTCTGATAGTTTTGCAGCTGTATGAACAATTGATGTAGTACATGTAAAGATATTGATGGAATATCAAAGTAGGTTTTAATATGTTTATAACAATCACTTCTTTTACTCAGGAATCCATATTATAAATCCAAAGCTCTGTAAAAATTGTATTCCATGACCTTATTCTTTCAATGTTACTTATAAAATAAGCTTCCATTTATGGTCAATTAAGATTTTGTAAATCATGGCTATTGAGAAATTCAGACTTAAACAATTTTATGCAGGGTTTTATTTTTTTTTTAAATTTTATTTTCTATACCTTCATTTTGATATACATGTATTTGGTTTTCATTTCCTTTTGTCATATTTTGTCTGATTTTACATAGGAAAGATTATCATTACCTGGTATATTCATTTTTTCTTTACGTAGGTAAGCAATTTGTTTACATGTACCGTACTTGTATACTTGATTTGCAAAGATGTACACTAGGTATACAAACACTGGTCTGTATACATAAAAGATACCGAAACATGATTTGATATTTTGTATAGAGAGTATTCATTGATTGCTTTTTAAAGAATACTTGGAAGACCCACCTACCATATGGCAATGTTAACAATGTTATTAAGCAATTTAAAACTTTAATGTATATTGTTTCTGCCAACATGAATGTGGATGCATGTAGTTGCCATGTTTCCTTCATGATAATTGAACACGTTGCCCATAGTACACAGAACATAGTAAATAAGACAGGTCTAATGCCTTTTAGTTCGATCATAAATTACAATTGCAAAATATGATTTAAAATAACTGAATCATTAAAGCATGCTAAAACAACAATTCTTACTAATGTTGTTGTAAATTAGGAAAAAATTAATATATAAATATATTGTAATAGTCGATAGTATTTGTTGGGATCACACCACACCCCTGAAGAAGCGTTAATCTTTAAACAAAAAAGTCACAGTTACTGGTAAATTTTGAAAATGCCATACAATATTCTGTTCACAACTGTACCAAATTCTTTTATTTCTAAGAAAAAAATTGAATGTTGTGTTTAAAAATGTGTTGCAAAATAATATTTTCAATGTATATAATTCCCTATTTAGCTCACCTGAGCTAAAAACTCAAGTAAGCTGTTCTGATCACATTTTGTCCAGCCTCCATCTGTTCGTCATCCGTCCGTCTGTCTGTAAACTTTTACATTTTCGATTTCTTCTCCATGCAGACCAACAGGGCCAATTTCAACCAAATTGGGCACAAATCATTATTGAGTGAAGGGGATTCAAGTTTGTTAAAATAGGGCCACACTCCCTTTCAAGGAAGTCATGACCCCCTGGATAGAATGGGGCCACGATGGGGAGTTTAATTTTTACATAGGAATATATGGAGAATATATGGAGAAAAATCTTTAAAAATCTTTTCAAAAAACCAATTGGCCAGAGAAGCTATAACTTGTTTGAAAGCATCCTCAGGTAGTGAAGATTCAAGTTTGTTCAAATTTTGATCCCATGGGGTACGATGAGGCCACAATAGGGGTTGGGTGGTGAATTTTTACATAGGAAATGAATTTGATTATTCTCAAAATATCAAATGTTATATATGGTATTACTTATATGCAAGCATCTTGACATTTTTTGATTCTCAAATTGTTTATCATGTGACCCCTGGACAATTCTTTGGCCAAACAAGGGGATTAAAATTTGATGTAGGATTATATTTATAAAAGAAATATTAGATGTTGTTATTTTTATTCCTTCCTTTGGACTTTAACTACTTTATTCACCCATGTTCTTATAAAATTTCAAATTTGTTTTAAAATTTTCAATGTGATTGTGTATCAAAATAAAATTATATAAATCTCTACTGTTTTATCATTGTAAACATTGCATGAAAAATGTTGATATCCTGTAAGGTATGCACAGACATATTGAGTTTGATACATGTATCAGTTTGCTTTGATCCTCTTCAAATGAAATGTCCTCCTTAATTTTTGTACGAAAAAATCACAAGTTCTAGTACATTACATAATTTTAATATAACCATGTATGAAGAAGTTCACCATCAAAATATGTGCCATATTTTTTATAACCAATCTTTAGCAATGTTATCAGACAATGGGCAATCATATTAGTCTGTTGTCTTTTTCAAATGACAATAGCATTTCCATATAACAGACGATTTTACCACTACATGTACTTAAAGGTGTCATTTGTCTACCTATACCAAGTTGCGCTAAAAGCTATAAATATTAACCAATTTAAAAAGTAGATAAACGCTATCTCTATTGAATAATATAAAGTCAAAGTTCAAGCAAATGTACTATATTCTTCCTATTTTAAACACCCTGGGTTTTTAGAAAATGACAAAAAGAGGGAAGTTACTGCATGGCTATTTAATTTCACAAAACAAACATTAATAGTAAAAACAAATACGGTATATAAACATATACATTATAAGTGATTGCATTCTTTTTTAATGCACTTAACTTTTCAAACTATTAAGCAAATTTTAAACTTGTAACACATAATCTTCTGGACAAGTCTTTCCAAAATGAATACTGATATGTTCTTTGTTATAGGGTAATGAAAAAGGTACATGTACCTATTTTTGGACAAGTGAAAATAACAAAGAGGGCATTTATTGGTGCTTGGGCTTTAAATTAAAAGAACACATTATTAGTAAATAATATTGTAACATCTAAGTAACAAAAAAACCCATTATGTAACAGAACTTGCTGTGACGCTCATTTTGAGATTTCACTACGCAACCTTTACATAAATTGTATAACTGCCAAGGTTTCCTGGCTAAGTAACTTAAACATACTTGTTTACTTCATGAAATGATTAGAGGATTATCATGTACCAGTTTACCAGATAATGCAAATCCCTCATTGAAGGAAAATATGATAGAAACAAAGAACTGTGTCTTATTTATAGAAGTAATTTTATTTAATCTTTAATGATTAATGGTCACAGAAAATCAAAACATATACAAACAGGTGACATAGCACCAAATTCTTATAATCTAAAATTCAAATTAAGTCCAGACTGTTAATAGAATATGTATATTTTAAAAAACCTAAGAGCTTAATGTAATAAGCCCTTGATAAACTAATAATAGTGTTATCCTCAGTGTTTGAAAACACACTGAAAAAGAACCATAACGGACAATAAGAAAGAACCACAATTCCGTCAAGAAAACATATTCGAAAATATTTGACTGGATTTCTTTCAAAACAGGACAGAATGAAGTATTTCCCCTCTGCATAGCTTTTGAGTATATTTGAAACATTGTTCATTTGTATGGCTGCAGTTGAACGTACAATGAAGTACATTATAAGCTATAAACCATGTAACAGTTGAACTAAGAGTGTGATATAGAGAAAGGCATATGAAGGCCAAAAGTTGTACAAGCTAGCGCTTCAGACTTAACTACACCTGATTTATACATGGCAGCACTACACAGAACAAAACAAGCTAACAAATGGTCTGACTACTGTCTGCAGGTGCCCTTACAAAGAAAGATGTCCCTATGTACGGTTAAAGATAATACAAACTAATGACATTCTTAATACAACTGTATTACATTACAAAACGTTATCTCTACTCTTTATATGATGTTAAATATTTATTATACCGCTCAATATTAAAATACACTGACATCTTCAAAACTAGCATGTGGCCCCTAAAACATTTATGATAAAATCTCGCAATTATATGATTGTATAAGTAAAATGTACAGCTCATGTAGCATCCACACAAAATAACATTCATTCCAGGAGAAAACAATGATTTTCTTCTAATGTAAAACAATATGAATCTTTACCTTAAAACATGAGTTTGCATGAACATCCCAGACATAATGATTTATTTAATTTAAATATATAACATAGCTGAAATTGTAGTGCCCAAATTAGAAAGAGCATACTAGACATCAATTAAAATCATTTACTAATTTAACATGAAAGCTTATCACTCTAAAACAAAATTGCACTTCTAAAACTGTTCTGACATAAGATGCTTTTTTTCAAAATTACAGCAGAATTTAATTCATATCAATTCAATAGGCATAATGACAAATAAATGAGATTCCAAAGACCGAATGTAGGACCAACTCTGAGGATTCAAATGCTTCAGTCCAATAAATTGTTGCTATGGCGAGATTTGTCACCATGGCAATGAAATTATCACAGTTTCCTGTCTCCTAGCGACTGCTGTCTGGAAGACAATAATGGGGTTGATGATATCAGATGGCAGTTTCTCTTCCGCACACTAAATGATGATATCTGTAATTGCCTAACTGCAGGTCCTTTTTTATATCCCATTTCCTCACCTGACGAACCTCTAATAAAACACTGGTAACTCTGCATCTTACAATACAGAAAATTCGACAAAAAGTGAGAGTTGTTCGAGGGTATGGCATGCTGACTCCCTGTGTGTGATATTGCTATAGTGGTTTGATTGGCGGGGGGTGGGAGGGGCACTCAGTGGTCCCGCTGATCTTCTAAGCTCTCCCTGCTCCCCGCCCGTCCGATTTCCTGAACTATTTCTGCATGCTCATCCAGCATCTGCTCAAACTGTTTTTTCCTCTTTTCAGCATTTTCCTAGAATTATATATTGAGGCCAATTATAGTTATCGTCAACATCTTATGAAAAATGTACCACGGTTGATAAAATCACAATCAAACTTATGGCATTTATTTCATGGGGAAGAAAAAATAAAAATCATTATGAAAATTCAAAAAGATTATTATTATGTGTTTTTAAGGTAGCTCACTACACCATGAAATAGTTTCTTAAATCAGTAGAAAATTACTTGATTATGATAGATAGCATGATGCATAAGTATACAAGTCAAATAGGCAAAAAATAGGCAGTTTTGGATAAAAATTATGTTTTCAAAAATTTAATCTTATCAGTAAATATGAACAAAAGCCCCAGGCAGATTTGAACTCATGATCTGCAGTTCACAAGCCTGATACTTTAACCACTGAGCTATGATGATATTCAACCAAATTGATATATACAATTTAACAAAACATTTAAAATTGCGATCTTATGACATAGTGTCTTAAAAAGTATAAGTTTTGATGTAGTGAGGTACCTTAAGCTACATGCTGTGGGAAAGGTACCAACATGCTGTATATGTACCAGTTCTTGAATAACATGCATGATGTTTAAAATGACAGGTGGGGTGTGAAATGAATAGGCAGTTTTTTAATACATTTCTATACATGTATTTTCTTTTATTCATCAATCAATTCTTCTGACTTTTATTGTTTTCATTTTGGTCCAATTAATCTTTATCTATCTTGGACACCTGCTCATTAGTATTGATTAGGGTTAAATGTTAAAAGATATTACATGTAGTCTAAAACGCAGCTAATTATAAGTAATATCAACTGATTGTTATACTGAGCTACAGACAAACACACAGACCAATATATGAGGTCTGACCTCAGTCCAAGATGAGTGGATTTATATGAGGAGTAGTGGTTAACCAGCTCATAAACAACAAATCAAACTGTTATCAGGTCATCACCATCTCAAAGAAAGGTGTTCACCATTATCACAGACCAACTCTCAAATTGTCCTCCCAAACACAAGCTGTCTTACAGCCCCATAGATTACCATTTCTATTTATTTCTTCTTCATATGAAATGCAAAATATTTAAAGGGTGCTGTTCAGCAGATAATAATATCATTGCCTTCATTCTCCATGCACTTCAGTGGGAATTTATTTTCATTCAAGAAGCCTAAAAAGTCATTAAACTGCCTGACGTCAGGCCGGTACTGTGCTGTTGTTTTGTGTGGGTGATGGATTGCTATAGACCAGGCTGCTGAGTATTACACAGTACACACACAATTCATCATGGATTCTGGGGCAGAATTCATCAAATCCATCTGAAAATCTGAGCCACCCACAGCTTCAAAATAATGTCAGTCACAGAAATAGTATCTTTCTTTTTTCACCCATGCAATAACCTTCCCTGGATTAAGTAGACAGAAGATCAGATATAAGACCAACTAAGTAATGAAGCAGGGATTAAGTGACAGCTTTTTCTTTTAATTGTTATTCATTCAATAAAATTTAATAACAATTATTCAAATAAAAATCTTATCAATTTTGTCAATTCTTGCATTAAAAATGTACTTTTCTTTGCTGTCTTACTGAATGATATATTTATTCGAATGAATAGGCATTTACTATTGGTAATCAAAATTCAAGTAACACTTCATATCACTGACAGAATTATAACCCTTGACTCTGGAATAATATAAAGCAAAAGAAAGAAAACTACACTTAATCATGCTTTCCATGGTACTAATACATATATTTCCTTAGAGAAGCATTTTTAAAACATCACAATATCAACATGCAAGAGACAATAATGACACATGCTGGACTGAATATAAGGACCATCAAACTCAAGCCTTGTATAGCAAGGAACATGCTATGAAGAAAGAGATCTTGTTAGTAACAGGAGACAATTAGGGAGGGTGAGGTGGCCTGCTTGAGCTTGCATGGTGAAAGAGTCTACAGAAGGAAGGGAAGCAACTGTTACCTTTATGGTTTCTATGTAGGCTTGCGATAACCGCGTCTTCTCCACCTTTTCACTTATTGAAGTCTTACGAACATTGCCTTTAATGGGAGTGGCTAAAAGAGAGCAGAGATATTGGGATAAAGAAGAAATCATCACCAAATTTACAGGCTTTCCCTCTGTATGACCTTTACTCCAAGGAAAATAATGTCCAACCACTCAAAGAAAACCAAGACCATAATGAGAAACTACCCAGAGAATGACTCAGACTCCTGTATATAATAAGCAAAAATATGCACCATGTATGAACAGATCTACAATATATGCCTGAAAAAACACTCAGTTTTCTCCCACACAGTCAAGCAGTATATAATGAATGCTGATTTTTCAAACCTATTTTTCCCTGTGGTAGACAATTCTTAGAAATATCATGGATATCATTGTTATGTGTTGAGGCCTCTTTTTGTCTACTTAACCACTTGACAAGTAATTTCCTCCGGAGCTGTTCTTTTTCTCCATTGACAACCCAACCCTTTGGAATTACCAGGAACCTGTATTAACATCTCCTGTTTAAATGGTACACTGCCATGTCTCTTGACAATTTACACAAATTGGGGACCACAGGCATACAGAATCATTTTGGACTTCGTAATTAAGAACAAGTCAAAAACAATTCAACCCATCCCAATGCGTCTAACTTATCATTTTTTTTTTTTTAGATATTCATGACTGCTTTCAATCGTTTAAGTCTTTAAAGATATATGAATTTGTACCTGGTTGCTTAAGCAAGAATTTTTGGCTTTCAAGATACTGGTACTATATGAAAGTTCTAAACAATTACCTTTGTCAATTTTCAACTGTAAGTAATCTGATGTTTTTAAAGATTGTAAAGCCTTTCAAACCACTTAACACAATTCTCATATTACATTGTACATCTATATATACATAAAAACATCTTTAAAAAAGATGTCTTTTTCACATAGGGTTAATGTCTTGTAAAGAGTTACATTTTTCTTCAAAAATTTCTTATCTTTGCTTGTTATTAAGTTACAACTGAATCACCTTGATAATGTCAGAGAGAGAGAGAGAGAGAGAGAGAGAGAGAGAGAGAGAGAGAGAGAGAGAGATATTTTGTTGTATCATTCTGCTTAGTGGTAATTTTTCTTATCATCACTTGGTGCATTTCGATCACATAAGAGCTTGCACCTAGTGCTAGTTGACATTCCTTCACCTAAAGTACATAAAATTTCTACAGCATTCTCTCCAACCATGAAAGCCTTCACGGGATGTAGATTTTTATAGCTTCATAGGCATAATCTGCTATATCCATTCATCACAGCTGACAATCAAAATACCACAAATAAACACATGAAACATTGGAAATCCAAAATAAACCATACAGCCTTTAGAATACACCATTCTTTACACATTACAGGGAGGAATACAAATTAACCCTTTCATCTTTAGTCATGTAAAGTCTGAATCACTGACATGAAGAAAATGAAAAAAGTTCATTTCATGATTAGAATATGTGTTGATCCCAAAGAATGAATTCAAGAGAAAACCTTATTTGCATGATGATGTCAGTTATCTTATAAAAAAAATATTTTAATCAAAACCATTAAAATGAAACACAAATATGCACACTTGATGGTTAATACTCTAGTAAAAGCACAAGTTGCACATCAGCCAATAATCGTATACATACGCTCTTGAAGTTCCTCTTCAGGGGAGTCAATTTCCACCTGCCCAGCCTTTCCGTGCTCATCAGCCACTTCAATTTCAAAGTTATCCTTTTTCTCCTTCTGCAAGGTTTTTTCCACGGTGTCCATCATCTTGTTGGGCGGATTAGTCTGCTCTTGACTGTTGCCGGAATCTTGTCCAGAGCTTAGTTTCATGGAGATTTGCACCTGCTTCCCTCCTTCTGAAAATAAAAGAAGCTGGGATTGAAATTTACCATTGTTCTTCTAATAATGTTCCTTGGATGTATTTTAATAATCAAGATTACCAAATTCTTTTGCAGAAAATGATGCAATCCAGTAGAAGTAATACTTAGAATATTGAAAATCTTCAAATTACTCATTCTGTGTGATAATGAGTAAACTCGACACTTAAACACGTGCTCCAATTTCTTAAAAGGAGCTGGAATTTTTTGCAAGCAAAAGCGCAACATTGAAAAATTGTTAAAATCCCACAGAATAAAATTTAAAAATAGATGCTTTGCAAATGTTGCTTAGCAATAAATCTGTTCTCTCCTCTTGAGGTCCTTAGTCAACAGTGGAAGGAAACAGACATACTAAATCTGAATATATAATTATAATGTATTATTTGAAGAAAGTGACACCCTGACATAGAAAATACATCTTGTTCCAAACTTTGCAGAGCAAAATGTGCCAGTCTGCCATAATAAGTTCTCAGCAAGGAGTCAGATGTAGCTGAAAATAGCTGCACCTCTCTCCATCTCCTACACAAAGTGTCAATTATCACTCTACTACTGTCAATTAGTTTTCAGCTAATCAGTGTAAAAAAGGAATTGGCTTCAGAATGGTTAGAAGAATTTTTTTATCTTGTCAGTACTTTCTCTCTCTCCTCTCTCTCTTTCTCTCTCTCTTTTTATCTCTCTATACCAGAAAAATAATGCATCTTAACTAATAATGACCATTTTATTTTAATCTAGATCTTGTAGATTTCCTATGGATAAATTGTGACTTATATATATCAACAACAGTTGGTAAGATTCTTAATCCTCACAGAGACGGTTACTTAACCACTAATCAGGGTCCCTACTAAACCACTAATCAAGGTTCGATTTGTTTGGGTTAACATTCATTCACTGCATGATTTAACACCATGTAGTGTTACTTCTGCAAGGCAGATATCAGCTCAGACAAATGTCTCTCCAGGATTATTATTGAACACGATACACAAAGACACAAGAATTGAACCCCGATGTTTTGGGGATATTTCACCGACTACATCAAACAGCAAGAAACCCATTCTTAGCACATCACATTTTTTACTTTTTATTAATTAATTTTTTATCAAAGTTCTCCTCAGCAGGTAACCTATAGGTCTGTGCATAGAGAAAAGATCCAGGAAATTAAAGTTTCCCCGTAGAACTGCAAAGTCATTACATTGTGTAAACACACTGTGGACTGCCTTCATTTATTTTTACTTAATTAAATCTAGCAACAGAACGGGTTGAACACACTCCATACACCTTAAATAGCGGATAGCGGACAAAGCCCTGTTGGATTCAGATTTACTGACACTGTAAACATTTACATGTATTATCTATTTAGAGTAAAACAATCTTATACTCTTAAGAAAAACACAGAAGAAAAAAATCCATATAAAATCATCAGGAGAAGAGCTCTGGGCATTTTCTCATCCTCATACAAGTATCACATCATTAAGAGAGAGGAAAAATAGCGGAAAATCTTATGGCAAAAAAATCAATTAATACCATGCAGATACTTCAAGATGTACAGATCTTTTGTTCATTTAATACATACATTTCAGAAGACTGTTTCAAGTTAGTTGTAAATCCGCAAATCTGCTCACTTCAATATTGACTTAGAGAACAGCTTAGATTATAGCTGTCTGCGAATGCAAAGAATATTCATAAAATGAATATTGGTAAAAAGAAGAAAATTGTCACTTACATGAAAGCGATGAAGCAAAAAATGACCTCACATTAAATTACAAATCTGAACCTCAGTGACGCAAATGCAACCAGGGTAATCCCAAGGCAGAGATTTAAACACGCTTGCAAACCAAATGAAAAATCGCCCTTAATGCATATTTATTGGGTTGTGTTTAATCTTGACACACACATAAAATACTTAAGACTTTTTATTGGCTAAATGAATTATTAATTTTATAGAATATTGAAAAGGAAATTATTGAATTGTAATCAAATGAATGGCAAGATCAACTTTTAGCTGCCACACTTTAATTAAGACCCAATAATTTCTAATGAGTCCAAAGAACCCGATCTGTGTATATGAGAAGTGGTACCTTACGCATGTATAAGGACTGCGAGATGGAGATTTCTGGCAGCCGATTTCCCGCACCAAGCACTGCTACATCCAAGTCTGTGACAGATGCCCTACACCCCATTCATCATTACCAGTCTTGTAATATCATTTTGGCAGGAAATTTTTCAATCAATTTTGCTAAGCAAAGATTGGGTTGCTAAAAATATTCCTGAGATATTTGCCCTTGCTTATTGGGAATGTATTTATTAACTATAAGCATCTTTGGCGTATGCATGTTCAACAATGAATATTGATGACAGGTAAAATATTACAGGATAAGGGATCGAGCTTATATTTCCTCTATTATTAATATACTTCTGATATACAAATAAAAAGTGATATTAATGCCACATATCACTCTTTATAAATCGGAAGTTACATCCAATCTCTCTCTCTATCACTGTCTCTATGAAAGCATTTTTCCGATAACCATGGTGACAGTGGACAAAAACTAATTTGAGCCTGCAAGCATAAGAAAAATAATGGGTAGATCTCACAGTAAAATGAATTATACAGAACTATTCATAACCTTTAGCAAGAGGCAAAATCAATGTCTGAATCCAAGACAGTGACATAATTCAACATGGAGACACGGATAGATAATTAAGTTTTTTGGGAATCTATTCATGGTCGGACCTGATCAAGAACATCAAGATTTAGATTTGTTGATTGCCTGACTTCATCACTGTACATGAGACCTGAATAACATGCTTAAAGTAAAGAATAACCCAATCTACGCGGCTGTCATTGATTTCTCTGTGTCTAAGTGTATTAGGGTAAAAATAACTTCTTGTTCAGAGTGAAACGAGAAATTAAATGAAATCAATGCCACTGAAACAAGAAAACGCAGGATTTGAGGACAGTCGTTTACTGCTCACTTAATTAGCCATACAATGCGATGTTTTGCCAGCTGATCCCCACTGTCTCCTGCATCCTGTAATAAGCAATATATAATGGCCCTTTGGTTGGTCTGTTTGCTTGTTTGGAGGGATTTTTTGGTTGGTAATGGTTTACTATCAAATGACATAAAGGAATCAATAGATCATTTGTTCTTTCTTTTTCCTTTTTCTGTTTTCTACTTTATTGTTCTTTCCTCTCTAAAAGTTTCCTATTTTTTATCCCTCTCTCTCTCAAGACTCTTGGCATTGCAAACGATCTCTATCAATTATCTATTTACGTTTTAACTGTTAGAGTGTGAGAGTGATAACTAGCTCAATGAACTTGTTCAATCTCGATCATCAGATTAGGGAGATTGCAGAGAATCAGAAGTCTAATCTTTGAAATAATTGCATGTACCTTTAGTTAAGTCTTATTTCTCTGCACTTTACTTCATAGAATGAGGATGTGAAGTACATAGCAATGGCCCAATAATCCTCCATAGGACATGGTAAGTTATCGGTATGTATGAATTCAGTTCAGAAATATCTATTTCCATATACAAGTCATTAACAGTTTAGATAAAGTAACCAAATTAGAGGTCTTTAGATCAACCTTAAAAACAGGAATACAGTGTACTATGCCTAAAAATACCAATCTACCAGTTACTGTACTAATTATTCAACACAGTACAAAGTCCTAAAGGTAAAGAACATTCTTTTCAATGACTTTTGGTAAAAAAAATACTTAATTTGAATAAAGCTAGATTTTGGTTACTTTTCATTTAAAAATGTCTTACCTTTTATAGACAGAGCAAAAGGCTCTAGCAAGTGACCATGTAAACTATGCCTGTTGGAGGACAGAGTTTTATGATAAATATTTACACCCTTGCTTATTTAAAAGGGCACATTAATCCTGTACCTTACAACATTAAAACCTTGATAAACAAATCTACCAACCAAAAAGTACACATTCTCTTTATCCTCTTACTTAATACAAGGTCATTAGTTAAGCATGCGTCTTAAGTCTAGAGGTTGCAGGTTCAAATCTCTAGCAGACCTCGGTTTAGTGAACAATTGATTCATGATCTGAGTAATAGTGGGGGTCAATTTTCAGGACTGAGATTTCATTAAGTTCAAGTTCTTTATTTCTATAAGACAATTGTCTCATAGATTCTTTGGTTAATCTAAGCTGATTTAGACTAATGACGTATATCTCACAATAAACAAAGTCCATTTATAAACCTTGCATAGCAAACCTAAATATAGCATAAAATCATTGACAGCAGCATTTCTGCAAAGAAAGTACTCAATACACAATGGTTACTTTACATTTTGAGGGACATACCGCTTCCAAAAAACATAACACTGATTCTGTTATCATCTTAGTCTGTATCAATAATTGATGTCCAATCAATTCTACTGAGAGAACTTGACAGTTACTGTATAAAGACTGGTATATTTGGTAGGTTATTTAACCTTTAAGTCAGCTAGTACAAAATACAAGTCTACACACCTGTTAACAGCTAATTGTCAAGTACATGTACCGGTACCAGGTTTACGATTATCAAAATACAAGCATTATAAGAATACAATACATCGATAAGTCACCTGAATCTATTTTATCCAGTTTCCTTCCTACTGCAATTTGAGTTTATCACTTCTCCATTATTCACATCACAAGAATTTCCAACTCTGATTTTAACACTGCATTATTCAAGCTAATCTACGGGTATTTATTGACATATCCTGAATTTATAATTGCAACACTATACAGTTTACTCACATGTCTACTAAATATATATAAATAAATGCCACACAATCATAAATAGGCAGCACCTGTGCCCTTTGATGTAAAACATACAGCGATTGTTCTTTACTTCCAGGCGAAATTATCACGTTCTTATCTCCACTGATATTTCTACATCAGCCTGTGACGTAGGTCCCAGTTCTTTCACTATCAGTTACAAATATTTTCATCCCCTACCCAAAATTATCAATAAATGTCTACTACTGTTTTACTATCCAAGTGGCAGCAGTTTATGGAGTCTTTCAGTGCTAGCATCAGGGCCTTAATATTACCCAGGATTACAGAAAATTGGCACATGGAGAAAAAAGCTAGGATTTGCTTATCTAGTGTAAAATCACTTCTAGGTTGCAAAATACGTAGCTTCAAACTGACCCATGCTGAGCTATATCGATGCAGGACATTTTACAAAACCAAGATCTCAAAATAGTGCTATACAAACACTGGGAGATGATAAGGAATGATGCAATGAGGAATCTTCATTCAAAGAAAAAATCACAGACACTATAGGAAAAGTATATATAGCATTTCTTTGATTCCGTTTTCTTTTAGATATTGCTAGATTTAGAACAGAAACAAACAAAACACCATCCCAAATTATCAGCATGACAACTAGCTAGCACCCAATACCGGTAGTTAGAAACCATTAAAGCTTGTGTTGAGCTAGTACGTGAAAAATAAATTTTCAGTACATTTCATATTAATATTTGACATTATATTGAGCAATTATTACAAAACTTATGATGAATGATATGATCATCATATTAAGTAATCACATCTAAGTCACAGTTTGAAAAAAGTCAACTCACCCTAATAAGTCAGCTACTGTGAATTCTTAAAGATTTAATCCATAGAAAATATCAATGTGTCTTTACATCTTTGAGCCGCCTTTATACCGCACAGAGAATGACTGGCCGTACAATAATACAATCCCTCGGAGAAGGCTTTAATAACTCGATCAGCCCACTTCAATGCTTCTTCTACACCGATTTTTTTTAATGCACATAATACAGACAAAACACTTAATTTAGCAAACTCTCTGAAACAAACTTTAGAAGCTGTGAAAGTTTTCACAGCAGATAAAAAACAATAAAAAGAGACAATTATCTAACAATTTACATTAAAAATCACTTTGCCACATGCTCAAACTTGCATCTGGCACACATCTACAACTGATGCAAAGGATAGTTCACATTTTTACAGACTTCCAACCAAGAGGGTTTCCTGGCTTGTAAGACAAGAGGGGATGATTTTCAAATACTAGCAGTCAATTATATAGATCAGTCTACACTCTCATAGACAGGGTTCTCGGAACCTGGTGGTTTTTAGAGAAGACATGACAGTTGCTGGTTTATTGTACACTGCTGATACTTCGTGATCTAACAAATACGCTTCATCCTTTTTGTTATGTATCAAATAAGCTTCACACAGCTGGAACAAACAATTTTAAGGTGGGTTACAAAATACAGTTAATTAAATTGTAATAATTCTGCTAATTCTTTGCAGTTTTAAATTTTAAAACTTTTTGAGATAATTTTTTCCCAAAAGCTAAATGGAGACAATTACGCAGAAGGAAACTGTCCAGCTTGTATTAGTAAGTGATTCATAATTATCATTAAGAAATATGACAAATCAAAAGCTGGTCTTCAGGCATTCATCAGTTAATGAACCACACTCTACTCATTGTAACTCTATCCTTCTTTTTAAATATATTCAAATTTCTAGTTGAAAACCAATTCAACATCCAATCAAACAATTTCCAGGAAATTCTTCAGTCAATTAAACTGCAAATGTAAATAACCTTACACTCTCATTGGATTCTTTGAAGGCAGGTTAGAATCAAGCAAGCTAGATCAAATCAAAAAGCTTCTAAAATTTAAACCAATGACAGAGCAAGATTAATCCAACTTAGAATTAATTAGAATTTGAAATCAAAAGTTGTACCTATTTTTCTACCTTACATTTATACCGCAAGCTATAAAAACTATTTCTGGAGGTCTTGTTTATAAGATTTGAGATGAAGGAATTTCTATTATCACATGAAGTTTAAAAACATCTGTTATGACCTTGAACTTCTTGGTTTCATAGATGTAATTCTCATCACTCTTCTAGACAGCTGAGGTATCCCTTACAGAGAGAAAAAATCTGATGGTCAGAAGTTGTTCTTCAGAATTAAATTAGCAGAGATAAAGCACAGAGATGATTATATCTTGGGTCAATTTAAGGTCATGACCTAATTAAGTCAGAACCTTGATCATGACTGTTTTTCTTTTGCCCATGAAGCACAAAATCAAAATAAATAGGTAGAGGTGTATTATAATTTACAGATGTATTATAATTTTCACAATAAAAAACTTCATCTGAAATTTAGTATACAGATTTTTAACCCTTTTCAGATGGTGGACAATATTTCAAGGTACATCATGTAATGCCATGAACTTTTGACACTTTATTATCACAGTGATTTTCTACAAGTGGCCATAAATTTGCACATGTTGCACTGGTTACATATTGCCTTCGAAAGAAATATGCATATAGTTTGCTAGCCTGAAAGGTATTATTACTTTATATCCCTTATTTTTTAATTTTTGGTACATGCCTGAAGTGAAATCTTGATATAGCTTGATAGTGTAGCTATTTAACATATGAGGTTTATATGTAATGAGGATAAAAGCAATCAATCTTAATTTCTGTCTGGATCTTCCAGACAATCAATGAACAGCAAGCTACTAAAGTCATCAAAGACTAACAGAAAATCTAGTATTTTTTTATTCTAACTTATTTCTTTTTAGATGGTCACACTACAAAAGTGGATAGTTTGAAAAAACTCAACAAACTTAGGAATCACTCTTAGATTCTACAGGAAAGTAACTTGTGGAGGGTATTAAGTCAGAGGAAGCTAATTAGAGAGAACACCCCACTAGAGGGCAGATGGTGCACCTACTTGAACTAGTGTTTCCTTTGATTGTGGCACCTGTGAAAAAAATATGAAACATCACATGCATTCCACTGTATCAAGCTCAATGAAAATGACATCATCTACAGTTAAGCTGCTGTTCAAAACATTGATTGTGGCTTTTTTCAGATATAAATTAACACATATATTATTTTGTTGTCAGTTTAAAGAAAACCCCACACAAATTGAATTGCATAATACAATTCATGTAAAAAAATAAAATTAAAAAACATGTCTAAGTGATTCTTGATTTACAAGCTAAAAAACAGTTCAATGGGATAAGCGTCGAAATTACTCTATATGCATCCACTTACCCCACACATATTCAAATTATAAAAGGATGAAAAAATGAAAAACACCTTAAAAGTAGTGTACAGTTTTTACTGACTCTTATTAATATGAAAATTCAAATGAAATGTTGAAAACGATTCAGGTAATTTTCAACAAAGGGTTGCTTTATTTTTGATTTATATGGTCTACATGCACATCTTTTAACCCAACCACTTCCTTGATCAAATTACTCATTTGAATATTCCTCATGTGAACGATAAAGTTGGTTTGTTGTATTTTCCATTAACAATCTAATCAAAAAAACCTTTCAGTTTGCAAAAAATAAAGCTAGCCAGAACGAATGTGTCTATTCTGCACTAGACTGAAAAATAAGTTATGCAATTACCTTGTTGAAGAAATTATTTCTATTTTCAGACTTCCCTCAGTGATTACTGTACTTCCAGAAATTACACCTGACAAAGCTCGTTTTGAATCCCATTTATACTTCGCTCTTTTTATATACATGTACTTGTCTCTACACCTGGCTTCACAAAAAAGTAACCATTACATGCTTTCAGGGCAATAAACAGGTAAAATGCCCAGCTGTCTATTAATAGCTGGTCCTGATTCAGGGTTTCAGAGTCCTGTCAAAGCTAGAACACTAATGTGCATTCACGTCACAGTCTTGACTTGACAGGGAACGTCCATAGACTCATATAAGCAGTCCATAAAAATGTCCATTGCTTTCTGTTTTTATCACAATTGCACTTGACCAGACAAATTATGTCAAAACTGACTTTGTCAAGATTTAAGATATCAAAGAACAAATCAGATTGTAATATACCAGGATGAAAACTGCTAAAATTGGAACATGTGAATTATCATAGACCTGAAATGATTTTTTTTTTGTGTCTAATAATTCTGTTACACACTGACTGAACTTTCTAATCTCAATCTGATTTATGAAAATTAAGTCAAAATGCTAAAAACAGGATACATCCATTTTTCTTTCTGACCATAATCTGTATTCTCCTAAGATGAAAATTAATGCATACCTAGCAATGCTAATTCCACTGATAACACACAAAACAAATTCATCTATTGATCTGAATTGTATATCAGCCACAATCGAAAGAAAAAATATGAATGAACATCTCATTTCATAAATATTTAAATGCATTAAATGAGCTTAAAAATCATTGCAAGAAATCAGTGTAGCAGTAATTTACTAATTCAAGTACACATTGAAATTTAATCTTGAAGTTATAATACCAATGGAATTAAAAGTAACAATAAAGACAAGGGGACAGTCTGACAGATCAAAATCATTGCATGTCTTCTTACCTGTCTCATGCATCTAACCAAATTAGACAGTCGCCTAATTAATCTCTAGGTGTGCTGATAGACGGACAGACTGATGAATGTGTTGATAGACAGATGGATGGATGAATAACAGACAAAGTGATTACCACAACCATATAGTCATAAGCAAGAGTCAAATTTGAAGTGAACTAAAACTAAAGAGCTCCAAGGGTTCCAAGAGTCATCAAGAGTACATATACCTCTAGATCCCTTCACTTTTTACTGCTAAACACCTTTCAATGATTTCAATTCATTTCAAAGAGTGATAAACTGTTAAAAGGGAATAAATATGGGGCGGTTTTATTTCACACCTAGTCACCACTCAACTTTATGATGCAAGGAAGCACAATGGGGCAATAAAGTTTAATATGGCTAAAGTAAATAGCAAGGCTCTGGAATAAGATTAGAGATTAATGCCTATCATGTCATCTTTTGAACTCTGGCAGGGGCCCTGAAAGTTCAGAAATATTCTATGGAGTATACTGATCTATCGCCAATGATGTCATCCCATTACTTATTAGTTTTTCGCTGTAAATGATGGTAAAATTGATTTAACTTAAAAAAAATTCTAGTCTAGTACTATTTCTAACTATCTCATCTTAAGAAATTAAAAATCCTATACTGCAGTCCTTTGAACCAATGATTTATTGCCTTAATATCTTGCTTAATCCTTAAATATTCAGAATATTTGACAAGGTTTACAATCAAAACAAGCTCTGACTAATATAACTATTCAGCAAATTAAATAAGAGTGTAATAAACAATCTTTTTTCACTGCAGTTTGAAGGTAATATCAGTACAAAAAAATAATTGCCTAAATCAATAATGTTTAATGAAAAATGCCTAGCATATACTTACATGGACTTGCCCAAAGTAACATGATGTGAGAGCAGTGAAATTACACTGGTCTATCAACCACAATCTTCTTCTTATAGCTCAATATTGATCCAGATTTATAACGTACAGCACCAGCATTTCACACACCGATTCATAATCAACATCATTTGAATCAAATTAATCGAAGAGACCAGGGAAAGTTATAGAGACGCTTACAAATTGTGAGAAAAATCTGACTTAATGCAAAGAGAATATTCCTATTTCACATCTTATTAGCCTTAAATGACTAATTAAAAACATGCAATTTTTCTTTTTTCATTCAGTACTAAGAATGACTTTCTTGTGGTACATTAGTGCTAGCATTTCATTCATTCAGATTTCTGAATTGTTGACTTGCACTCAATGCATGAAGGTATTTTTGGCAAGGTCTGTCCAAGCCCCACCTCTGGAATCCTTTAATGGTTCCAGCAGTCTGTTTGTTTGTTTTGTAGACACAGTCTGTATTCATTGAATTACCTTTAATAACAGTCTCCATGACACTGTTCTCCTCAGGTTTGGGGAGGACTTCTCTTGGAGTACCCTACAATGACAGTACACCACTCATTTATTACATGGGTTTAAAGGAATCTATGTTTACAGGGTATGAAATGGAATTGAAACACAAATAAACGAGTAGATGCAAACAGTTTTCTTATTTCACTAGCAAGATTATGAATGATTAAAAGAGACATCTTGATGTGTTGGATTCTTTTTCTCTTGAGTCTATCATCTTTATATCAGTAAAGAGCTTGGATGTGTTAAACTTTTCTAGCCTTTCATCAACATATAATGTGCATGTTTAGATGAAAGAAAAGTCAACACTTAAACAAATTATTGAGAGTTCAACCCAATACACAATTTGTGAAATGCATGCATGCACATAAAATAAACATGACATCTTTTTGCATTATAAAGGATATGCATGCACTGTCACACCTCAATGATATTTTGCATCTGTCAACAGTATCACTTTCTGTGAAAACTATAGAACATTAATTAAGAACTAATATTTGTGAGTGCAATCTTAAAATAAATGAGGTTTGTAGTCTAGTCTAGCCCCTAACAATTTAGCTATTTAATTGTGTAAATTGTTGGTAATCCTACTACAATACCCACAATCAAGTTAACACCATATTGAAGATGGTTATACAAAATCAAGTAGATCGAGTAACAAATATAAGTCATTATATATAAATATACATAATGGTATGGTGGGAACAGTTCTTCAACAATCCGTCATGCCATAATCTCATAATTAAATCATGCAAATCCATAAGAAATAATAAACTAACAAACAACATGAAATCAATTTAAAACCAGCTGTTAATACCCGAGTAAAAGAGACGCCACTTCTTTTTTTGTTTTCACTTCCAGATACCGGTAAAAGAGAATATTCACAGGTTAAGACATATTGCAGGTGTCAACTTAATTGTGACACAGTATAAACAAGGAGTACTGATCAGTCTGCACTGTCACAATCTCCTACTGGTACTTATCATGTACACTACAGGAAGTTTGTGGTTTGCTTATAGTTATTCAGCACACTTGCCTAGCCAGCTAATTTGCAATTTATTTTCTTAATTCAAAAAACAACACATTCGACCTTACATTGACAATTACCTATAATTTAACTAGTATTCCATGTGTAAGATCAGTTGAGTATCAGTGCTTTTTGGGATCAGAGACTAGTCTGATGATGAGTATAAAAATAGTTGACTGTGAAAACTGAATTGGAATGGTTGATCCGACTTCTTTGTCAGAGATCTGCCAGTACTGTTTGACAGCAATCTTCTTGTTTTTGTGTTTGAGGAGTTCGAGAAATGTGGACCGGTGACCAATCAATGCGTTATTGACAAAGCTGCCGAGGCCTATAGCATCCTGATTTACATGTGTAGATTGCATGAACCTGCGGCTATCACCTCCGTGTTCCACAAAAACCAAGCAGCTACTTTTGATTATTTGTGAAATTCTTTAGAGAGTATAGTTTAGATTTGATGCAGATTAAAGCTTAATTATTGTGAACTCAGAGAAATTAATAACCTTTTCTTTATTGCAATCTTCAGTCTATTCTAGCTAAGCACAAGCTATTCAAATCCAATACTTTACACAGGATGAATATTGGTTTGCTAATAAAATTATTTCTCTTGATTGCATGTTAAAAAAAATCTATTCCTGTGTTGAGTTAGCAAATAAATGCTAACAAGCAGTTTTTCCCATTACTGGTTATTTCAGTGTCTTCGGATGATGACAAAAATTGTAATAGTCGAAGCAATAGTTGGCAAATATCACGATCGGCTTCCATTTGTACATCATATAAAGACCAATTTCCTGCTTGGCCCAAATGTGTTAAAACAGGCTGTCAACCTACATGTATCAGAATATGATAGAGATCTATACCGCTGATGGTGGGAATGAATAATACAACAGAGTATAACTACAATACATGCAGCATGCGGTGTATAAACAGTAGATTTAACATTTCACTCACAATAATCCTAAGAACAGAGAGATCTGATGTAAGGCTGTAAGAGAGAGGACCCATAAGCGCTGTTATTGAGACTGTACATTACACTGAATGTTAGGGCTACAAACAGTCTGCAGGACATAAACCTCCATCAAACATCAAACAGGTCATTAACGGTCGGCCAGGTATCAATTCTTGCTGTTCGCCAAAGAAATATATCACTATACCTTTGTTCGTCCTCAGGATAAATATTTTCTAATGTTTTAACAATTAGTAAACTCTCATGTTGCCAGATGAGAGATGGATAATAATCCCTAAGGTCATGAGTTCATACGGAAAAGAAAGGCAAGACTTTATGAACAATTATCTTTGGTGTCCATTTTCAGACTCGAAATACATGCAAATGTATAGAGTTTTTAAAAGTGTTCTAAAAATAATAAATATGAAAGGGAAATAAATACAGATTCATAATGCATACTTAAGAAGTAAAAATTGTTTGTATTGATAAGATTATGTTGATTCATGATCTTAACTAGTTTGTTGAGATTTGATTTCATTGTTTCAAAAATAAATACTTAACATATAAATTAAGACTTAAAAAGAAAGGAAATTAATTTGTTTACATAAGTTATCAATGAATTACACATAATATAAACCCATTTTGATATTTGTGCTTTATTGTTTGTAAAATTTTGCAAAACTTATCTCCATGTAACCATGTGAAAAAGATTGAGGTACCCATAGCATAATAAATAACACATTTATATATATGAATTTTATACTTCTAAAACAATTCCCCTATGCTTTTATTTATATAAATATGCTTGAATAATATCTGACATCATCCTTGCGAATTTTCAGTTTTAACCGACATTTTCTCCAATATACTAGTGTAAGGTAATGTTTTCACATCTGGCTGTTCCAAGACATCCTTCAACATGACATTTTTAAGCCCCTTGTCATAACACAGGAACCCCCTAACCAGTGTCAACTCATGATGTCAAATTTTGGAAGAGATTTTCCTGCTCATCCTGACTATATCTACTTAGATTGCTAGCAATATTTCTAGGAGTAGTAAATTTTTTTTTTAAGTTATAACAGTTTACATGATCCAAAATTTAAAGTGCCTCAGAGGGAGGGGATAATGAATGTTCAGAAGTTTAATTAATGACCAACTACACATGACACATTTTGCACAAACGAGAATGGATAGTTACTCAGGGTATCCTAAAATTGGGAATATCAAAAGAAAGCTCATACTAGGGTACAAACAATTCAACACCATTCGATCAGGAGATAGGTTGAAATACAGTAATTGTCTTAAAAATGTGAATCCATGCATTTACTAAATTAAAGATTTGTCTTGTACTCTACTTCTTGAACATCCCTTATCATCTAATTTTTCTTTGCAAAGTTCAAATTTTCCCAAATGATAATATATTAAGGACGAAAAATGTCAAGGTCATAGCACAATGCCATTAATCTGTTTTACAGAGAGAATTCGAACCTAAAATCTTCACAGTCCAAAACTGTCTGATGCATAATGCAGCTTAATTAGAGTGTATATCTCCAATGTATGAACAAATTTTCATTTAAAAAATACATGTTTACATTACTGCAGACAGACAAACAGACAGACAGAGCTTAACTTTGTTACATCTATATATCATGAAGCAGTAATTTGGTTATAAGTTGCACTTTGTGGCAGAGCTAATATATAAGCAGCTAACAAAACAGTAGCATTGAAGCACAGACTTACATGAAGCTTTCCGTGCAATTTGAAGTCGCTTTCACTCCATGCAGCTGACCGAGACTTCAGGGAACGTGTCAGGGCACCTGCTCCTGGGAGTGCAGCCATCCGTGATGTTCCGGGAACAGAGGAAAACTGACCTGTAACATTCAAATCACAGGGGTCAAGGTCAATCTAACCCTTACAATAACAATATTTAATCTGTACTACTGTTGATATTTTTCACATTTTTTGTGCGACTGGCAATGTAGAATAGAGATTAAGATAAAAATTTGTGACAGACATGCCATGTTCACAGAAAGAAAACTGATCTTTGTTATTTTTGTCTAGATGAACATTATAAGAAAAATAACCCATTTCCAGAAAAACAGACAATTATGTGATTGCTTATTTGGAAGTTCATCTATTTCTGCTGCATGCACAGCCACACAATGAGAAGACCTAAGAGTGCATGCATACTCTTAGAGCATTGACCACTGTCACCCTATCAGCTCTTGACCCCAATTATTTTCTCTTTGTTTGATTTAGACTGTCAACTATTGCCGGGGGTTCAGCTTCCTACCCCCTAATTCCCCACAATAAGCTGTGAGGAGGCAGTAGATGGCCGACACTGATGTGGAGATTAGCCAGAAGGAGCTTCCGTAATCTCTGTAATTCGTGACATTTCAAAGACAGAAGCGTTATGGCAGGCAGAAGCATTGCAGCTATAGATTACTGTACAGGACTGGTGGCTCTCCATTTCAAAAGTAGAAAGCAATCATCATTAAAAGTTCAGGCAATTCCAATAAACATCATTGTTTAGTATCACCAAAGAGACAGGAAAAAATTAAATCATATCGGATAACATGGCCTGCATGATACAGACAATCTCCAGCGTTTCCTGTATGAATATTATAGGTATATCTAAGATGGAGTAGATATACAGGTGAGATATGATCAGGTTATGTAACATGCTGTGAGATGGAGAAATACGCTGTGCAAACTGCAGGAATGATATATACATTATATACCGTAGAACCATAACAGTTGAAAAATAAAATAAAAAAATATCTACAAATGTATGTTGAAATTCAGGTGATTGATAGATCATTTTATATTTGTCAATAAAAACCTGTAACACCTTGATTTGATAAAATAAGATTACCAAATTAATTTTTAATATGCTAGTCTATGGTTATTTTGTCATATTACAATTTTTGCTCGAGCATGCTATTGGATTGCATGGATTGACAAGTCAAATTTTAATTGTATGATGTAAGTTGCCTAAATAAAAAAAAATGATTTGCATCAAACTTTAATTATTCTGTGAGATGATTAGTTTTGTATAATAAATGCTATTTTTTCATAAGAGTTTCCTTTGCTGCAATGAAAAAAATGACATTGCTCCAAATGAATTTAAAGATTACCCAAGTTGTAATTTGATACTAATATAAGCCTTTTATTTGACCAATACATAAGCACATCCAATTAGATTTAAGGGAAAAAAATACAGTAATACAATCTGTACCAGTTTATGCTTTTTTATAAACTCTAAAGTATAAACTACCCAAGACAAAGTTGAACTAGTACAGCTTGGGTAAACTTTATAATTTATTCCAAAAATAACTTAAAGTTATAGGTAAAGTTTTCCTTATAAATGTAACCAGTTGGTAAAAGACAGAAAAAGAATCTATTTCCTTTCCTCCTCCGTAATTATACACCATTTAATTCTGACTTGATATATAGAGAGATGGCTGTTATGGGATTGAAAGAAGCTAGGATTAATGACATCACACTAACTACTTCTCTTTATTGGTTATCAGTTCTACTTATCTGAACTTAATTCTGTTTCAAAAAAAAGAATATAAAATTTATGAAAAAATATCTTATATAGTGAAACGTAATAAAATCAGGATAATTAGCACATATCATATTTTTCTAACTTTCATCTTTCTTCCCCCCAAACTATACACAAACATAGATACATTTAGATTGATCACAAATAATTCAATATATACATACACCTCAAATAACACCATAATCTTATACCAATTCTTTTTTCCCTGTGTAGGCATGATAGCAGACATTTTTTGTCTATTTATTTGAAAATGAATTAGTCTGATAGCTAGGTTTTTTCAATTAAAGGGGCATGGTCACGATTTTGGTCAAAATTAATTTTTCTGTTTTTAATGTTTACAAAGTTCAGTTTGGCATTTCTAATAGTCAACCAAAATTTGAGTGCCAGTCGGTGAGTTATAAAGGAGATACAGAGCTCACAATTTTTTGTTATGTAAACAAGGCTTGTGTTATGTTTTTGTTTAGGTTTGTTCAATATAATTAATTAAAAATTGGTTTTCAAGCTGATTTTTCCTTTTGCTAATTCATTTTTCAACATAAATAAACAGTTCCTAACGTTTGTCACATTCATTTAGGACTAAACCTGGGATTTCTTTTCAAAATTCAAAATGTAAACAAAAACATGATCTGAACTTTGTTTACCAGTACATAAAAAATAATTGTGAGCTCTATATCTTGCTTATAGCATGACAATTGACACTCAAATTTCGGTTGACTATTAGAAATGCCTTATTTGAGCATTGTAAACATTAAAAACGGAAAAGTAAATTTTCAAAAATCATGTTTTGAAAATAATTTCGGTTTCCATGGAAACATTCTTAAGATGTTGATTTGCCCACCAATGTTTTTCTATAATTTGAAAATTGACCATATAGATAATTCAAAATTTTATATTTCATAACTTAGATAAGCTGCAATTACTTTCTATTCTATATTGCTCTAAAGTTGCTAAGATGTTCCATTTTTCTATCTTTGGTGTCCGTTACCATACGGTAGCCCTTAGCAACAAATTTATGTCATCTAGCTACTTATTACATCAATATGTATCATTGTATGCAATACAAAGAAAATTGGTGACTATGATTTTGATTTTTACATAGAATTGATCTTAATGTACCAGCTACATGTATTATCAATATTTAATCATTTAACATTCATGCTTGTTTCAACAATATACAACTAATCCACTATCAAGTATCTAAAATCCATGAAATCTATATATAAATCTAGCTTTTACTGTAAAATAGAGTTTTTACTTATATTACAAAATACACGAAGAGCTGAAATTATTTATGAATTAAATCGATTAACAAAATCTTTAGACAATATGAAGAGACCCTCCCTCTTTTACCAATATTCTGTTCTTTACAGTGCTTGCTGTTCAAAATTTGTTCAGAATTTATTTTGTAAGACAGGGCCAGAGTATTTCCTCTGGCCTGTTCGCTGGTCACTACCCTGCATTGTTAACCTCAGGGGCTGCATGGAGTAATTAACGATCAAATTAACTTTTAATTTGATCTCCCATCTCTGGATTTTACCAGATTTTGCCCAATTCTCCCTGGATCTAATGGATTGAGACAGCTAAACCAGAATGACATATTAACTCCCAATCACCGCTCAGACGTCTTGGTCACCCTTGTTTATGCAGCTCCAGCTGCTAAGAGGCTTTACATTATAACTAGACTCATCAAGTACCCACTGATCTCTTCATTTTCATAAAGTAATAACAAATCAGCCAGATGGTGTCTAGTTTGGCCAGAAAAAAAAGTCTGAGCGATTCAATCATAAGAAACAAGTTGCTGGCAGAACAAGTTTGGTGATTCTATCCAGAAAGCATTTTAAAGAGCGTTGTGTACAGTATATGTTTAAATACATTGTGTGTTTGTAATTACCCAGTGCATGTTTAGATGGCATTGTGCATATGTGTGCATGTCCTGTATTATTCATTTGAAGACTTACCATCAAAGTTTAGTTGAGAGGGAGCCGACTTTCGAGATTTGGCACTAGAGCTGGTGCTCAGTTTATTGTATGGGTTGTTAGACTGACGAAAGAAATATGGACTAGGTACTATAGGACGGTTATGAATCGAGTCCACAGGCACCGTGCGTGGCCTCTGGGTATTACCCTCAGAAAAGTTGGCCATGATTTCAGCTTGGTTTGGATTTCTGTAACTCCTACAAAAGATCAATATATTAGCATACGGTCTTTATTATCTTCATGATGATCCATAAGATTGACTTTAAAACACACTGACACTTTATTATTATCTTTATGCTACAATTCAATTACTAAGGAGGGTAAAGCAATATTGTCTCTAATCCATACACTGGTAGCAGTTTCAAAGCCTATATTAGTTTCCTTAAGTGATAAAGCTCTATAAATAAGTTTTTCACTTAATGCAAATGCTGAATATAAGATTGCTAGTGGTTCATGATAATCTACTGTAGATACTCCCATTTCCATTGAAGAAAACAAAAATAACAGAAGTGAGCCTGTTTCCTTTTTCTCCCTCCACCCTAAGAAGAGGAATCTGAGACAAAATTATTAAAGTGAGGCAGCTCAACAAGGTCCTGATACCAGTGGACTGTGCAGTCCAGTAACCATGACAACAAAGCATGTGAACAGGAAGCACCAATCATAGCCCAGGTTACCTGAAATTATGTTCACTCCTCGCTCCTGAGACAACTTGATGATCACAACTCAAAAATAGTGAAATGGGAGGATGAATGGTCAAAGGGAAATAACTCTTATTCACAACAAAGCACTAAATACTACTGACAACAAATATTTTTCTACTCTGTTTCGCTAAGGTTAAGTGTAATACTGCATGCTGAGCTAGCACTCTTTGACTTTAAAGAGTCATCCTAACGGTGGTAGAGGTTCCAGGTCTAGTCCTGGGTGTGTTAGGGGGTCGGACAGGACAGAGGGGGAACTGCCTATGGAGGAGGAGACAACGCCACATATATTAATTCTAAAGGAGATTATCAACATTTCAAGCCATGAATATTGGTCAGAAATTATACAACATATCAATAAACTTTCAAAATGAGATGTGAATATACAGATATCATCTGACTGCAACTAATGCATCATCCACTTATTAATATAATTAGAGTATTATTTTACATAATTAGTCTCTATCTATAAGACCCCTTTACAATGAGCGCTAGATGAGTTGGTCGAGATACCTGACAGTGAAGCCTGTGCTGTACTGGGAGTGCTCCCTCTGGAGACCAGTGGGCTGTTTCCTGTGTGGAAATAATGTCTGTAGAGATTCCACATTACCCTGAAATACAAAATACAAAAAATATTACACAAACATATCTATTTACTGATATACTGGAGTATGTACCAGTATACAGATCTCTACACGAATATATCACTGACTTCCACGGCTGTCTGACCTTGCACACTTTCTTGAAGCACTCCTCCAGGCCGATGGCTTCCTCCTCATGGGCGGAGATTCGGTTTACCTCCTCCGTCAGCGTGTCCACCATCTGTGGCGTGGTTTCTGAGGGGTCCATGGAGAAACTCATCATCCCTGACAGGTTCTCTGAGCGTGTCACCCCATTGTTTACCACAACTGTGTAGTTACGGGGGTTCGTCCTACAGACACATGAAAATGTTAAAACCCTATTATGTGTATAATTTCTATAAGGGTGTATAATATCTGTAAGGATTAACAACTACATTTATGTATATAGATAAAACAGTGCCAGTAAGAATCGTAATAAAACTAACATTCATAGAAAAATATTTGGAATTGTAAAATATATCATGTTAGTGGCCCTTAGGTGACTTACGTTATAACCTTTTAAAATACATGTTATACAGAGAGTGCCGTGGCTACTATAAATGAAACACAATTTATGATGTTAAAGAGATACTGCATGAGCAAAAATATTTGATTGCCTTCAATTTTCTGATAAACAAACAAACCAACAGTGCATTTGTCTTTTTTCTCTAAAAAGGTTTATGATTGCAGAACTCACTTTATAAGGTCATAGAACTGGTTCCTGTCCACACCCTTGCCTGGACCCCATTTCCTTGCCCCAAAACTCCTGGGGCTCAAATCCCCTGGAGGCATGCCCTCAGGGGCACCAAGAGCTTTCCTCCTCTAAAAACACAAATGTATAAAATTACTTGTAAAATATACGGAACTCTTTGAAACGTTCATAATATACATGGACCAAAAAAAGAAAAAATGTTCTTAAACTATGTAAATCTACTATTTTTGTTGTTAATGGTTTTTGATGCTTTGATTTATTATGCTGTTGATTATTACAGTTTTTAAGAAAAAACAATTATTAGAAGTAACACCCTGCCAATAATGTACATGATACTGTAAACCAACTTTTATTTGCGTGCGAGAAATTTCTGCAAGGTTTCTGAGAGCCTCGTCACTGTGATATTTCAAATCGTGTACATGCTCCCTCTCAAATATAAAGTTGTCGTGAAATAAAGTTTGTTTACAGTTATCAGGATTATTATTATATAACCTTATAACCAAAATCACAAAATGTGTAACAAAGGAAATCAAAAAGTTTTCAGGTAAACTTAAACAGACCGCAGAAACCACTGTATGCATGTCTATGAACTGGTAAAAAAAAAAATTGAAACATAATTTCACCAAAAACTAAATGGGAATAAATTTAAAACACACCTCAAAACCCATTGAAACAAACAACTTAAATCCAAATAAAACATAAAAATCACACTAACTTAAGTACACAGGTAACTCTAGTAGCTTAAAACTCATGACCACCAAACACCAAAAACTCCCCAGATTACTTTAAAAAAAAGGTTAATATCACCCAAACCATTCTACTTGGAGGGAGGGGGTGATTTTTTTTGTTGTTACATGTACATCTATGTTTTTGATATCCTTCATTTTTCAGGCACTAAATTGTATGTGTTGCTATATGCAGCAGGAATGTTAAATGACAATATGGTAATTTACCTCCCCCTTTTCTAGATTTTCCCAAATCCTAATAAAATATCCTATTGAATTTATCATCACTAATTGTCATCTAAAAATATTTTTATAAACATTTATGAGAAAATCCAAATGATTAAGGCATATTTCATGTTATTTTGCAGAAAATTATAAACTTTTGATGTCAGTAATAATTTAATAAAATTGAGGTGCTCCCCTGTTCAATTTGAACAGATAAAATTTTATTGTGTAAATGCAAGATTTATATGTTTTTGAATGTTGAAGTTAACAACATTGATAAATGTTCTAATAACTGTAGCTATGTTGCATTTAAATTCTACAAGGTTCTTAAAATGATATCCATGTGGACTGTAGAATGAAACATTAATATTAATGTATTCGGGTAAAATCATGCTTTCATTTTTCTACAAGTGTCACTAATTTAGTGAGTAACTCCCAATTCTTTCAATATAGTGTAAACTAAAGGGGATAAGGAATAGGATCAAAGTGTGTCTGAAAATCTAAAATCAAATGGTTTAGTATATCATGCAAGCAAAGTTTGATGTTTTAATAAGATCATGCACAAAAACAAAGGGACTGAACTCTTGTACCTCCTCTGCCTCATGAGCTGAATGAGATCTCTTAGCACTCTACAAAAGGTAAATCATCCAATATTTGTCTGTTTTACTAATCAAATTTCTACAACTGAAAGCTACTATTGCCTAAATGATATTCATTTCTACTCTGAAGTATTTTTATGCCACTGGTTTTTTTTTAATGAACAAGTCATATTTTAATTTCTGAAATCATTAATTGGCACTTTAAAGAAAAAATAAAGATCTACAAAGCTTTGATAGCCTTCAACTTGTCAATGTATTTCTTTAAAATTTGATCAAGTCATTATTAGCCATTTCAAAAGTGGATGTAAAATCAGTTTACAATAGAAAGCACTTAAGGCCCAGAACATGAAATGGTATTAAATATTTTAAAGATAATATCCCTCGTATTATACCTTGAGTGGCTGCCCAACAAAACCCCTCTTTTCTTCTTTAATGCGTAACTGTTCCACCATTTTCTGTAGAGATAATATCATTAAATTAAATCTCCATGTTTAAATCTTAAGGTCTACAATGATATCAATATACATGTACATGTAGTGATCTCAAAACAAACAAGAGAGTCCATGTAATCTTCTTCACAGTTATTTGGTAAAATATATATATAAGTAAAATAAACATTGTTTCTAGAGTCTAACTAAGAATGTATCTCTTGATTTTGCTTTTAAAGTTTTCTTTTAAAAAATCTTCTTTCTTTTATAGATATAACAGTTCCATTCTAAGTAATATCAATAAACTAAGGCAAATAACTTGTCAAAAATCAAGAAATTGCATTCTTGACATTCTAAATATATATATATAAACTGTTATGAATAGGTAGATTTTTTTTGGTATGCTCCATACCTAGATGAACATTTATTTATATACATACTGTAATATCCCTACAAACAGCTAAACCACTTTTTGTAAGATAATCTTTTATCCAATTTTCATATACATGTATACCTGCTATGTACTCAGTGTTTTCAAGATATCCACAGTACAAATTAATCAATTCTTACATATCTCCTCTGTTCGGTTGGGGTCCGAATCCTCTGGGACATGCCTCGCCCCCGGGCTATGACAGGAACATTCAGGGACCTCGAAGCTGGGGGTTTGATGTTGCCCTCCTGGAGTAAAACAATATTTGGTATATACATTACAGGTATGTTGAACACAATGAATATAATTGTATAATATGCATATTAAGTATAATTCATGGTACCGGTACTATATATACATATAATTGTAAACTAGTCAGTACATGTACTGAATTACCCTGGGGTGCACTCAAGATAGTAACAGCTAACTAGGGCTACATAGCAGCTACAATGTTGAATGGTAAGCTAACCTAGCCACTATGTAGATGTTCGTATCCTAAAATAATTTTTAATCCTAGGTATCAAATTCAAGATGGCTACCTTAATTACCACTTTGTAACAAACATGAAATTTATTTTATTTAGTGATATTTTGTTCATCCTATAAGTTATAATGAACTTTTACATGTATATTTCCTCTTGAACTAAACAAATTATAGAGTTGTAATAAGTCTTAATTTAGTTGAATATTTCCAACTTCAAATCAGAGATCTAGCAACTAAACTAGCGGTCCGTTCAATAGACCTAGATATCTACGACCTTGAGGCTAGGCTAGCTGCTACGCTGTCGAATGCAGCTATGATTTGGGTCTGATAAATTCTTCCCAATAAGAAAATAAATAATTTCCCAATTAATAGTATTTCAAGGAAAATGCATTTAACATTACATCTGATCTGGATTCAAATCTTTTTCTGCTAATTCATAATGCAGTAAATTGAGGGTCAAAGAGTCTGAAGAGAGAAGAGTTCTGAAATTCATGTACCACTAACTGAGTGCGAATCTGACAGCAAACTCATGGATCATACAAGTCACTATAAAATGACAACTAAAATCTTTATTCACTTGATATCCTGATTGAGTCTTTTATTGTATGAAAATTTCCAAAAATTTGACCAAAACTATAAGTAATTTCCCTAATGCGAGAGGACCCTGACTCTGTAACATAAGATACAGTATTTAGCTATATATACGGGACAGCTCTGACCAATGACACAGAAACCACAGAAGAGCTATTTGCAATTCACCCATGCATGATTATAAAAACTTCTTTCTGAATTCTGTAATACACTTTGTGCTATTCTATATTAAAGTGAAAATAAACTGGGCAAAAATTTCCTTGTTCAACAGAACTCATTTTGTATTATCTATGTTGACTCAGCTGATTTTCAACTGAATTATGCAGTACCACAAGGGTCTGTCCTTGTACCAAATCTCTATTGCATATTATCAAAACCCATATATGAGATCTGTTGAAGACATGGAATGTCTTAAACTACCAAAATTTATATGATTATCAAGCCAAGTACAACATGGGACACAATAGCAGCTAGGCTGGAGACATGCTAATGTCTGATATCAGTGATTGGATGAAGACCAACATGCTTAAAATAAATCAAGATAAAATAGAACTCATTATCTTCTCTCCTAAAAACAAATCCGCTGTATTTCAAAACTGCAATATAAATTTTGATGGTCAGATCATTGACGCATCATCCTCTGTTAAAAATCTTGGTGTATTTTTCGATCGGTCTCTTGGTAAATTTATTGGAAAACCAGATAAGTTTAATTTCAAAACAATGTTTTTACCAACTTTGTAATATTGGTTGTATTTGAAAACCTTAATAATCACTGAAAATACCTGCAAGACCTTAGTGTGTTCAATCGTTACCTCTAGACTGGATTATGGAAATGCATTGCTCTATAGGTTGAGCTCGAACTCCCTGTCAAGACTGCAGAGAATTCAAAATACAGCAGCCAGGATTATAATAAGGACAAAGAAGCATGACCAATATAACCCCTGTGCTTATCTCTCTTCATTGGCTGCCAGTGAAATTTAGAATCCAGTATAAGTTATTTTTGACTGTTTTTAACGTGCTTCACAGGTTGTCACCACTTAATTCATACATACATGACCTTGCAAAATTATATCTTCCTGTGTGAATATTGTGTTCAGAGAACTCAAGATATCTAGTCCAACCTCATGTCCGTAAAAAACAATATGGTGATAGGGAGGTTGACATTAGTGCTGCTGTACTGTGGAACGGTCTCCTGGCAGTTCTATGGCACGAACAACATCTGTGCAGTTTTAAAAAGTCACTTAAGACTATCTGTTCAGATTAGCTTTTTATAACTGACACTGTAACTATTTTATTGATATCTGTGTACAGGAGTCACGCTTTTAATTTTTAAAGTAATGTAATTCTTATCACTGTTTAACTACTGTCAGGGATGTATATACTAACATTTTTATGCCTGTTAAACATCACAAACTTATTTTATGTTAAGTGCTTTAGAGTAATTTTTATCATATTTAGCGCTATATAATTTAATTCTGGTTGTAACGCGCTTTCTGATTGGCTAAAAAATTATTTTATATCATATAAAGAATGTTGCTTACGTCATAGTAAGACTAACGTCAGAAACTTATCAATCCGCCTGACTTTACATTTGAATTTTGTACAATTTGACATCATTTTAAAGGTCAAATGACCGTTTTTATCTACAATTAAGAGTAAAAAATTAAATTATAAGCAATGAATTCGATATTTATTAGTTTTATACGATATAAAATGGTTTGAAACAGTTTACGCTTTTTTGTAAACTGCTTCGCAGTTTATAAAGCATAAACTGCCCCAAACCATTTTATATCGTATAAAACAAATAAATATTGAATTCATTCCTTAAATAAATTTTATAATAATAATATTAACACAGATATATCCAATAATGGATAAAGCTAAGTTTTCTGAGAGCTCATCATCATCATTTACAATTCCTTGAAAAAATTACCACTGTTATGAAATCTGATATTCTCAAATTCTGGTTGCACAGTAATTGTTTACTTATAACATTTTATATACCTGTAATGGATGAGAGTTACATGATAAAGGGTACTGATATTCTATTTCATTTCATTTTTATGTGTTTCAGCAGTTTATACCGGTATTTATCTTTTTTTATAAAAATGTTCTTAAACCAATTTTGAAATTAAGTGAACTACATGTATATGTAAATTACTTCTTTAAAATATAAATTGAAATCTGAAATATTTTTTCATCTAAAGCCCTAGTGCTATTCCTTTTGTATTTTATGATCTTTATTTGACAAAGTTGTAGAATTCTTTTTTAAAAAAATTTAAAAGATAGAACAAAGGTTGACATGTAGCTGCACCTGTAGGGCTGTGTGTTATTTCAGTGCTAAGTAGATACCGGTAAGTAAAGTGTCATGTCTCTCTTGTCTTCTGGTGCCAAAGCTCACCCAGCACACCGATAAACAACAAATGACTGGGTGCCAACACCAGCACAACACAGGACCCCAAATAAAAGATTTACTTCAAAGTGACTTCAAACTTGGGAGCTGATAAATCAAAAGATATTTATGACAACTTTATCTTTTGAATTCAATAGCCATTACTGCAGTAAATAAAGCACCTGCATGTCACCCAACAATTGTAAATGCCTAGTGCATACAGGTACACTACGACCTGGAGAACATTCACTTCACTCACAGTTCTGCCTGGGTTACTGGAGTGGTGCTCAAGTGGTTCTATGGTTTGATCAAATCCTCTTTACTGTCTAATCAGAGCACAACTAGCTAAAACACTATAAATCTGATGTTCACTTGACAAGTTCAGTTTTATAGAAAAGGATGGACACCTTATCTTCATTCTTAAATCACACGAACAAGAACATACTTTTAACAGTTACATGCTAATCACTCTAGAGAGATAAGAGCTCTATCCAACGCAAGGGGAAATAATTGTTGAGGAAAAAAATCTCTACAAGAAAGTAGACTTACAGTATTTCATATTACATTACATACTAAATAAATACTTCTAACTAGGAACAAATGATCTATCTTAAGTGTGCAAATCAAAAACTGTAATACTGTAAAGACTTCTAATTGGCCTTGCATTATTTTGCTCAATACTTACGAGCCCCAGGTAAATCCCTGTCATATTGCGGTTGTGGGACTTGCTGGGCATAGTCTTGGTGGAGAATGGCATGTTTCTGGTCATTGGAAGTTCCCCTGCATTGGCCGGGTGTAAACCCCGCATCATGTTTTCACTTTTATCAGTCACTGGCTCCAGCAAGTTGACATCCTCGAAATCATTTCACTTAAAACTCCAAAATCAAGTCCCTCCTCTGTTGTGTCTACTCCATTTGGTTTGGTCTGAGAGGAAATAGAAAAAAGAATACAACACTGCTCTGAGGACCTTTAATTTGACTATGTCCAGAGTAAATATCAAATGGTTATCAGGTGCCTTATGACAAAGCAGTACTACAAGAAACACATAATGCCAAAACACACAGAAAAATCTACAAGTTGGGATTTAATTTAAATGTGCTATGTTCAGGTATATCTATTGAACCATCTTGGGAGAGGAATTGTATTAAACTTCAACAATTTGCTCAGTTAGGTAATAATGTTTTGAAGACAAGAGACTATATAAGAACTTTATAAATGTACCAAAGTTTATCAGCAATATCTTTTGGTTTCAAGGTTTTTCCACTATTGAATTTCCAGAAGAATAGAAATTGATCAGAGAATTCATTTGTATACCGTCCTGAACAGAACAAAGCATGCTAGTATTGCTTCAACCTTTGGGGTTACTTCCCTTTATAAATATGAAGTGTTCATAGAAAAAATACAACAATGTGTTTCACTACAAAATGAAAACTCGTCCCATAATTTGCTGCATGCAATTGGCATATATTCTTGCAACCTCCAAAAACCCTAAACACTCTTTTCTAAGATTAAACTACAGTTACATTTACTTAATGAAAATTGATTAACATCGGTATCTCTCTCTGGAACAGATTTTTGTGGGAGGGGTCAAAGATGTACCGGAAGGTGCCCAAGGTCAAAGCCCAAGTACCAAGAGAGAGCAAGGGACCACCATACCCTAGCTCTCACATACAACCACTGTCACTGACAGGGAATAAGGGATCAAACTGAGCAAGTCACAGCAGTGAGAAGCTAATGACAGTCTTACGCACTGCTTTACCCAATTGCTTGGTGTGAACAGAATTTAAAGGCATCCAATGTAGATATTAATAACAATTTTTAAAACTTACAAATATCATCTGTCATATTTCTCAGGAAATTTCTCCATCTAGCCTTATAACAAATGAAAAGTCCATTAATTTCTGACTGTTCTATATGCATTGAAGTTAGTCCTCATTTAGAGCTTAATTACACTCAGCACTGGTAGCATCAAGGTTTTTGCTCTCAGATACACTGAACTGAAGAAGTCATCAGGAACTTGTGCAAACTGTGAAGTCTTATCTAAAAGTAGATCTATACACTGTCATGGCTGTAGGTAGCAGCCAATGGCTGTGAAGAAAACAGGTATCAGAAGCACTGGAACTTAAAAGTTGTTCACACAATTAATGAATACATGTTGTACTATCATATTAACCATGTTCAGTAAACAGACTCTGGTAAACTCTGGAGTTCCTGGCACATCTATATTGATAATGATGTTTAAGACAGCAATAGACAAGAATAGATAACGATATTTGACTATCTGACCAGAATAGCTTGCAGAAAATTTATACTACCGGTATTCAGTATTGGCTTTTTTTCTATCATTGAACTTTCAACATCTATTTTTTATGATAAAATTTAAAAAATTGTGTATTTGTGTGTGCTATTGCGACTAAAATTGGTTTTTACTATGCAGGTTTCATCGATATTCATTGAATACCAAATTTCATGGATTTCATTGTTGAGTTGATTCACGAAATGAAATGTTCATTGAAGTGCAATTTTAAGAACACAAAAATTGATGCCCACAAACATTGATGACACCATAGTATATAGATTTTTAGGTATATTAACCATATTTGTACAGCAGCATGCTATGACAAAGAACCAAAATTTTAGATCTACAATTTGTTAAGGTGGTATGGGACACCTCCATATTTAATGTGACGTACTTCCTATCAAAATAAATACTATTATCAACTATAATTTTATATTTTTTTTCTTTCCCAAAATAGTTACCGGTACCTAACACAGTAGCACAATGGGTTTGAGGATTACCTAAAAATCTGTAGGTCATGAGTTTGAAACCCGCTGGGGCTTTCATAATTTTTATCTTTCCAACATTTTTGGTCAAATATTGTAAAATTTGAAATTTCTAAAACAATGAAAGCATTTTAATTACCGGTATAATGTACTTTTATCCACATTAATATCGACAGGTGTCCCATACCACCTAAATGGTCCTAGTTAAAAACAAAAATAATTGACATTGCATTACTTCAACATGTACAGGTATCTTGAGACTTCAGAAGCATATTACCATTAATTTATACAAATTA
Organism: Magallana nippona; assembly: GCA_033439105.1. Classification (NCBI taxonomy): domain Eukaryota; kingdom Metazoa; phylum Mollusca; class Bivalvia; order Ostreida; family Ostreidae; genus Magallana; species Magallana nippona. The sequence goes on along the minus strand of CM065923.1, from coordinate 44,626,971 downwards.
AAAGAGAATAAATACAGGAAGTCATTTGTTTTTTCTCTGAAGGTGCAAATTTGTGCATTTTTATCTAAAATTCATTTTTTTAATAATATTTTTAATGAAAATATTTTCAGCATTTGCATTTTCTGAACTGATGACTTTTTTTTATAAGGATGAAATTGTTGCAATTGAATATTTTGCATTTGAGATATTTCTGCAGATTGTTCAGAAAGGATCTGCATCCACATTATCTTTGAAATATTTTTCATCATTGAATTCACATAGCCTGTATCTTATCAAGCATCACATAGATCTGTAAAGTGGTCTCAACAAGGACTCAAACCCAAGGCTTCAGGCATACCGTGCCAGTCCTCTAACCACTGAGATACTGAGACACCTGTTGACCAACATTCACATACCTGTAAACCCAGTGATATATTCTCCCCTTAGGGTAATTCATTTTCAAAATTATTTTCTAAATTTATGAGTAAATTTTATGAGTTATAGGAATGTTGTGAGTCATGTTTTGCTGGCTTTGAACATTGAGCCCCAAATGTAACAGGTCATGAGGTGGTGAAAGGTAAAGTCGCATCCGGGACTCAAACCCAGAGCCTTTGGCTTTAATATTGCCAGGTCTCTAACCACTGAGGTATTGCGACTGATATGTTGACTGACAGTCACACAACTGTTAACTTAGTGACATTAGAGTACTTAGACTATAAGTATAAAAATATTATCCATCTGTATATTTTTATTTCAATTGTCATATTTGGTCCTTTTAACATTTTGAGATTAATTGATGCTGAAGTTGCAAAGTTAACCCAGGGTTAGGGTTAGCCCTTTGGATATTCCCAACTTTCTTTGGATACGGCGTACATTAGTTTGGAGGAAATTTTTCAGAATGGACTTAATTATGAGAGAGCTACATGTAGCTGGAAACAACCCTAGGTTTCACTTTAATTATGCAGAATAAATTAATCTAGTTTGGCAAAGATTTAGTTAGTAGATAATAAAATGACATAATCAAACGTTGTCAATTTGACATGGAATAGAGAAGTACCACAGTTATCGTGAAGGGGGTGTTTATCAGAACTAAATCTACCCAAGATAATCCAAAAGATAACAAAGAGATGTACAGAAAAAATTAAAGACACTTATCATTCATACCTGGCAACCAAAACAACTCTAATACGACGATGGAATTTTTGTTCTATAGATCTAATATAGGATAAAAATTGATAATTTTTTTCTTAACAAAAAATCTTTTAACTCTATGTATTTGTTCATGCTATTTCATTATTTGCATACAATGCAGCTATTGACAATTCACAGCTCAATTGTCACAAATTATAAGAACTAATGTTTAACAATACAGGCTTAATAAACATAACAATTCTTACTAAGAAGATTTGAGACTTAGGAACTTCGGGTTAAAATTTGAGATTGCTACCGTAACGTTTACACACATCGTAACAACAATCTCGTCATTCAGTGCCGAAGATACACTTTTTACAAATAAATGAATATTTAAAATTGGCAATGCATGATTCTCTTTACCTACCAAACACACATGAAAATCGTATCGTAAATATTCTCTATTGAAATTGCGATTAGAGCACTTTCTCCATAATATGACGTCAGCTAGCAACACGATGCTTCCGAAGGAAAAGACGAGGGTAACCGAATGTTCAGAGGCGCAATGTCGTAAAACTGACAAAATGCGTTCTAGATTGCACGAACCACAGCTGATCCGTAATGTAGTTATTCTATTGTTGAATTTTCGAATGCCGATTTTTATTTAAAATATATATATGACATATATATTTTTAAATTTATTACTCACTACCTGAATTCATTGATTTCTTGATTTCAAAAATAAAAAAGGACAACATCCGAAATGATTTTTCTCTCTCTTTGTGCAATTGTAACATGTTTCTTTTTCGTTTCTTTCACAATTTGTTTGTTTGGTTGTATCATGTTTACAATAGACTGCTGGGTTTTGTTGTTGCACAAGCTTACATTCACATATTATTTCTTTCGCATTACTGAAATCATTTCTTGATTTTACAATCCATATTTTTAACCCTTTCTGAATCACTGGTAAGGATGTCCATTGATCAGACGATCAAAGAAGTATATGTACATAAGGCGCCTTCTTCCATATTTATTTCACAAATTTTACCCTCATATTTTTCAAAAGATGATTCCTATCATATACCTTCAACTTTTTTTCATTTTTTTGTGCAAGATTGGATCCCTTATCGCCTCGATTCTGACTTCTAAATAAAGATATTTATTATCGTGTTTGGATGGAGTTGGCTCAGTGATTCTGTTGAAGAATATGTGTTAAAAGTTAACGCCGCTTGCATGCACTATGAATTTACACACTAATGCATGTAAGTCGATTTTATTACGTACTTGTAAAGTTGCAGCAAAGATGTCGATTACTGATTTAAAGTCTTTTTTTTTAAATTCATTATGATTTTTTTGGCATCATGAATATATCGAAATAATTATGTAATTTCTTTCATATATGTCCTTCATTTTTTCATATGTCCGTAATATATCATAGGTCTATATATATGGAGTTGACTCCATGTGTAAGAGTGTGTGACGTTTAGAAAAATAAAAAAAAAACACAACAAAAACAAAGAAAAAACAGACAGGAACCTTAAAACTGTAAGCCCTGTATCGGGACGATAAACATATCAAAGAAACCTCCCTAGCTGTACACGAATGTCTCTGGGTTCCGAACACAAGTCTAGATTTGAAGCTATCGCCTACATCGTTTCGATGCAAGTGAAATAATCTCGATAGGACATTAAAAAACCCCATAAATCTTATATCAGCCACGAGGTTATTGTCATTATCTGCATGATAATTTTTAAAGAAACAGTAACAAATAATGGATGAAAAAAAAATGAGTAAAGATCCGGAGTTCTATACTTGGGGGTAGGGGTTAGAAGGGGTGGGGTCGGTCTTGTCCTCAAGCACCTGTTGGACTATGATGGTTGCAATCATATCAGAAAACGCAACCCGCTAACTTGGGTAAATATGTACTTTTGTTGAATGCTAGCTACCAACATACCCGTATATCTGCACTATGCTTCAATCATCCCCAAAAAGAAAATAGCAGCAGACATTAATCTGTTCACGCACAGTCAACAGGAATACAACTATTTTGTAGTTACCACAAAACAAAAATTACAAGGCATCTACGCCTTACTAGATAATCATATTGACAAAAGCACCCACCAACCACCCTTCGACTACGTTAAAGAACACCAACGCATCAGAGAATTCAATTAGACTTCGTTCCCCTTTCTATCATGGAGAGTGTGATAGAGAGAAGAATCAAGCGTAATTAACTGACGATAATAGCAAATACATACATATGATATACATATGAAAAAAGAACCCAAATACAGCATGTCAAATTAAATCCTCTTTATTAGTGTGCTTTTATGAATAAAAACATTGGTTTTATAACAATTGAATTACAAAATAAACCCAGGAAAATGACAAATTAGGACAGTTAAATTATTTGCATATTGAATGTTTGGTCTTTGAGATTTTTGCTGTTTGTTTGTCAATGTTGTTATGTACCTCATGTGCCCTTGATATGGTTTAGATACACAAATTATACTAAATGAGCTAAGGCCAAGTTATCAATATACATGTACATATGTATATTTTTATTTGAACACATATTTTTTGCATTGTAAATACTGTTTATAAAACCCTTTTAAAATACTATACTTTATTTTAATGATAACTAATATCAAATAAGGTTTGAAAAATGAGAAAAGTTAAAACTGAAAAATTAAACATACAACATTTGCTACTCCCCCCTACGTACTTTTTTTCGAGAAACGACCCCCACCCACACACGTAACCATTACATCTGAACAGAAAATGCCCCGATTATTTATTTTTCCTAGAAATTTATATTTTTTACTGTTTCAACTGTCTGTAACCCAAAACTAGTCTTTTATTTTGCAAATCATGCATATTTTGACCACTCGATTACTGTAAATTGAATCTGCCGAATTGTTTCGAAGTGTTTGAGCTACTAGACGCATAGGGCACTCGGACCAATGACCAAAATAAAGTTTGACCATCTCTATCTTCCGTGCGGAATATATTTTTTGAAAATACATTATACCTACAAAAGCCGTGAGCTAAATTTCTCCCCATCTCCGAAGCGGAGAAAATCGACTCCCTCATATGTTGGAAGTGACTCCCCCTTACTTTTTGGCGACTCCCCTGCGTTAGGGGTTGTATACGGTGAGTCAGTGAAAACAAAACAACTATTGTCACTCATGCACAAAAATCAGCCCAACGCTTAAACCCTTCACACAAATGTATATAGTGCAGGTTGCACGGTGTTTAAATTGATTTACATACATGTTCATCGATCAAAGTTGAAGTTGCCGTATATCTTTTACATTTAAAGAAAATACTACGTTCAATGACAAGTAACGGAATTATATACATGTATAGAGATTAATTACAGAAATAACAAAAGTGCACACTGAACAATTGAAAATAGTTTGACCGCAAGTGCATGACTAGAATTTCAGCAGTAACAATCTCAAAGACTTCAATAACTTAATTCTTACAAATAGATTTAGCCGCATGGACTTAATCAGAAAATATAATCGTTTTAATGAGGCCATGCGTATAAATTAGAAACAAATGAAGTTAGAGTACCTTACTACAAGGTTGAATTAAATCTGTTTTAATCGACTGACCAACATTCAATCCGTCAATAATAGTCAATGGTCAGTGTGGAAACATTGTAGTAAACACCACAAATCACAGTTACCTAGTCCGGCCTATGTGTAAAATGGCTTCTACAGGTATCCAGTGAAATTCTCCTAACAGCCGGGGCAGCGAACGACCTCGGACGACCATGGGCGAAATTTCCACCACCGGCTTCAAATTCCTTTCTGTTCACAAGAAGCTGGATCTAGAACTGGAGAAGAACATCAAGAAGATAGACCGCGAGGCGATGAAGCGCCGGCATACTTTGTTTGTGGAGACAGAGGGTGTTCGAAGAGACATGCATAAGATGTTCCACGACGCTAAAGATATCGACACCGTTTTTGGTCCGGAGTTCACGGACGACATAGCAAGAAAGATGTTCCCGTCTTCACGAAAGAGTTCCGCCACAGATCAGTTGATGCCTAAATCAATGTCCTACACACTGACACAGGCGAGGAACGCCATGAAGGAAATCAAGAAACTCAAAAGTCGGGAGAAGAAACTGCAGGCAAAGATGAATAGAATAAGGAAGAAAAATATGTCGAAGAGGTTGATAAAATCCAATGAAAGGGAGGAAAAAGAATTGTCTTTAATAGTAGACTCGATAAGGAGATTAACAGTTTTTGTACCAAATGAAGATAACCAGGAACCGCTATTACCACGTATAAATGAAATCGATTCCGCCGACGTTCAGACTAGAAAAGATGAGAAAGAGCCTCTTTCTGGTGCTCAGAAGCTGTCCTCCAGACGCTGGAAATCTCTGAAGATCAGCAGAGAACTTTCCTTGCCCATCATCAACAAACGTCGTAACATTTCGGTGAAGATACCCCGTTGTACAATGAGTGATGACAAAAACAATTCAGAGCAGGAGCGACCGAAAATGCCTGCAAGGAATAGCGTTGATTTATCTACTTTACCGGCGATTTCACTGGCGAAGAAAAAACAAGAGGATAACGAAACAAAGCCACAGACAGACAAACAAACAGACAAGAAGGAAGAGAAATCAGAAGATGGTGGTGAGGATCAGAAATCCGGGTTTATGATTTCCAAATATATATCGGAAGTGCACGGAAATTTACCCGAGGATATATTGTTAGAGATAGAACGAATGGTAAAAGAGGAGTCGTTCATTCTCGACAAATGAAATGAAGTGATACATAAGTGTGAAATATAATGTATATGTATTCAAACGTCATACCTCAACTATACTAGGCATTAAACATTCATTTTTTTTATTTTTTTTCTTTTATGTATATAAAAATTTGCATTGATTACAAAAGAGCAGTTGAATTACTCTGTAATTAATCTGACATGCTTTAACTATAAGATATCAACAATGTTTGGTTTGTTGCCAAAATAAAACAAAGAATAACGGCAAACATATAAACATATAAGAGTAAATCCAACGGCTTATTGGATGACTTCAAAATACAAATGACATGATGACAAAATGATACTAGACATTTATTGCATACTAGTAATAGTGATGGAGATACAAAGATTTATTCCTCAAGAAATATCATTTCCCGAAGTCATTGCCCAAAGGAAAAAAAATAGTTCTTAATGAATAACTCTTTATATCTCCGTCACCATATGCCATAAATGATATAAGATACATGTAAGTTGCTTGAGAAGACAAAAAGCAAATATCCAAAGTTATTCGAAACATACCGTCTTGTATTTTAAAGATTTCATGATTGATAAAGAAAATAAATGCTATATGTTTTCTTGTCTTTTTTTAATGAGCAACTCTTTTTAAAATCATACCGAAATGATACCGTTAAAATAAAGAGATTGAGTTCATATACTTTTCCTATTTTTATTTGAAATATATAGCACTTTTTACTTTAAAGATTTTTTAGTTTTTGAGTAAAAACGGCACGTGTCCTATGTTGAAATTGAGGTAGACTACTAATAATATACCTTTATGCAATTCTTTATTTACGTTCAAAAATCCTTAGTTCTCCAGTAAGACAATTTTTGAACTTTATTATATAAATCATCTCAACATCTCAACTTTTATGATGAAAACAAAAATCAAGATGAGCTTAAGGTTATCATAATTACGTAATTCCAGGCATGTTTTACACTTGATATACTGTAGGTCACAAACATTTAAGCGTTTATTCTCAAAACATCATGATATTCGTCAATTTCTTATTATAGGAAGGGCGTATACATTTAAATGTTACATTCATGAGCAAATTACTAAAACGAGTTGCGAGTCTCGCGAAAGTACGCGAAAATAAAATATTTACGTGTAAAAAGTTTCCTGTTTATTTGACACGAGTGTTTTGTTGCCATTAGATCAGTTATCCGGAAACGTGCCTTTTCAAATATTTAACTGTAGATTTTAATCTCGAGAATGTACATGTCTTTTTTTATTTTTTAAAATTCAATTGTTCCAACAGTTGAACTCTAGATCACCCTTATCCAACACCAGTGACTTTGCTACGGACTATCGCCGTCACTTTGATGTCTTCTGTACTGCACACACCTGTGTTGTTATTCAGTGACAATGTGTCCACTGCACTGCGACGTTACTTGTTTCTCTTTAACCATTTTTTGGCGTCCCTCCCGCTTTAACTTTCTTACTCTATTAAACTTTCAAAAATCTTTAGGTATCGAATGACAAACCAACCCGAATGAAAAAAACGGCATTGTGTGACTTCAATGGTTGTTCTGTGTATTGAATGGTGTGACACATTCAAAGAAATGATAATGCAGTTTTTAATTATTCTTCAATAACTTTTATTGGTCTGTTTAGAAGTAATTGTTCAGGAATGTGGACATATATGACTTTGCCATACAGAGAGATGTTGTTGTAGGAAGAACCCGGGTTCCGGAGATGGACGCCCATAACTGTACGAGCGAGGGGGCGGTGGGTGAAGACCTGGCCAGCAGTGAACAGTGGTGTATATGTAATAACTGCATGGACAGGGCGGAGAAAGCCGTCAATAAGCCTGTAAACAGGTAACTTTCCGATACGTGTATTTTTTATATCTTTATGTCAAAATTGCCAAATCTTCAGACATAATTAAATTTATCGATATATTTGTTATGGATTATAATAAACACATCTTATTGTATATTTACAGTGTTGTGTCATTGATTTTTATTATTTGTGTTTTTATAATTGAATTTAGAATTCCTACGTCATCAGATCAAGTGACACAGCGACCAATTAGTCGACTGACAGAGGACCTGACAAGAAAACGCAATCAAATGGCAGATAGTGTCTACCGGAAAAAATGTCGATCTTATCAAAAGGATTTGGATTTTGCTAATAATCAGATTAAAGTTACAACTGTTAACAGTATAATTGACCACTTCACTCTGCTTAAAGCCGCGGAAACCATAGAAAACGAAAAATCATGCAAGAATTCTATAAAAAAGATGTCGCTTCATCCAACACAGATACCTACAATTAGTTTCCGAAATGTCGAAGACCAGGAAATCGAGAGAGCAAAGAAGTCTCTAACTCCTACCAGAAAAACGAAAAAACCAGTAGCTCTCTCACGGAGTGTGACATTTGCGCTTGGAGATTTACCATCGCGATCAAATGCTCAAAAAACAGTTTCTAAAGGAAAACGAATTAAAATTTCTGAGAGTGCACGAAATTCCAAAGATCACAGCAAAGAAAGCCCTACTGATGGTAATAGATCAGATACAAAAACGTACATCACAAATAGAGGGCTAGAGAGACAGACAAATGAGACTAAAGGAAAGCCTGCAGCTGAAGAAGAGGCGGAATATTTCCAGAGACGAATAAACGCAATCTTCTCCGCGTCAACATTAAAAGAAGGTCAAGAGAGACAAATAAGTCCTCGTCCCCAGTCCTGCATGCAAATGGCGCCAAACACGGCATCACTACGCACCCGGAACTTTCTTCAAAATACTGTTTCAAAGTACAGATGGGTATTTATTCCCGGAATCGCTAACCAACACCCGAACAAACATCACCTAAAAACGCAAATGGAGCGAGAAAAAGTCAAGATCCGAAAATCGGAGCTTGCTGCAATTCACGCGGACTTACGCCGGAAGGAAACTTCCATCAAAAGATTACTGCGCAGAAGCACCGTTATCAGAGCAGAGATGAGTCATGTGACTACCGGACGTCCACCAGTGTAAATAGAAACATCGAACATTTAATATATCTTATATGTTATTTCATGGTCAGTATTTTCTTTAAATAGAGAGTATGTTACGGTGAATTTGCTTGTACATAAAAAACTTACAAACTATACCTAGTGTGTTGATATACATTTATTAGTGTATGTTGTGAATGATGAATCATCGATATATTGTGTGATCCTCTCGTTTTACTTTAGATTAACAATAACTTCAATTTCTTAAAAAAAATAATAAATACTTGTAATAGACAAAAAAAATCCATTAACATAACAGACCCACAAATGGGTTATGTATCCAGAATAATTTGTGTTTTGTCCACGCCGGGCAGATTTTCTACATACAGTTTGATTTCCCTACTTTTCAAAAGCAGCATTCTGGTGTTCTTCTTGTATTTGGCAGTGTCAGCATTGATACTAGCCATCTCTTGTCTACTTATCTTTTCGTTCCTCTTCGCTCTACTCTCTAAAATCGGAGCCGTTTCTGGTCTCAACAGTGAGCGATATTGTCCGGAATATTTTTGAACGAAACTTTTTGTCTTTAATTCTGCCTCCCCTGTTTTTGAGTCTAATCGTTTGTAAGGAGGAGGCCCCATGTCTCTGATGACTCTTATATCTTTGGTGTACTGTTCATTGTCTTTAAGATCCCACTTTCGGATTATCCTCGCTACTCTACGGTTCCAGTATTCCGAGAGCTCGTCGTCAGGTGTCCGACGTCGGAACCTATCGGCTGTTTTCGGTCGTGCAAAAGAATTCAATAAAACTGGCTCTTGATTTTCTTCCACAGACTTGACAGACTTCGCAGAACTTTCTCTTTTCCCGATGGACAGTTTCCTTTCATTGTTCATCTGAGGACTGAGTTGCCAAAGCTTTAGGTTATTTCCTTGATTTACGTCTGTTTTAGCAGAACAAGGTCTTGAATTCAAACTGTTGTCTTTTTTAACAGAATCACACGAGCTTGCATTTGATGGCCTCCTGTTAGATCTATCAGCACTTGACCCTCTAAGAACGACACTCGCGCTATACCCTGACCCCCTCCTGTCAACGGACAGGGCTGGTCCCGCTGAGGAGGGGCGCGTGGACAAATCCCTGCGATCAGCACTTTTTATTCGGGTACTCAAAGAGGCCGTCATTGGTCGACCACGGATTGTTTGGGTTTCCGGTTGTTTCGGTTCATATTCATTCTCAATTTCGTAGAAGAACACAGGAGTCTTTCCTTCTTTCTTAATCCGTTTTTCTTCCTCCTCTTCCTTTTTAAGTCTCTTTTCCTGCTCATATGTCTCTGCTTCTTGGAGTAAACTGTAAATAGAATGAACACACTTCTCCTCCGTCGCTTGAATTCTTCTCTGTGTGGACTTCCGTTCCCTCTCTAACCTGTTGTACAGCCGCTCATACTGCTTCTGTAGAAGCGCGTTTTTTCCAAACGCCTGTGGTTGACTGGACTTCAGTTGCTTCCGGAAAGGCATCTGAAAAACATTCATTTGCTCGTGAAATCAATTATGTTTCTTCGCATGCAATAAGATGTCGATAAATAGAATAATTTGTCGGGGAAATCAAACAAAGTCTCAATAGCAACAGTTCGAACTAATGGGCATCTGATTTAAAGAAGCGTAATAGTTAAAAGGATTAATTTTGAATATCCGTCTAATTTAATTGGAATTAAAACTTAATTAAGAGCTTAAACTGAATTCACGGTATATCTTTTCACTTTGCTCCTGACTCCAGGGCCTGTACACATAATATCGGATTAAAATTAATTAGGACTCCAAGAGAAAAATCACTCATATACCACAATGGACAAAATACATGAAAACATTCACAATCAAATAAACATATGTAAGATTCATGAAAGTTTTTTTAGCATATACCAAGATAAAAATTTAACAATCTTTACTCCCTTATTTCCACAAAGTTCTATGAATTGTTATCTTGTTATCGAAACTGAAAAATACACGAGAGCTAGAAAAGTTTGAAGATGAAAACTTACCTCCGAGTGATATCCATGTCAAGTTGTTTTAATTCCCCACGACATTTTAGTAAAGGAGCTTTAGAGAACAAAACAGCCCCCTTGCTTTAATATGAAATAAACCGATTTTATCCACCCAAGAGTTAGTACACTTTATGTCAAACTAATCCGATTTAAACCAAGACCATTCAATTAACACCTATTTACCCCTGATTGAAGACTTTGGTCACTGAAGTGCAGGGATAAAACCCGAAAATCCAAGAGGCAATTTGTGGCAGACGTTTGTTCACGTCATTAGCATAACGATGACGTCATTTTCTACCCACTGACGCCGTCACTATGCTTTAGTAGCAAACACTTCGATCTGATTACTGTGTATAGAGAAATTTCGGTCTAATATGATATATTGGCCTATAATATGTTTTACGGTGCTACCGTTGTGGCGAGCGCAGCAAGAATTACACATATCTTGCATCATTGTCAACTTAGTGATATTTTGACAGTTATCAACTAACATCAAAGAATTTTTGAGAGAGAGAGAGAGAGAGAGAGAGAGAGAGAGAGAGAGAGAGAGAGAGAGAGAGAGAGAATTATATAATATTTCTAAGTTTAAAAAAATTCTTACAAATTACATAGACTTGCTTCCCCCTTAAACCGTTCTTTACTTTTGGAGAAAATTGATCAGTCTGTAAAATGTAATTTGTGTTTAATTTGATCGAAAGTGTAAAGTGTAAATACAGTATCATTTCTCTTTTGTACCCTGTTGTTATCTGACTTTTATTTTATTTTCCCTGGTTCATATTTTTTAAAAAATTTGTGTATTTTTGCATACGTTGTATCCGTGCCCCGGTCCCTGTTTGCCAGGTAGGTGTGTAATTTCCAATTTTCCAATTTAATGTTTTGACAATATGCAATATCTGCATAGATTTTTTAACTGTTTATTTTTTCTCTTTATTCTTTATTATTTAGTTCAAAATGACCCTTTTTTTTAAAAAAAAAATCCACTTTACTTACACTTACTGTTCATGCACGCAAAATTAGCTTAAAATTGGATCGATATGACAGTAAAGTATGGCTCTTGCTTGTGTATATATATAATTTCTCTATCAAAATAAAAAACAAAAAACAAAAACAAAAACAAAAAAAAAAATACAAAACCCAAATCATCTAAGGCATGTATCGCAGTTTATACTGAAATATCTATAGTACACGCATTACAGATGTTTGAATCACCTCTAAATTTATCGCGGGAAATCTAGCGCGAGATCACTGTGACGTTACACGTCAAATCTATATTCATTTGTTTAAGTATCTCGACTAAATACGAAGGAATGGAAGCATGTAAAAATTCTCTTGGGTCTCACCAAAGCTTGTGCGCTACTCAAAACGTGTCTTCAAAGCTCAAGGCACCGTTAATTACGAGTTAAATGTTAGCCATTTTTGGCATAGCACCACGGGAGAAAACATTAGAGAGCATTATGGGATGTAGACAAAAAAAAATTCTTGATGAATCTATAGGTTTAGCTCGTTCTTTTTCCCGCGCGCACTAATTCTTAGAGCTCGGTTCGCTCGCCGGCGCGCAGCACCGGCGAGCTGAGCTCGCTATAGTGTAAGATATGTTTGGGTACGAAATAATATGGTGCAATGAAGACTTATCTCAATCGTTTAAGACCGACATTTTATTTTGTAATTTCTCTAACTGGTGGAATGCATGTACATGTACATACATGATTGTACTTGGCTAAGATTTTATTTAAAATTTTAACGTGCTTATTTGATAAATTTAAATTTTTGTACTAGTATGGTGTATAGAGTTGGTTTGCAAATCAGCTTTCGCTTGTTACTTAATTGTGGGTGATGTGGATTAGTTATAGACTAATTCACCGAAAACACGTGAATCTTGGTTTAAATCTACCGTTATTTAAATGCTGCGAATCGGAAAATTTCACCAGCAGCAAATTAATGTAAAGTTTATTTCATCTGACTTTTCTGGAAAAAAGATATTTTTTGTTAAGCCTTATTTTTCAGTCATTAAACTGTCGACTCGTTTTGATGTACCTTTGTATATTTATAGATATGATAAATTTAACAGCAATTACAAAATGAAGTTTATCTTATTTGCTCACAATATGGTTCATGACTTTAAACATTTAAGATCAATTCTCTGTAATAGACAAAATTCGGTGGCCACGCATAGTCACCCGATTTTCTTCATATTTAATAATTTGATAAGCTTTAGTTAATAAAGATGCAAGACAATCTTAAATAGTTGCTATGTGACGGGTTGCCGTGGTAACAGAAGCAAAAGATTGGAAAATGGTGACTTTTAAAACATTCAGTACAAATAAAATAAAATAAATAAAATAAAATAAAATAAAATGAATAAGGTCAAACATGTAATATATAATGAAGATCATTGCATGATACTCTTTCAAGTAAGGGAAAAACTATTTTTGTAATTTTAACTGTTTCTTCATTGCACACATGCAGGTCCAGAATACAATGTCTGTGTATTACACATTTTCATATACATGCAACCTAAAAAGATTGTTATACCCGCACTTTCTAAAGAAAGTTCGGGTATATTGTTGTTACCCTGTTCCGTCTGTCCCTCCGTCCGTCCGTCCGTCTGTCACGTTTTACTTTCTCAAACTGCTCTTACATCTTATAAACCAGCAAACTGAACTCTTGGAGTATGATTTGGGGTGTCATGTTGCTTTGTAAACAGGTTTCAAAAATTCTCTGGTAGTCCTGGGGGTCAAATAATTGGTAAAAAATGACGTTTTTTGACAAAAATCCTTCTTCCTCGAACTCCTTTTACATTTTCAACAGTAGACAAATCATCTCTTGGAATATGTTTTGGGGTGTCCTATAGATGCGCAATAAGGTTTCGGAAATTTCAATTTTGTCCTGGGGGTCATTAAATGGCTGAAAAATGACGTTTTTTTTTACAAAAAGTCTGGTTTCAAAAAACGTCAATTTATTTTTGCAGTAGCCTAGTGATCTTATAGGATATGCTTCGGGGTGTCATGTTGACGTGTAATCATGTTTCAGAATTTTTGTTTTTATCACGGGGGTCTGTGGGCATCAAAAAATGACGTTTTTTTGCCAAAAAAATATGGTTCCCAGAACTCCTCTTACAATTTATGCAGTGGCTATGTCATCTCTTGAGATATGATAGGGACTGTCCTATAGATGTGCAATAAGGTTTTGAAAATTTAAATTTCATCCAGGGAGTCAAACAGTAGCTGAAAATTGACGTTTATCACTCCTAAAAAAAACCTACTTCCCAGAACTCCCCTCATGATTTAATGAATAGCCACATCATATCTTGGGGTATGATAGGGGCTGTCATATAGTCATGCAATAAGGTTTAAAAAATTTTAATTTCATCCAGGGAGTCAAATAGTAGCTGAAAATTGACGTTTATCACTCCTGAAAAAACCTACTTCCCAGAACTCCTATCATGATTTAATGAATAGCCACATCATTTATAGGGATATAATAGGGGCTGAGCTATAGATATGCAATAAATATAAATTTGATTCTGAGGGTCAATGCTATCTGCAAAATGATGTTCCGTCCCATAAAAAACCTAATTCCTGGACCTCCTCTTCTCTCTTGTGATTGAAATAACGTACCATAAGATGCATAAGGAGGAAGAATATATATGCTTTAGGGGTGGGGATCACAAGCATTTTTTTTCAAGTTATTTGATCATTTTTGATTTTGGGAGGGTGGGGTGGGGTTAGGGTGACCCCCAGATGCCATGACCTACTAATACCACAAAAAAGATTTGCCTTGACATGGTCATGGTTCAAGAAGCAAAAATATATATGGATTAGGAGCGGTGATTTCGATGATTTTGAGGATATTTTAAAAATATTCGACTATTCATGTTTTCGGGGGGGCAGGTGGGTGGGGAGATTCAGAGTCTCTTCTCACATTTTTACAGTAGCAAAATCATTTCTTGATTGGTTTTTTCTGTATGATGTCAGATGTACATAAAGAGATTTTGGGAATTGCATTTTAATCTTAAAAATAAACAAAATGTTATATATAATTGTGTAAATTATAAAGTCAGTCAACAAAAACCTTGCTGTAAAAAACAAAGCACTGGGGTCATCATTGGGCTAGGGCTAGGAATTACACTACATATGAATAAGATAGATTACTTGATTAGTTCTAACTCTGGAAAGTCACTGGGCATCTCAAAGGGGGTATAACCTATATACATGTACCAATTGATGTGCAATGACACAAGGAGCAAGAATGAATATGGTTTAGGGGTGGGGATCTCAACAATTATTAAAATGTATTATCATTCCCTATTTCAGAGGAGGGGGGTGGTGGTGATTTAAAAGCAACTCTTGGGGGGGGTAGGGGGAATGACCCAAGGGGCAAGGGCCAATTTGTCTTAAATATATCTTGACATGATCAGCAGAATTGGACAGAATGACAACTATAGGGCATCTGAAGAGTGGAGCCCTAAATAAGTTGTTAATAGTTACAAAATCAATCTTTAGAAATGTTTTCATGAGTCATAAATCTTGACATACCACATATCTCTTGACAAAAAAGAATAATCAAAATAAAAGAAAATTACAGTCATTAACTCTTTTTCTATTACTGGTGTATGATGATGGGGAAGGGGGTTTAATGGGGAAAAAAAAAGCTGCAGCATGCCTTCATTCTCACTAGGAATGTATACCTAATCCACACATCCTGGAGATGGGGAACGGTTAAGGCCCCTTCCCCTTCCTCCCTATTATAACTCATATAAACATGATGTTTAATACCCAAATTTAATACAAAATGTTACAGTATGATACAGTATGCTGGCAAAGCTAGGGAGATCACATTTTAGAAAGTGAAAGTAAAACTTAACTGTACGCTTTGTATACCAGTGTCTCATAATATTGCGCTACTACACGTATATACTTACCTATATTGGTCAACATCATAATGATAATCCAATTAGAGCACAATATGAATTCCTTAAGCTGATCACCACAAAAGAAACATTTATTCTTGATAATTAATCCTATTCTGCATATCGAAAACACAGATGCATGTACACCACGTGAAACCCATCTAACCAAAGAGCTGGGTAAAACTAGTACCTGCTAATGCAACCTGTAGACCTGTGTTGTATACGTAACTTCGGACAAAGATCATTTACTTGTACCATATTGCATGTATTTTCACAACTTTATTCTTTAAAACCCCTTGCACAATTTTATTTGGTAATTAATCATGTAAAGCACAATTTTCAGCTTTAAGGTGGTATGGGACACCTACATATTATGATGTACTCCTTATTGAAAAAATAAAGTATAAAATATAATATTTTCCCCCAAAATAATGTTACCTAACAGCATAGTGCAATGGGTTAGAGCGTTAACAATGTGTCTGTAAGTAGAGAGTTTGAATCCTGCTGGGGCTTATCTTATTTTTACCTTAAGTTTCCAAAAAAATTTAAAACTTATTTTTTTGCCCAAATATTCATTGTAATTTTTTTTAATTCTAAAACAGTGAAAGTTATTTTAGCATATAACTACATATAATATAAAATAACGCACTTTTATCCACATAAATATCGACATGTGTCTGATACCACCTTTTAAAATCGTTAAAGCAGTTCTGCAGTGAAAATCATTGCGCAATATGACATTTATTTTGCACTGTTTACAATATTCTTTATTGCAATTAGATGTACATGCTTTCATTGTTATAAAAATATTCTGATTTTTATTTACCAGGTATCCATGGGTAGGGGGTGGGGGGGGGGGGGAATTGTAGCCCGAGGTTTAGCTTTGGCAATTTTACTACATAAATGAATTTTTTTAAAATTTTTTTTTTTTTAATTTTTTTTTTTTTTTGGGGGGGGGGGGTCTGGACTTCTCATCCACACCCTTTCTCTAAATCCACGCACACGATGATGTTGGCACACAAAAGCATAATTAAAGCAGGCAACAGCCGGGGGGGGGGGGGGTGGGGGGTGGGCATAGGCATGATTTAATTTTGTTTGTAATAATTATATAGATCATACTTTCTATGACATGAAATGTTTAGATTTTTTATTAATTTAAAATTCATATGCAAACAGTTCAAACCCAAATTGTACATAAAAGTAATATATTTATTATGGGATGTGATCTCATCATTTATGAAAATCATAATTTTTAAAAAGTACCGGAAATTGCATGTGGCCTTCTTTTTGACTAAAACCGGTACAAGAGAATGTTATTTAGAGGCAAACACTTGGTGCGGGTATTACTGTCTAATGACAGCATCTAGTTGATATAGTTATCAAACTATTGATAAAAGGACGTGATCCATTTACTCTTGTGAACCCCTTTTCATAAAAAAATTACTCTAATTTTGATACAATCTGATTAAAATCACAGATTAGAAATATGTCATAAAAGGATAATTTCATGGAAAAAGGAGAAAAGACCCGGGGTCTATACTTGGGGTGTGTTGGAATGGGAAGTGGGGTCGGTCCTGTCCTCAAGCACCTGTGATTAAAATCAGCTGTTATAATATCAATTAAACAACAATGCACAAATTAACCATTTCATTTTCGAAAAAGGGGCGTTCTTTGGTGAGGGTACACGTATCAGAGTACATCCAAAATTAGTTTTTTTTTGTCAATTTACTGGGAGTTTCACATTACCCTTTTTGTTGTCATTTGATCGATTCGGACTTTAAATGATATTGAGACACTCACACAAGGATAATAGCAATTGTCTGTCTAATTATACAGAACAGATACATTATTGTAAAATGTGTTGGTATTTACGTCATAGTCTAGTCAATGGTTTAAATATTCTTTTTAAAAAATGTGTGCTATACACATAAATAAGCCTCGACTACAGTACTTTCAGTACTTTGATGTTCATGTAGGTTCGTATGGATCGGGATCGGCATACAAATCACTAATTTTTTTCGGGTTAGGACTGTATTTTAAATCATGGCAAACAGAGGGAGTTTCAAAAATAATTTGACAACTTATGATTTTGAGTTTGATGAGGGTCTAGAATCAAAAGTTCGAGCAAAATTGGTCGTTGAAATTATAAAGTATTTACTATATCAGCGACAACAACTTCCTATGGTCTTAGATCAGCTTAAGAGACACATCTCAGTGACCACAGATACAGAAACGGTAATGTACTGATACATTTATATTTACTGTATCATAGTCCGAAATATAAGACTTTTTTTGGCTTTTGAACGATTTTGATGTTTTACTTGCAAAGAAAAATCGTGAAGAAGGCAAAGAAAACGTCGGACTATGATCACAGGGGCTCGTCAAGAACTGTATGTCTTTTTACCGTGTGACCACCCCTATACCTGAATACAGTACTATAAAATAGGGGTGATCACATAGACAAAAAATATCAAAGTCAAAAAGATCACGACGAGCCTCATTGCTTTGAAACCACAGGTGCTTGGGGATGGGACCCCCCCCCCCCCCCATTCCGTCACCAAGCACCTGCGTTTGAAACAAAAAATATATCAAATAAAGGCATTGGTCCCATACCATTTCATTGTGTAAATTTTGAGAACATGGGAATCATTGAGTATTATGAGATAATAATTTTGGTCGAGGTGTGATCAAACCCAGTAAAGCCTGAAGGGCTTTATGATAGATTTGCTCATCCCCAACTGAAATTATCACCTAATAATATTCAAAGAATGATTCCTTATTACTTATATAATTTTCAGCAATTATATGATAATATTTGAATATAAATAAGCAAACCTGCTTGCGCCCCAATTATACGTCATTTGAATTTATTGGATTGTATAGTACAAAATCGATACGTAGTGTTATCACAGGCAAAGGCACTGAATAATGTAAATAGTGTATGATATCTACTGTAACTTTGGTAGAATGAAGAGTCATATATTACAATGTATGTACCAGGCATGGGGTAATCATAATTGAGTAATCGAAATCGATTGTAATGATTACCCTTTTTCAAGTAATCGACAGTTATCTGTAATTGAACAGTTTTCGATTACTTGCAATCATAATTTAATCGATTACAGCTAAAAATTACAGTGTAATTATAATTACTTTTTCGATTACTCTTCACATAAATATTTTGTGATGCATATATTTATATATGCGCTAAAAAATACTCTACAATTGTTGTTTTTAATACAATTTATAGAATAAAATTGTTTTCCACTTTCACTTAATGATCTCCGATCCTCATCCTTGTCCGATAACTGTAAATTATCCAGATTTTATTCGTTTTTTACATAGACAAATTTAATATGTCTTCTAATGGTTGGCTTAGTGGGTCTAAAGAGATATAATATAGCTTGTACATGTAAGGGGTTCGAGCCAGCTGTATCTGTATTTTGATCTGATATTTTTGTTTATTTTGAAAGAAAGTATCATTGGATTCATTGCACAATATTTACATTTGCAATTATGCATCCTTATATGAACCTATAGAATAACAAAAATGTTCAATTCTGTGTGAACTTTTTGATTATCACACGCGCTTATGGCTTGATGGTTGCATTATATCAAACGTAAAAACATTGTTATTCTAATGATTCTGAACGGTTTTCCTTCGGGCTTCACAGGATTTGAATCACGTGACCAACCAACTTCATATCCCGGTGAACTTTTTAAATTGCTGTTTATTTCTTAAAAATTGATGTGTATAATACCTCTAAAATAAAATATACTTGAAAACTATCTTGAATTATAAGCAACATTTGAGCTCGGTTTTAAGATGGATCATTTATAGTTTAAGACAGAATATTCGACATATTCAGAGATCACAAGTCATTGAATTTGGTTGGTATACTTGTTTTTCTACAGCAGTGGACGATAATAATTATGAGTATGAATTTTGTATGTTTAAAATTCTTGATCCTGTAAAGGATCGATAGGCCAAATGGGTTTGTAATGAAACTTAAAAATGTTTTGCAACATCAGGTATACATGTTGCTGCATCATCAGGTATACATGTAGCTGCATCATCAGGTATACATATAGCTAATGCAGAATAATTTCAAAATGCACATATTTTGTACATGCTGTTATGAAAAAAGCACAATTATGAATTCATATGCTATACAAATATTCAGGAATATTTAGAGCTTCTATGTTAATACACCCCAGGGATGGGATCAATTACACTCAAAAGTAATTAATTAAATTACAATTTCTTGCTGAAAACCTTCAATTAAATTACCGTTACCATTACAAGGATTTTCATATGTATTTGATTGAATTACAATTACTTTACAAGTGTAATTAATTAAATTACAAATTACAGTTGAGAAAAATCCATTTATTGAATTAAAGGAGATATGACATGTACAAATTTGGCCATAAAAATTTGTTACTGATATAGCTACAGCACCTACACAT
Source organism: Magallana nippona (assembly GCA_033439105.1). Taxonomy (NCBI): domain Eukaryota; kingdom Metazoa; phylum Mollusca; class Bivalvia; order Ostreida; family Ostreidae; genus Magallana; species Magallana nippona. The sequence goes on along the minus strand of CM065923.1, from coordinate 44,606,729 downwards.
CACAGGCACCTGACGTTATAAATTTTTCTTATAATAAAAATAAATACCCTATACCTAATAATAGACAAGGTACCCATCGCCGCCATCTTAAATTTTTTTCAAACTGTCACATCAGGTGGAAGTTTCACTTGAAACTCATCTGAATTTAAGATGGCGGCGATGGGTACCTTGTCTATTATTAGGTATAGGGTATTTATTTTTATTATGTGAAAAATTTATAACGTCAGGTGCCTGTGCTATACATGTTCACAGTTGCATTTAATGTTCATTAATTGCTCAGTCCCCAGTCATGTCATAGGGGACAATCATGTCCCCTGACCTATACCTATCATGTCTACAAGTCTTTTCTGGTACACTGAACCCACAGGCACCTGACGTTATAAATTTTTCTTATAATAAAAATAAATACCCTATACCTAATAATAGACTAGTATTAGGTATAGGGTATTTATTTTTATTATGTGAAAAATTTATAACATCAGGTGCATGTGACTGAACTTGAACTTTTACATCCACTAAATTCTTTATAAATTGGAAAAATACAGGTAGATCAGTTCGGGTAGAGAGCAGACTATAATTGTTATCAAAACACAAATCACACCTATTAATCTATTGGTCAATACAGGAACCCACCATGTGAACAGATTTGGCAACAAAAACTTAAAAACCCAATTAAAGCTATGGCTCTAGGTCACTGTAAATTAAAAAGCATGACTTAATAGTTTGTACAATTCAAATAACCTTGATTTATTTGTAAAATAAACAAAGAGTTATTGTTTTCAAACTTATTAATTATTCCAATGAAATAATTAAATTTTTAGGGAAAAGAGATTGAGCATACCATCAAAATTATTTGTTCCCAAATAAATGATAAATATTTGACACATTGGTATTCATAGATTTGGGAACCTTATGATTAGATAGTGAATCACTGAAAAAGTTTATATTAAAAATTAGATGTATTTTTGTTTAAAAAATAATAGTTAAATGCATTTAACTACTCTTCCTAACTTGATCTTGTATTTGTTTGTTTTTTTGTTTTGTTTTATACTTATATACTACTGGGAGTGTAGGGGACAATGGATAGTGGACAGCTTTCTTTGTTTATTATACATATGATCAGTGTGAAATTGAAAGTAATAGAAAAGTAATTTGAATTATATGCCCTTTTTAAGTTATTAAATTACAGTTACATGTAATTTAAAAAATGGTTATTTACACATTACATCCAAATTTGTAGTTAACTACACTCAATTACCATTACAAATTACCACTAACCCATCCCTGATACACCTGAATTTGAATGAACATGATGCATCCAAACAATAAAATGCTTTTTCTGGTTATTCATTCGGGTTATGAAGGTGGGACATTGCAGAAAAAATGTAAATTTTCTCTGCATTGTTACCTTCATAACCCGCATGAATCATCAAAGAAAGCATTTTATTGTTTATATTTACATCTTTCTTTTATGAAATTAATAAACTGATCGTAAAAAGTTCAAAAAAAAAAAAAAATAACCAATTTATTGTCAATGTACATCAGTACGTTAGATAACAGAAACCATCAAATCGTCTTTAATGGGAATTTGAGTCTGGCATCAGCATGATTATTTCGTGCAGTCCGTAATTCTTCTCAGGTTGCTGTAGGTTTCGACCAATCGATAAAAGAGGAGTGTAAATATCAGTCCTGTCAGTTTCTATAGAGCTGTGAATCTACAATAAATTTCCGTAAGAAATATAGGGAATCATACTTAGTGGATGTAAATATTTGTATATGCACTATGCGTATGGATAAGAGTATGCAAAAACAAGAGGAACTCATGTTCAAAGACTTCTCAAAAAGATGGTGAAATTGCAACTAAACGTTTGGTAACAAGCACTGGGCATTTGACGTTGCTCTGAATGCTGGTGACTGTCAGAACTCAGGTAAGGCCACGGGCACCTGGGTCATAGCGCAGGCTGGTACCTTGAAGACCCCTCCCTGCCCATTTGCCCTGAAACCCAAATAAAGGTAAAGAATTGGAACCACCCCCACCCCCATCAATCCACTATTAACATTTACAAACAGGTACCGGTTAATTGATAGGTTTTGACATCGTCACATGGTTAAAGTTTGTCAGACGACGTACCCCACAGAAATATGTGTCGCATATATTGCAAAACCTAGCATGAAGTTGATTATTAACCTCTGGCATTATAGAAGAAATTACCCGGTTTAAAACAGGCTATAGTAGTTTTAAACCTTGTTTTCTTAGGGTGGGCATGAGCCCTTTGTCCCATTCCCATTATAATATCGAGAATTTTCTATACGTGTTTTGATTTGCTTGAAATTCCAAGCTAAGAAAATGTCTAAAGAATCACGGGAAGAAAGATAAAGATGTACCACTGATGATGTGTGGGATTTTAATTACCATTTAAAGGAAATAATACGAGAGTTACAAAAGATCTTAATACGATGCACGTAATATAATTAGCTGACGACGGCATACAAGCTAATGTACTGTAAAAAGCTCTCTAGACCACAGAGAATACACGGAAACAATTATCTGCTATATCTTCAATGTTTGGGTAGGTCCAAGCGTGGGTATCTGTTTTCAACACGTACGTGTATGTTGAAATACATATTACAGAGTTACGTAGTAACGGCAAAGCTGGACCGTATAGGATTGGGAGACTTCTTCCGATACAGAACACGTCACCGTCAGGTTAAATGGCTGGTCGTAATTTGTAATCTAATTGATGAGAGAAGAATGCACTGCAATGGATAAGAATTAATCAAACACGAAATCCCATCAGATGTGAATATTCCGTAGATTTTGTTTGTTTTGTAATATGATCTTGTAGAGTTATTGTAGAAACAAAGATGCAATTATATTAAATAAAAAATGAGGTTTTTCTCTCTTTGCAGCAACAGAATGGTGTTAAGGCACGACCGGACAAACGAAACAGCAGAAGGGAACTCAAGTACGCCATTAAAGCTGTTGGCAATCTCGACCAAATATTTGACATGATCTCACAAGCGTTTGATATCTGCCCCGAGATCCGCAGTATTTTGATACTGTTCGGAACGACTCCGATTAGTCCCAAGGAATCGTATTTGCTCACTATGCCAGTTCTTCATCCGGAATTTGATAGTCTCAGTGTCAAAAACTCCGTGAAAACTCTCTTTCGACAAATCATAATCCAGGATGTATTGGGCGGTGCTAAATCGATGTCGCCTACAAACATGATTGTAATGGTGAATGCTCCCAAAAACAGCGGCATCGCCTGGTTCCTCCCTAAACCCACCTTTAAGCCCCCGGTACGCGGTCGGCGCCACGTGTTCAATCTAAGCTGCAAGCAGCCACAGCCCGCTGACCACAGCATTGTTTGTTCTGACGGCAGAGCGGAGATATCGGGAATCGAACCGCTTGAATCGTCGGCTATTGACGAATTTTCAACACGTCTCTCGTTGTCTGGGGACGAAGAATCAGAGCAGAATTCAACGAGAAGTTTATTAGAATCGTTTGAAATATCTCAGTCTGCGAGTGCAATTTCCACCCTTTCCTGTTCTTCAAGACTCTCCTCGAGTGACGTGACCGTGGTTGACGAGAAAAGCAAATCGAACTCTCCTTCCAGTGACGTCGGCGATCAAAGTGGCGCGAGAGGCGAGGAGGACATTGCCGCAGACTCCACGAGACCGTCAATGTGTACACACGTGAATGAACACGTGATAGAGGACATTCTGTCCTCGTATGTTTGGTTTCAAGCCCCGGTTTTTGTAAAAGGTTACAAAGACAAAAGCTCAAAGACCTCTATATTTATGTAGAATTATGTGAAAAATATGTCATAACTGTCAAAACCTTTTCAATATTGATGTCATAGAATATGTAACAATTCCAAAACATTTTCATTCTATGGTTTAAACTACTGAAATGTACTGGATACAGTTTAAATGATTTTTAATTATAATGTTCATATCAGCCTGCTAGAAGTAAATGTGTCACCTGTGTCTATAACATGTATGACGTCATGCACTACATTGCCGACCTTACAATAATTCGAATGCTTTGAAATTTGTATCCAGTGAAGAATGATAATCAGAAATATAATCCATTACATTGTTGTAATAGAATGTAATATTTTTTATTGAAACCAATGTTACAATAACACGTCGCCATATTTTCATCTTCTCCAGAACTGGTCGGCCAATTTCAACCAAAATTGGCACAGGGTATTATTGGGTGAATAAATTGCATTTATTCATGCAAATCCATAGCGGTAGGATGGAGCTACAATTGAGGGGTGGATGTACAAATTTTTACATAGGAACATATAGAGAAAAGTCTTTTAAAGATCTTATTCTTAAAAACCAATTGACCAGAAAGCTGTTACTTTTATGGAAGCATCATCGGGTAGTATAGGTTCAAGTTTGTACAAATCATGATCCCAGTGGGTAAGGTGGGGCCTCAGTTGAATTTTTACGTAGGAATAAATAGAGAACATTTGTTTCAAAATCTTAATAATTCTCAAAAACTGAAACAACAAAAGGAGCTCAATGTTTGACTTAAAAATGTTTTGGAAAAAAATTTGAACATCAAGATATACTCTACTAAGTTTTCTAGATATTTTGTATTTGATAACCTAACGATGTCTAAATTGTTGCTCAGGTTAGCAATGTGGCCCCTGGGCCTCTTGTCTATTTTCACTTAGTAATAGCTAACCGATGAACGTTGGGATTGTAAAATCAGCAAATGCCATTTGAAGCCACATAACAACCTTAACGCACTAGCACTCCGTAATCGAAGCAATTTGTTCAGACTTACTGCAAACTAGCGTTTTTCTTATAGAATGGTCGATATCTATACAACCAGAAACATAGCAGAAATGCTTGAATTTGACTTATGGGTTTCTATGCTAGTGTCACCCGAACAGTACCCATGTGACCAATTTTGACACGTTCCTATGTGTTCTCTCGAACAATTGATTGATAACAATAAAACTGTTGCGGGAATATTAATTAGTCGCTTGTGTTTTTTTTCCTCATCATCGTCATTCAAAGTACCAAATTGCTTTCATCAGCTGAATCATATTAGAACCATTTTAACAAGACCTTGGACTTTCAGTAGGACGTAGCTATCTATTTCTTGGTCAAAACAATTTAAAAATGACGCGGTTTCAAGCGAAATATGCACCGATTGCGTAGTCTTAGCTCAAAAGCCAGACAAATTTTGTTAATTTCAAAGAGCCATGGCTGAGTGGCCAACAATGAAATAGACAGGCTACGTCACATTGCTGTTTGACACAACTACCCAAAGTCCAAGCTCTTGTTAAAATGGTTCTAAAAACAACACTGACACATAGCATTAACTTACGACGTCCTGAAGTATTGGTACAAAAATTAAACAGAAAAAAAGTTTAAAACATGATCTTAGAATCACGCAGACTAAACATGTAAAAAGAAAGAAAAACAACCAAACCCATCCTTTTTAGGGTTTTAATCTAGAATAGCCAATCTGCAAGACTTGGTTGTAAAATTAGCAGACTCCCACGGGTTTTTTATGAAGTACCACAACAGCAAAATTCGTTAATTACAATGCATCAGTTTATGTGGAATCTCCGTTTTGGTTGTACTAAAGATACCATCTTGTTATTCACATTGAGATAAAGAGGTGCTAGTATTCAGAGTTTGAATTACTAGGACGATGCACTCTCTTGGATCACCTTCAGTGGGGCACCTTGAACTCGAAGCAATCGAACTGATAGTCCATGAGTAGGCATTGATTTTACGTCACTTCAATGTCACTTTGGCTTAAGCTTGGCCATGCGTGACAGTCACGTGTATGACGTCTGGTTTACGTCTTGTAAATCTTATGGCAATACACAAATAAACATTATATCAAGGCATTAAAAACAAAACGGTTTGGATCTATTTTGATTTCATGGCCATGGAGATGGTAAAAAATAGAATTTTTATTTTCAAGATTTATTTTGCTGGTCCATACTGTGATGGTAAAATGTACAAAACGTGAAGGACAAGGGAACATCTAGGGAATAGGTGACGTCTATAGGTTTTTTTCCAAACAGAAAATAATGACTTTGTGAATTGAGCTTACGTATTTGTGATCACTGAAACATTAATCGACGAACAACGAGTCAAGATTAATATCTTTCGCACTCAGTTTCTGAGTTCTCCTATAAATCCACTTGAATATACTTGCGTTGGAAACTTTGATTCATCAAATTAATGATACTATTTGTATTAAGCATGGGAACATCGTATCAATATGCCACAACAGTAGGTAATAAATCACTGTAAAGAGACTTATGTGTCGAGATAGTTACTACGCACATTCAGGACACATCTTCGCCATTCTCAAAAACATCATCGCTATCGGTACAGGGCTTATCGAGTGTGGATTATTTTAGTCATCAGATCCTGTAATAGCTATCAATACCCCCAAATAGGGTACTAGAAAATAACACCCATGCAGTAGGTCTGCAGAACATATTGAAATATCGTCAAATGTGCAAGCCACGGAGAGAGCATTTTTCTTTGTATATTTAAAAGTATTGTTGACCTTACAGAATCTCTTGTGTTTTTAATGAAGTTCTTTTTCTATATAATTTTGATAAAATCTTAATGCTGAAAATTGCTGATTCATATGCATAAAGTTACACATTATAAACCAATATATGTGCTTCCCGTATTTCATTCTCCATAAGAAATATCTTGAAACAAGCATGAGAGTTGGATGATCATGATGTTGCATAATGACTTTGTGATGACATTATGATTCACAGTTCTAGCTGTAAATCATGAATAGAATGTTTTATTGTAGGGCAGATTTGCAGTTTACAAACGATGAGTTCAAATTCTGTGCATGGGTAAAAAAATGACCTTCAGCTCGTGATCATGAGTCATGAATCCAAGGTCCGCTTCATTGGAAAAACACGCTGTTTACTAAAATATCCAAATGTGTCAATGGTATTAAGTAAGGCATATGAAAATTGCTTCACACCATAAAAAATATAGTGTTGTTATTGCAGAAGCGGCACACCAGTATTTTTCAATATCTTTCACACTTGACAAATAAAATATGACTGAATGAATGACGAACTCATACAATTCTTTATAACATATATTTTCACAAGTAAAAGTAAACTATTTTGCAAAAAATACGCGTGCCTGAGGTAATGATTTATCAAGATTGCAAAACGCCAAAAAACACTATTTCCGGTCACCTCTGCAGGTTAGCTCGAGTTCTAATATTGTTGGCTTGAACATATTTCATTGAGTAAATTGAAATCGATGGGATTCAAATAAAAAAAAAGTTCTTATAGCTTACTAGTTCCTATCTCTTTAATATTGTTAGTACTCTTTGTTGGGCGGTCATTCGACAAGACACATTTCGCAATGTTTTTCATGAAACCCACGGTCAGCCTTGCGCGCATATATACTTACACTACTTGTTTCCCTATTGCGCGGAACCAGGTTTGTGTTCTGGTGACGTCCACTGTTTGATCTTAGCTTCTTCCTGGAACTTTCTTAGAATACTTATTACAGATGTGTATTTGATACTGAGGAAGAATAATAGGTTCATTATATTTCACATGTTCTTTTTCTGCATGGTCTATATTTTGGATCTATATCATACTAAAATTAGTATGAAGATATAAGTGTATTTACATGTTTGTGAGAAAGTATTAGATTCTGTTTTGATAGTAGACAGTAAGCTTATTTAAAGTTAAATAAATAAACCCTCTTCAACTTCAATACATGTATCATAACTAACGCCAAGAATAAACCAAAGCAAGGTGTTCAGGAGACTCAAGAAGACTTCAATTCGTTCTAAATAGATGAGCAGAATTCTAAGTAGTTGAAGAGACAGCTGGATAACCTTTGGTCAGCGACTCTGTGGTCGAAAATCGTTATCATCTAAAAGTCTCTGGTTTACCACCATTGTTTGCAGCACCTGTTCCATGGTAGATAGAGAACAATGGAACAAAAGGCGTAACGGATATAAACTTGGACTCTTGGGCACACTTATTGGAATAGATAAACTTGGACTCTTGGACACAATTATTGGAATAGATAAACTTGGACTCTTGGACACAATTATTGGGATAGATAAACTTGGACTCTTGGACACAATTATTGGAATAGATAAACTTGGACTCTTGGACACAATTATTGGAATAGATAAACTTGGACTCTTGGACACAATTATTGGAATAGATAAACTTGGACTCTTGAAAACAATTATTGGAGTAGATAAACTTGGACTCTTGGACACAATTATTGGGATAGATAAGGTATACAGCATCCCTATGAAGCCGGAGCCATGGCATGCCAAATGCGCCAACGTTTTAGGAAAGAACTTATGACCAAATTGAATTCAAACGTTTAATCAGCATTAATTATTTCAACTAGATACCAATTGGATATAACTACCTTATATGATTTGAAATAAAATGTTGTGTTTACATTTTGCGCATTGGGAATATTTCATTACACTGAATAGATTTACGATATTTTGTCCTTAATATAGCCTTGAATGAAATACCGTAGGTTTTCCCAATGAAATATTGGAGTTAAGTATGGTTTGATAAAATATTTCTTTAATTTCTTGGTGTATTTATAAAGATACATATATATGCTATAGTGTTTAAGATGTTAGTGACCAAAATACAAAATATAACAACTTAAACTAGAGATTTGCAAAAAATGTTTATTGTGTAACAAAATATATAAAAAATATATATGCAAGATTGCAAGTATCTTTAATAAAGATACAAATCCTCAATAATAAGTCAAAAATAAGTTCATAAATTGCAGCACACAATCGCAAGTAAAACTGGGAAACAAACTCAATTCTCGTGATACATGTAAATAGGTCCTAGAGATTCAGTTGAAGTGTTTTCAATTTGGAAGATGAGATCTTTCGAGATTTTGAAGAATAAACTGCCTTGCTGTTCACTATCTTGTGTTGAACACTCCTTCGCAGAAAGCTAGTAAGTTTGCGTCATTTCCGGCACAACACTGACTGTAAATTTCCATACTGTCGTAAGTCCTTCCGCAAACGTAGCATATCGTGTTCACAGTTTCGCTCATGGAACACTTGGTGATTTGGAAGGCGTCCAGTGAGAAACCTGAACGTTTGATCCTGTTTCCGAGGATCTGTGACGGGTAGGCCCACGTGGTTGTTACCAAAAGCAGAACAAGAGACAGAGCTGTCATCGTCTGGACCATTGATAACTTCATCTAATTAAAGAATAAATGCAAAGAGGCATAAGAAACAGAGGTCTCCTTCTTAGTACATGTATTTGTAAAAGACCGACGAGGAATCCCTAACTTTAAAACATTATAATACAGGTGTATCAATTATTATATCTATTTAATGCTGTCATAGTCTGGACTACCGATAACTTCATCTTTATAAAGAACAAACACAAGCAGTTTTTAAAAGAAACATATTTCCTTAATATTTGTAAATGGTCGCAACTGACAAGGTTCAATGGATCTTTAACCTTAAAACAGTATCACATCTATTTTTGTCCGGGTAACTATATTTAGTGGCGTTCTATTTTCTAACACCGACGGTCAGGGGGTACACCGTTCCTCCATCATCCTTGAAATTCCCAAGATAACTTATAAGGGAGGGTCATATTTGATAAACAGATAACAAAAATTTAACACGTTATGGCCTTCGATACTTAATCCTTGTGTAAATGAAACGTTCCGGTGACGCTGATTTCGCTAGATTTCGCAATTCCTTACGTGATAGCAATCGATAGGGGTATCCATTAAATGTTGTTACGGCTTTTATAAATAATTATCAAAACTCAAGGACAATATCCACCCACCAAAAGAAGTTTCGTAATTGGTATCTAAATGGATTGTGGATTTAAAATTATACCATTCATGTAACGAAAAACACTGGAAGTTCAACATTATTTTTTATAATGAAATTCCACAAATAGCAAAACTTCACTATTTAACACTCCCCCCCCCCCAAAAAAAAAAAAAAAAAAAACCTAAAAAAAAACCTTATTCATTCTTAATTCAACTTTTATTATTCTATGGAATATCGTTGCTTATATTCACCAATTTCTGTATCGATTTTTTGGATTTCTTTCTAAATTTCTAAAATAATTCAGGTAAAATTAGATAAAATTATCCGAATAAGACTTCCGTATGAGTAACAATAATAATAGTCATTAATGGTAAGCTCTTACCCTCTCCTGGCAGTGAGATTTCAGAATGCTGACTTTGACTTGGGGGAGACATTTATAATCCGCTTATCGGAAATAGGCGGGTACAATTTTTCCCACTTCGCTTGATGCAATACTGAACGTAGAATACTCCGGTAGACTGCTGATTGAAATGAATTACAGGGGTGTTCCTGTGGCAGGTAACTGAGAAATATAGAAGGCTTAACAAGAAATTAGAGCTATGAGAGGACTGGTCTCAAGAGATGCCTCGTTTTTGAACTGTACGTGTAGGTCGAATTCTTCTCTATTTTTTTCAAAGTAATTAATCAACATTATATGTCAACATTCATTGTAAAAGAACAAATCTTACATTATCGAGTCATGAACCACCGAAACTGACCTATAAACCTAGATCGCTGACATTTTCCTCCCCTGTTAATCGGGATTAGAATTAAAGAAATATATTTTTTTCGCTTATTATAGACAAATAACTAAAAATAAACTCTTTTATTGAAGATTGAAACTTGTGATTGGCTTCATTTCTTCTTTGTTCCATTACGCAATCACATGTACTTTATATACAAAACAATTCTTTCTTCAGTGATTCGTGCATGGTTGAAGGTAGAAAGCATTGCAAAAACTGAAGCAAACCCACGCTAGCGGATTTTGTACATTTTTTTTTTAGTACGTGATGGTGTACATTTAGGTCAACTCATAAGTCATATAGGCCCTACAGGTCAACGCCAATAAAGAATCCCACTGGTTATATCTACATCTTTTCAATCATCCAAATAAAGTGAGTTAAAGTGTTAAATATCGTTAATGTGATCGGTAGTTTACATGAAAGGAACAGCCAATTCTTCCATATATGGAAGTTACTTGAACTTGTTGGAAGTCTGACGTCAGTCGGTCCAGTGCGCGGTGTCAATGTAGCCAAATTTCGGTAAACAACGAAATAATGCACGCAAAATCAACCTAAAAAAATAAGACACCGTTTAACAATATAAATATTACTTAATTATTGTGAATAAAAATTGATCACTCAATGGACTGAAAACTCCTGAATTTAAGTTTGAAGGCAATTCTGAAACAATCAAGGCCCCAGGATCATCAAGCAATCTTAGACTTAAGTCAAAAATGGTACACTGTCTTAAAGGGTCTTGATTTAATATATTGACACAAATTAAATGCTATTAAAAGTGTTTTAACATAACGATGTTTATGACAAATTTTAATCATCATTTTATGATAAACAATCATTTTATGACCAACTGAAATTTTGACTCAAGTCTGAAATTGCTTCATGATCCTGAGGCCAGGGAATGCGTAGATCATGATTTAGTTTTGTCAATAGCTGTATAAACCTCACAGAATTTCTTAAATATTGGATAACAAACTGAAATGGTGTATTCATATGTAAATTCATACATATATTCTGCATCGATGTTTCTGGTACACTTGTATATTGTGAATTTTCATAAACTTCGAAGATTCACAATGAAAAATTCCTTAGAGCATGCATTGTGTTGTCCATATTATGAATAACTGTCTGTTTCATGATCTAACCATAGCAACTAGCAAATAATTGAAACATTGCTGTCCTAAAACATCTGATTAAATTCATTGATAGATCATTAATAGATCAAGAATTCTAGACTGTTCAATTAATTACACTAACGCTCTCTTGGGGACTCTTAATCATATTATACAGTACATAGAATTAGATCTTAATGGTTACTTCATTACAATCCTCTGAGTAAACCGTCCATGCATACATGTAAGATCGTGAAGTGTTGGTGACGTCATGGCTGCTCTTGGACATTACTCCTGTGTATTAAATGTGCTTTTCTTACGCACAAGCCCATGTCTATAAGAATTCAAGAACAATGGCATTGAATGTGAATTATCAGTATTCCCAAAACAACTGACTGGTATATTAAATCGCTTTTTTCAGGCGCTGATTCAGTAGCTGATTCAGTAAGTGTCTTACATACGATCCTTGTTTATGCATAAACTGACGTTGATTTAAAAAACAAAGAAGCAGAAGGCTCGTAGCCAGAATAACGGGAGGGGCGCCGGGGAAAAAGGAGGAGCAAGTGTAAAAGTAGTACTACCCAAACAAAAAAACGGGTACAGCGGGGGTGGGGGATACCCCAATCGACTCATCACCCGCCACTGCAAATTTTAAGACTTTGGAATCACTCACATTTAGAATTTAAAACATTTCATTATATTGGTGAACATTTTTCAGTATTTTTTTTTATCACAGCACCATCTTTATCGACCAAAAAAGAGAAATAGTTTGGCGTGTTTGAAATCAAAAGGCTGAATGGAGGTAATGTTATAGTGCATAAATGTAAAATAAAGATTTTATTTTTGCTGAACAAGGTTTGCTCAAGGCCAAACAGCGTGTTTTGAAAACTTAGACAAAATACATTATCTACCCAAAAAAGAGAAATATTTTGGTGTCAGGTGCCCGTGTTTGAAATCTAAAGGCTGAATGCAGGTAATAGTATAGTGCATAAATGTAAAATAAAGATTTTATTTTTGCTGAACAAGGTTTGCTCAAGGCCAAACACCGTGTTTTGAAAACTTAGTTGAAGTAAGACAACAGATGCAGGTTTAATTATACGTATATCATTATTTCCTTTGATAACTGAATCGTCAGACGGATATTGTGGTATACTGTGTTAATCTTTTGTATCATCATGTGATGGACATGCAAATTGAAACATCTCATTTGAGGTTAATTTTCTTTCTGAAAGAATTTGGTTCTGCTTTCCGTGGTATTTCTACCAGGGGGTGTGGTGTACTATGGTGTACAAAAATTAATGAATATAGAATGTTATAGACAGACGGGTCATCTAATTATTTATTTAGGATTATCACTGTTTATACCTCTGGTTTGAGCCCGGTTACTGCTGTTTGCTTTCGTGGGTCGATTGATGGGACCGTGTGTGAATGACAGCACTGTTTAACATGTTGAATGTGTGGGAGCATCGCCAAACACTTGACTGCACAGACTGATCGTAAAGTCCACAAAACGGCAAGGACTAAGATTAGTCTAGAGTAATTTTAGATTTTAAAGTCTTAAAATCTATAATCATGGCATCGCATAAATACATAATCACAAAATAACAATGACATCGAAACAAAAAAAGCTATTATTTGTTTAAATTCGTGTTTAGTCCAGTATGATGAGCTCGAGGTTATGGTAGAAAATATTTAAATACATGAGTTACTTGTAATTCGTGTAATTATCTTTAATAAAGAAAATCAATTGTCTAAAAAAAAATCCCGAGACAAACATTGGGGCTAACGTTCGAAATCGTGGAATTTAATGTTTGCTTTATTTTCACATGATTTTCACGTGAAGAAACCGCGCGGATTTCATGTGATAAACACACTTTTTGCCCGTCCACATTATATATACAATTCGTAAACATGAATGAATGACCATTTGTTCTTTTTCCGATTTTATTTGATCATTTAAACGTTTGTATGTTTGCATTTTAAATTGGAATGAGTAGATATGTATCTGTATTACTTCTAATCTTAGAAAAATTATATAAATTTCAGACGAAGACTCAACTAATAGATAATCTGTATTAGCGATTCGGACGCTGCGCTTTATTACTTTATTAGTGCACAGAATTTCAATGAAACAAACAGGAATCTTTTAAAAACTGTAAAAAGAACAAGGGAATATGATATAATTACAAATGTCTACTGGTTGGGTCGAAAACTAAATTTCATGTTTTGAAAATTGATTTAAATTTGATTCTTTATCGCATCATTCACGTAAAAAACAAAAAAATCGTCTATTGTAATTTAGTTAAAAGAACAAGTAGGGAAATAACAATTCTAATCGACATAACGTCAAAATTTGTGCTCGTCATTTGTCATGTGACCAAGTCCATTACCTAGTAGGTGGGAGTGGTGTTAGATTCTTGCTATAACCATGCATCTGGTATTCACGTATACACGTATTTATGAAACGTACTGGTGACAGAGTATATCATACGTCAACTACAATGACTGTCTGAATTTGCGTATGTTACATTGTAATATATATAAACTATACTTAATGAATTACTTTAAAAACTTAAAAGTTCAAAACTAAAATGAGCACTTTTCCTATTAAATATACAATATAGTTTTATTTAGTGCTTAGTTATTTGGCACTTTATAGTTGATTAATTTATAATCGAACATATGCTTTTGCTGCAGAGCATGTCAAATTGACGTCTAAACTTTGGGTGACTGCACTTAACGCCGTATTTTGGGTCCTTTTTAGGTCACTTTTTTACTTTTATTCCTCGGTCAATTTAACCTCAAGTCATTTTTATGGAGTTTGGTCAATTTCTAATAGAAATTTAATGTCATAATGATTTTAAACTGCGTTGCAATAGAATAATTCGTTGTTTTCTTACCATTATTGATCTGCAAATATCTGGAATTTAGACTTGTCTGCCCTTGATTGAAAATAAGAATCATAAATATGCATGGAGCAGGTGGAACTAATATTAATATTGTAATGAGTGGTTTAAAATTAGAATAGAGGTACTGTAATTGAACAACTCTCTCTCTCTCTCTCTCTCTCTCTCTCTCTCTCTCTCTCTCTCTCTCTCTCTCTCTCTGTGTGTGTGCGTGTGTTGCCATTCTTTACAGGTTTTAAAACAAAATACATAATATATAATGATCGTTCAATCATTGATGATCGTAAACCAGTGGCTGATGTCTACAGGTGTTTAGAATTAACAAGTAGATTAATCAGTAATGCACAGAACCGATAATCCGATAATATTGCAATTGAGGCACGGGATGGGGTCCGGTAACCTGTGATATGTTAACATTTTTTGTTGTTGTAATAATGAGTCTTTTATTTTGCTATATTTACATTTGCAAATATGCTGCCTTATATGAACCTAATGAATAAAGAAAACGTTCAATTATGTGTGAACGTTTCCGTGACGTCACAATGATAACCGCACGCGCTTATCGCTTGTCGCTTGAATTATTGTAAACATAAAATTTCGGTAATTTTAACAGTTCTGAAAGATTTGTCTCTCTCAAACGTAAATATAAGTAATAAACAGCAATGTTAAAAAGTTCACCGGGATATGAAGTTGGTTGGTACGTGATCAAATCCACTGAGAAGCCCTTCGGGCTTCACAGGATTTGATCACGTGACCAACCAACTTCATATCCCGGTGAACTTTTTAAATTGCTGTTTATTTCTTAATTAAAAAATTAAATACCATCACAATGTATTCTATTGGTTTATTTATTTTTTTCTTTTCTTTCTCTCTTTATTCATTTCTTTTTTTTGGGAAATGGGGCCAACTGTTATTTCAGCTGTATCAGTTTTGTTGCATAAATTCCCCCTGTAATAATGTTTATATTTTTCAAATTTGTAATCATTTTCCGTGACTTTCCCATCCAACAACATTGACAAATCTTTTCTATATGTATCATATTTCACCCCCTTTAAAAGTCAGCGAAGTGGAGCAGTAGCTCGGCTGTTGTAGACAATACAATCATATGATATACATGTAATTCCTGTTAATTGAATTTATGTATTATTATATTATCTTAATCCAAGCTATTACTTACCACATTGAGAGTATCGCCTAAAACTACCTGATCCTAACCACCCTAATACACCCAAAATTATACAGTTATAATGAAAATAATACGTTTTTAAGATAAATATGATATTTCTCTTAAAGATATCTCAAAGAAATAAAGAAACCATCACTCGATGGAAATGAATTGAAATAGGTATGGACAATCAATACCGGGTTGCAGAATGCGTGCTACATTATACTTCACGTGACGTAAGTCTAGTATACGTATTCACCAAGTTAACTGGGGTTAGAGATCATGTTGTGAATTATAATATTCAACCTGTCAAAGTATACCGTTTACAACAGAGAACGCGAAAGAAAGAAGAAACAGTTTGATAATTCACCACATGATTTCTAACCCAAGTTAACTTGGTAAATATTAGACTTCCGTAACGTGATCTGTTTGTTTTTGTTTAATATAAACCTAAATGTTATTAGCCAAATACTATTACCTTCTTGTTTATGCATCCAAATACAACGTAGCATCCGGGGGGGGGGGGGGGGGGGGGGGGGGGGGGGGGTGGGGTTGCTTCGTGCTTGCAAACGAAGTATTCAGAAGTTATTGAAGAATAAAAATCAAATTGAAGACAAAATATGAAGTTCAAGATTTAATTAATCATTTAAAGGAATGACATTATTGGAAGATGTTGGATCAATTTTAGAATTAAATTTTGAGCAAAACTTTTGTCAAAAAAGAAAAATATTTTTTTCTTAATGCGTACATCAATTCGCTTTTAAATCTCAATTCACGCGTGCTTTGAAAATTTAATAAAAAATGGCTGATTAATTACACACCGGGTCATACATCCGTTTTATTATATACGGTAGAGATGTTTAACCCATGATTAAGCCCATAACTTATGTTGCATATAAATATCTAGAGACATAAATAACATTTATGTCTCTGAGCTCTCAATATCAAACTGGCATAGAGGGTTACTATATATAAAAATAAGCATCGAGACCACCCCACCCCCCCACCCCCACCCCTTTTCCCTTCTCTCGGGCCCCCTGAGAAAATTTTCTAGGTCCGTGCATGAATGGGGCGTATACATTTTTAATTGCATATGATTCTTTAAGAGAGGGGGAATCAGGGGCAAGTGTTTGACGTATCATTCCGGAATAAAGAAAGTCTATCATGTCAAGTTTTATTTTACTTTAGAACTCACAATCTAACGCATTTGAGTGTTTTACTTCCATACACAATTCAGTATGATTGTTAAGTAAATGAATGAGTGTGAATGGGTATTTCAGCATGGAATAAAAATCACCAAAAAATCACGTACTTGATCATGTCATTTAGATTCAAACGATTTGTATGATAAACATCTGATAACAAGCAAGTGATACGTCAGTATGAAGGGTGCTACACCTGAGTTGCTTTCTCTGCTCCAAAGAAGACCAGCAAATATACGCAACATTTGCATTTTGGCTCATGTAGATCATGGTAAGAAACATCTGTTTAATGATTAAATTAGAATTTTAACTTGTGCGACTGTTAAGACAAATGTAGGCATGTTAGGACAGAATACAATATCTATAGTTGATTGTTGATGGTAAAATATCTATATTGTGTTTTCATAGACAATTCTGTAGGATTTACCAGGTCCAGCACAATCTCTTGATTTAGCTATATAGCTTGAAAAAGCTATATAGCTTAATAAAGCTTTTCAAAATAGCGTGATAAAGCTATTTATATGCAGTTTTTTCACAAAAATGTTAATTATCAGAAAGATAAAAAAAAATCGCAAGTTAATTACCACTCATGTTTAAACCTTGGGCCATTCAAAAAGTAACCCCAATTTAAATTAGTTTCAACACCGCTGCTTTTGAGCACTTTTATGCAAAAAATATATTTCCATTGTTTGGGTAACTGTCCACCACCTTGTGTGCAGTTAGGCATGGATAAGAATGATTGATTTCTTTACATTGTGCTGAATTATTACCAATCAATTATCTTGTTTACCATAACTGACCTTCTTTATATTTCATTCAAGAAGTAACTGTATGGTCATGAATCATTTGCCCCAAAACTTTTAGAACTTTAAGTACAAAGTCTCTGAAAGAGACACAAATTGATGAGTAATCTTTACATGCATTGTTTACAGAACAGTTCAAAGTTGAAAACTATCATTGCACTAAAGTGCGATTTTGTTTATATGCTGAAAAAAAATACACATTTAGGAAAAATGTATGACTAAATAGCTAACTTGAGCTATTTTGAATAGCTTTATTAAGTTATATAGCTTTTTCAATCTATATAGCTAAATCAAGAGATTGTGCTGGACCTGTTTACGTTATTTAAAATCAGAACTGATAAACTGAATCATACATGCACGTCTTTTTTATGATATTCATGTTTTTCGAGGAGTAAAAAAATGTATATATTTGATTTAAGTAATATAGGACATATAGGCCTATACTCTATTCATTGGTGCCGCCTGCATTATATCATTTGGTATATTATTGTAACTCATCAAAAACAACTGCTATGTTTAACTGGGAAATCATTATCTTGAGAAATATATTTCTCTAATTATAGTCTGTCCCAAGATATTTATGCAGCACATTTGGGCGATTTTTAATAAAAATATACATACCTGTGAAAGAAGTGCAATTGCAATCGATGAAAGGGAAAATTTCCAAGATATCTTCATTGATACATTATCATTTTTCACTTGGAAAAAATCACAGGAACAAAAACAGGTTTCTTATGGAGATTTATAATGGGGAATGTTTACATCTTTTCTCCATTCGGAAGTCACTCGGAATACCCCGTGCAATTTTTCAACGTTATCATCCGGGCTTGCTGCAATACAAAATCCCCGTAGACATCACATTTTTAAGCCGTGTATTGAAACCTGATAAGCTAAAGGGGGTGTTTCAACAGAGAAATTTTGGAAATTTTTCATACTTTTGAATGAACATCGGTTGAACCCTGAGGTATTTATAAATATCGAGTAATTAGGCAAAATGTGAATCCAGGATATCTTGGGACAGAGTATAGTCTAAAGTATAAATGTTATTCCCCATAATTGGCCATAAATGTTTTCACTTCATACATTGTATGTGCTTCATTCTTTATTCCTAGGTAAGACCACTCTGGCAGATGCTCTTGTGGCCAGCAATGGAATCATATCTCAGAGAATGGCAGGAAAGGTCAGTCTCACATAATTAGTTCATCTACACTTGCACTAAAAGGATACTTACTTTTCTTTATCTTTACATGATTATAAAAAAGTGAAGGCATTTGATTGCCAGAAACATTTTACTTTATTTTCAAATGTTGACAGCTTCGTTACATGGACAGTCGAGAAGATGAACAGCTGCGGGGAATCACAATGAAATCAAGCGCCATTTCCTTGATCTATAATCAAAGTAAGAGTAAATCCTTATTGGAATATAATACATGTACATGTATCTTAAAAGTTTAATTCCATATTGTTAATTTTTTACAACAAAAGGTACTTTAGTGGTCGGAGTATAAAGCATGCTCAGATTTTGACTGAAATAGAGTCTAGTAGGACATGTAGATTCAGCATTACAATATTGTTTACTGTTTTACCATTGCCAAATTACCAACAAATATTGTACTGGTCGTGGTAATAAATATTCCCCTTACCTTTGGTAATGACTTTTACCTTTGCCTTTTTAGATAAGGAGGAGTACCTAGTGAACCTGATTGACTCCCCGGGGCATGTGGACTTCTCGAGTGAGGTGTCAACTGCCGTTCGCCTGTGTGAGGGCGCCATCGTTGTGGTTGATGTGGTGGAAGGGGTGTGTCCTCAGGTAACGATATGATGCTCAGGTACAGCCAAAGTACACCTGTGTTTGCATGCTAGTGTCAGATCTGTTCACAGGGCCATAAAACTTATACTAGCTCACCTTGATCTCATTGAATCACATTTCCACTATTTATTTCTTTTGTAAAATGAGATCGAGACAAAAGATGAGTAGCATAAAATAAAGACAGAAAGATAAAGGGTTCGTTTATGTTGAAAAGATGCTGGAGCAGCAGAAATTACCTGAGGGATGTTCATACATGTGATATGTACCTGCGATATGCAAAATGTACCATTTTTCGACCCCATTAACGGTGTTAACGGTGTACCGACAGGACACAGAATACGAAAATTTGTACAGTATTTTGAATTTCTCGCTAAATGCTGCCATTTTCCTCCCATTCTCGCTCGCGAGACACTGGAGAACATGACCTGTGTTTGACACGTGACCTACTGATACTTGTGTACACAAACCGTGGAGGTGTGAACTGCCAATTGGGATAATCGTTTGCTTTAAATCCGTATCAAAATGCCCATTTAGGTAGCTTTGTTTTTAAAGGGGTATTAATTATAACTGTTTTAAAATATTTCCTAACTTGATCGAAAATTTTTAGCCAGCTTTAGAAATATACATGAATCTGAACCATCTCTCCGTACGTAATATGTACGATGAATAAACGTGTTTATTATCATGCTTATGCTGAAATAAAGGGTTTTTTATGTGCAGAAATTTATGTAAGGTTGCATTTGCTGCTGTTATTTACATTTCTGATGTATATATCAGTAATATGTTCATGAACAATCTGGAGACATCGACTCTCATGTTATACTATGTAAAGTTGGTAAACAAACTATCATCTAAACTTGCTCAGTTCATATGATTCGTGAAAAAATTGTGAATGTAAAACAGAATATGAAATTTTAAAGCATAGAAAACTGTATTACAACATTTAAAATAAGGCATTTGCGACAATATACATTTGTAGGTTTAGAAATAAGGTGTTTTATCAGAAGAATTTAATCGATATTTTGTACCATTTTTTGTACCGTTTTTTGATTGGCAGTGTACAGTTTTTTCACTTAAATTCCAGTTTTTTTAAGGCTCCTGTACAGTTTTGTGGTCTTCAACTTATCACATGTATGATGTATGTTCAAATGCAAATCCTACATGTACAGTCTGCAAACTTGACCGATATACAGGTACATGTATAACATTAATTTGTAAGTTATGCCTTATCATCTCAGACCCATGCAGTTTTGCGCCAGGCTTTCCTGGAGAACATCAAACCCATACTGGTGCTGAACAAGATAGACCGATTGATAGTGGAGCTCAAGATGGAGCCAATGGAGGCCTTCTATCACCTACAGCAGACCCTAGAGCAGGTCAGTGTGTTCCATTACACCTACAAGGAGTGGAGGAGCTCTTTGTTGATTTACACTGGAATTACTTGTATATCAGTAAGCAATTGGTGTTTATCTGTTTGGTTGTTGATATTTCTTCTTTCATTCTTGCAGGTGAACTTGGTGACAAATGAATTGTTTACTGTGGAAGCCATGGAAAAATCTGCGGAGGTAATAATAAAGAATTTTTCTCTTTCTGATACATTTTGTTGGGAAGAATTTAAAACTGACTTTGTTAAGAATGTACCAGATGAATTTATAGATATGTTAAACATGCAAAAAGACAATGCACCCCTTAACCCTACCTATGGCTTGTATTTAAGAAAATCTTTAACTAATTTCGATATTTTGTTTTTATCAGGATGTTGTTGATGAAAATGGGGACCTATCACAGGTAAACATGAAACATGAATGGTAACAGATCTAGTGAGATTAGGGTTGTCAAATTGATCCATATTTAGTTGCTGGTTACTCAGCTGCCTTTCCAACCCAGTTCCAAAGAAACCAGTCACTCACTGACAACCCAATTAGAGATACATATATGTAAATTTATCGGTACTTAAATCACTTTTTTACATGGGAGATCCTTACTGTAATTTTTCAAAATGTTTGACTCCAAAATAAAATTCTCACTAACAACTCTCATTGATAAAAGTACATTTGTACTAGTAAAAATTGGTGATTAATTATTTCCACAAAAATATGGTTAACAAATAAATTCATAATTGGTTATCACAAAAAAGATATCTTGAAAGGAAAGTTATCAATGATACTTTTAGATGTTTCAAATTGCTAATTTTGCTCAAGAAAGCATTCTCTTTGGATATTTTTTTTTTCAAAGAAAAGAACTTTAAATAATGTAAGATAAATTATTGATTATGCTCACAGTAGCAACTTTCTAAGCTCTTAACAATGTTATAGGTTCTGCAAATATATAGTCATCCTGAAAGTAAATGTCCACCATACAAAAATTTACATGCCACCATAATAAATGTTTTTCTGTCCCTGAATGGAGCTCTAACATGAATTTCAGATTCATGACTGGACCAACATGGAAGATGAAGATAGCAGGAATATTTACTTCTCCCCAGATCAGGGAAATGTGATATTTGCCAGTGCCTATGATGGCTGGGGTTTTAGGTACAGTAAAATTTTCATATATATGATACTACTGCATTTACTGACATGCTTATATCAGTAAACAAAATTAATAATTTTTTGATTCACTCTTTGGAAGCACATGGTCATTTTTTTAATTCATAGTTATCTTGTGTCTGTAAATCAGATTTTGCTACTCTTTGAATTTCTGCAGAAGTGAGTAAAATTCTATATGTTTGATGCACAGTAGAGATTTTTTGTTACAGTATTACAGACTTTGCTGTTCTGTATGCCAGTAAACTTGGGATTAACCAGGAAGTGTTACAGAGAACATTGTGGGGAGATTTCTTCTTGAACACCAAAACCAAGAGAATCATGAAGGGGGCCCAGGTAAATACATGCTTTGTTAAGGCACCAGTACACATGGGTTTGATGTATGGTTTATTCAATTCTAAGCCCTGAATTTACAGACTGAAGTATACTCAAGTAATTTTCATTATATTCAAATCCTGTTTTAGAGCAAAGCCAAGAAGCCACTGTTTGTTCAATTTGTTTTAGAAAACTTATGGTCAGTGTATGACACTATATACATTAGAAGGTAAGTCAGAGTTACTGCCCTTATATATACAGCTTGTATATCTTACAATCTTATAGATTTGTGTGTGTTTGAAGCTATGATTATTATTTTATAACTATTTTAATAGAGATAAGGAAAAAACAGAGAAGATTGTTAGCTCTCTTGGTTTAAAGATTTTGCCCCGAGATATGCGGCACTCGGATGGGCGTGTCCAGCTACAGGCCATCTGTAGTCAATGGTTACCAGTGTCCAATGCTGTTCTTAGTGAGTTTGTTTGGAAATAGAAAAAATATTGATATATACTCTAAAAAGGAAATAATTTTATGCAATTTATTTTTCTGTATGATTTGTGAATTATTATGAATTTGAAGATACAACTAGCCTAATTTGCAACATGTTGATTTATTTTAGGCGTAGTGGTTAGGAAGCTTCCCTCCCCCCTGTCTATGTCTGAGGAGAGAGTGGAGAAACTGATGTGTTCACAGATGAGGAAGTTTGACTCGCTGCCGCCAGAAACTCAGAATCTCAAACAGTGTAAGTACATGTACCTGTTTAGACTCTGACTACAAATTTTGAAAAATCTTCCTTAGACGTTTTGTTTATTTGCTGATAGATTCATCTCATACATGCACTGTTTAATCATGTAATAGCTTGACCTATAAAGTACATTTTCTATGAAATAGTGATGGTAATAGTTCTAGATCTCCATCACTCTATTTTAGCTTTCCTCCACTGTTCTGCTACAGAGGATTCCCCTGTCATTGTGTTTGTCTCCAAGATGTTACCAGTGGACAAGAAAATGTTGCCACAAAACAGACAGAGGTAACATTGGTTTGTACTATTATCTGTATGTCTTGTTCTAATCATCTGTATACATATTCCATCTCTTTGCTGTCTTAGATTAATTTGGGACATTTGTACTCACACTCAGTTATTTGGCAATCAGTATTGCTCATACATAGACCCTTTTACTGGCCATATTTGATTTAGACCTCTGACTGAAGCTGAGCTTGCTTTGAGGAGACAGAAAGCCAAGGAGAGACTGGCAGAGAAAGCAGCATCAAGAGCCCAGGGGGAGAGGACTGAGGCAACAACTCCACTGGAGGAGACCACAGAAGGTTGTCCTCATCTCTAGCTTATATATTGTGATTGTAAACCACTTTTTATTCACAATGACTTTTGGCTCTCACGTTTCTTATAAAAATAATTATTGCACATAAATAAAAGTTGGTTTACAAAATAACATAGCCCAGTAATCTACAAACTCTCGCCAAGTCTTCGTTGTAAAGCAAGAATGATGAGTAAATTTGGAATTTTTTAACAATTTATTCAAGAAAGCATTTTAAGCATGTAAATCTTTATTTTCATTTATCATTTGTATTCTTTTAGGTATGTGACTTTCAAACAGATTGATACATCAATGTGGTATTTACTTTTTGACAGTTCCCCTCCCTGGGAATGACACAGAACATAAGGAGGAGTCAGATTTTGTGTTTGTTGCCTTTGCCAGAGTGTTCAGTGGAACAGTAAGAAAAGGACAGAAACTTTATGTTTTGGGACCAAAGCATGACCCTTCTCAGGTGTTGAAGAAAGTAAGGGTTTCCATATCATAAAATGAGAAAAAGACAATCCTTAGAAACATCTGAATCAGAACTTATAGTGGCTTCATTTTTGTGGATCCTTGAGGAAACCCCACCCATTTTCATCAAATTATGAAATACAGTCTTCTTTTAGTTAAGCATGTATTTAATCCGTGAAATTACAAACTCACAAATATGTAAGACTGTTGTAATCTATGAGAATTGCTCCTCATGAATTTAAATAAATCCACAGTATTTTGACAAAGCTGTCTTCATTTGTAAACCTTTTCATTAGTGTTTTGAATTTTGTTTCATCTTCTCAATGTCATATTCTCTAAAACACAAAAGCTCCAGAGTGGTGAAGAAATCAAAGAGGTGAGCAGTATTCAGGACTTGTCACATGATGATCATGTGACCTGTGTCACAATCAAAGAACTGTTTGTGTTTATGGGAAGGGAACTAGAGGAGATGGACCACATCCCTGCAGGGAATATATTAGGTGTGTACCACAGTTCAGCTCTTTGCAGCTCTTACTCACCTGTAACTATGTAAACATGCATATATACCTTTTTGTGGTAAAAAAAAGTATGTATATGTATTTTAAAAACTATACCTCTAAAGAGCAAATTTTATACAGTACTGTTTAAAGAAATAATAAAAGAGCCATTAAAACATCCACCTACACAATGATGATCAGCTGGTAATGTGACAAAAAATTGACTGTAGTTTGTGATCCACACAGGGATTGGAGGTCTAGAGAACCACATTCTGAAGTCGGCGACAGTATCCAGCTCACTGATGTGTCCGGCCTTCTGTGATCTGTACTTTGACGCTGCCCCCATTGTCAGAGTGGCCATTGAACCCAGTCATACACGTAAGCACTGACATATTGTGACTTGTCAGTAAATTGATAAAACAGTAATTTGATTGTTTTCATCACTAGAAGTGAACCAATAGTGGTATGAGATAAGTTTGTCATATTTAAAGTATGTGTGTAAACAAGGCAGAGAATAAACTGCATTTAATTTTTATTTCGATATTAAGGTATCGGATGTACAATTGAGCCTGAGGCCTCAGGATTTTCTGGAATGATCTCAGTAGATTTCGGAGATTGGAATAAATTTTCAGAATGTCGAAATACTTTTGATTTAACATAATAAACAGTAGAAATAAACAATCAATGCATAACGTAAGGCAAGATTTTTTCCCCTAATTTTAAAACAAAATATCTTAACAATTTTCCTTTACGGTGTTTATGATGTAGGAGCAGCTTTGCCGTTGTATAATGTTATTTTTTTTCCTGCGGCGCACTTGCGATAACGTGAAGAAAAAAACCCTAATTTATAGAGTTTAAGTTTGCGGTACATGTGTAACATATTCCATCGAAATATAGGTCGTCTTAATCATTGATTTCGTAGATTTTGTGCCTGTATATTATTTGAATTTGGGATATTCATCTACGTGCATTAAGAAAATTAAACATACATCATATTACTTATGAATTTGTCATTTGTATTTATTATATTAAGCATACAAAGTGTTATTCGAACATTCATTAAATTTCGTTGCATGCAACGAACACATCAAATCCTGCACTATAGTATTGGGAATATTCTTTAAAATTACAGACCCTTAAAAGTATACTACTTCACCACACACTAGCTAAATGGTGTTTCAACCTAAGCGCATAACAATTTTTTACGAAACACTGCACGCTTTGCCCGAACGCTAAACGGTTTGCTAACAGCTTTTGAAATTACATTTTTCACAGAATTTGGGGGGGGGGGGAGGGGGGGGGGTGTGCTATGCAATCAAATAATTATAATTTTTTCTTTGATCATACATTAGAAGAATATGTTCCGTACATGAAACCAAAAAAAAAAAATCAAAGCTATTAGATGTTACACATAAAGAAAAAAATATTATTATACCTCAATATGATTATTCTATATAACGCGTAATCTGATTGGTCTAGAGAGTCACGTGACAGGGCGAACAAAACGTCGTGTCTCCCGGGGAACAAATATCGTGTCTCACCTCTTCGGAAATCTCGGGATTTTTCATTCAAAAAATATGAAAAAGCCAATATGAGCATACGATGTTGGCAAATATGATTAAATCAAAAATATTCAAGCATTTAAATTGTCTTTATACCACAAAAATCAATTTTACTATATTTTATTCGAATTTGTGAAAGAAAACAGAGACAATAAATGAGTATTTAGAATATATACCTTTCCAAACATTATTTTTGGTCAATTGTATATCTGATACCTTAAGTTATTTTTGGAAATCATCTTTTAAAACAAATTACACAGTATTCATGATTTACATGTAAGTATTCTGGTTGATTTCCAGGAGACATGCAGAGGCTTGTAGAGGGACTGAGACTGCTGAACCAGGCCGATCCTTGTGTTCATGTCCTGGTTCAGGAGACTGGTGAACACGTGATCATCACAGCCGGAGAGGTTCATCTACAGAGATGTGTGGATGACCTCAAACAAAGGTCAAGTAGAAAAATAAAGATTGCATGAATTTAATGAATTATCAACAAATATGAGAAAATTAAAAAAAAAAACTTGTTACTGACCCCAAAACTGGATAATTTATGTGGAACATACTGTATGAATCTTGGACACCTGAACTGAGATGTTTTTAACAAATAAAAGTATTGAATTATGCAAATTATTATCCTTTTAATGATAGAGTTTTAAAAAATGTTTACCTAATGGTATATTTCACAACTTGTTAAATTTGAAAAAGTTTGCAAAAGTGGAATATCTTTTGAAGAAGTATAAAAGTTTATTCAAAGAGAATTTGTTTTTATGCTTAGGTATGCCAAGACAGACATCAATGTATCCTCGCCCATCGTTCCATTCAGAGAGACCATCGTACCTCCACCGAAAGTTGACATGGTGAACGAAGCCATCTCAGAACAGCGACTGGTCGCCAAAAAACACTCCGAGGATGACGAGGTGATAGAGCCAGGGCTAGTGGAGGTGTCCACCATCAATGGAAGGTGTACCCTGAGGATCAGGGCGGTCCCTCTCCCAGAGGACGTCACCAAACTATTGGAGGAGAACCAGAGCCTGATCAAGACAATGGGCCAGATCTCCAAATCCCAGTATAAGGGCATGAAGGGTGTGGAGGAGCTACAGCAGACTGTGGTAACTGCCATCAATGAGTTCAAGACTCAGCTCAGTAAGGCCTTCAAAGATAGCGGAAAGATGTGGACAGGAGCTGAGAACCAGGTGTGGTCATTTGGTCCAAAGAGAGTAGGACCGAACATACTGCTCAATCGTGTGAATCAGTATGATAGAGCCAATGTGTGGAACTGTATTGAAACTAAACAACAGGAATTGAGGCTGAGACAGTATGATAACAGTATAATCAGTGGGTTTCAAATTGCCACACTCGCTGGACCAATGTGTGAGGAGCCCTTAAGAGGAGTCTGCTTCATCATAGAGAAGTGGGAATACGTGAGGAGCAGCCATTCAATATCATACGATGAGGAAGTTCAAAAGGGGGAGGACACTGCATCAAAATCCTGTGATAATTCTGAATCTGTGAGTCAGACTGAAGCTGTGTCTTCTGTCAATGGGGGCGACAGTGATGGGAAAGGGGAGGGCAGCGAGAGCGAGTCCTCAGACAACGAGATCGAACCTTTGGTCCAAAGGCAGAGGGAAGGGCACAGTCACATGTCGGGTCAGCTGATCTACTGCATGAAGGAGGGCTGTCGTAAGGCATTCCAGACACAGCCCCAGAGGCTGATGGCAGCCATGTACAAATGTAACATACAGTGCACAGCTGAAGCCTTAGGTAAAGAAAACAGGCTAAATCTTTGTTTTAATATCTGTAGTTCAGCTGTATATCTTATACTAGTGGTTTACCTACAATGTTTGTCTTGTAGAATTTCAACAAATAAGACCAGTATTAAGTACATGTATTAACCATATGTATGCCATAGTTCATTCTTGTAGCTTCACAGAAAGTGAGAATCTAGATTTGACTGCACAACAAAACAAGAGAATCATACCCTTGTTTGGTAATTTCATTTCATAATTCTGTGTCATCTTCTCATTTCAATAGGAAAACTTTGTGGTGTTTTGGGTAAGAGGTTTGGCAGAGTGATAGAAGACACAATGAAAGAAGGATCTCAAATATTCAACATCAAGGCTGTGCTGCCAGTGGTTGAGAGCTTTGGGTTTGCTGAGGACGTGAGAAAAAAGACTAGCGGCTTAGCAAGTCCTCAGCTAGTGTTTAGTCACTGGGAGGTTAGTATTCCCTGAAAATTATGATAGTATTGACTAGTCATTGGTTGTTATGAAGACTAGTATCCAGGGACTGTGAAGTTACTACTCACTTTATCCTATGCAACTATAGTGTAAACAAACTTTTATTTGCATGCAAGAAATATACGCAATGTTTGTGAGTACCTCATCGTGGTGAATATTCCTCACTGCAAACCAGTCAATTGGGTATGGGAGTAATAACATGGGTATGGTTAACGCTTGATCATGAATATTAATGTCCGTGAACCAGTTTATCTTCGGTAAATCCCCAAATAAAGTCTTAGGGAATAAAAGGTTGTATACTTGGTAAATAATAAGTACTAGCAAGTCCTCAATTAGTGACCCATCTGTAGGGGGTCATGTTAGATAGTATCTTATGTCAGTATACCCAGCAAGTCCACAACCGTAGTAATTCTCATACTGAGTAAGTATAGGTTAAAGGATCTCATCATCTCCATGCATTAATCAAATCAAGTTGCCCTGTCCTCAGTTTGATAGTGAACAGACTTGGATGGTCCTAGCAGAATATCTTGCCTGAATTATGTTGATTCACTAAAGCATACGGATTGCAGTATTCAGTAGTGAAGAACGGCAATTTCCGAGTTTGTGCTTGCTGGGAGATAAGTATAGACTATCAATAAACAGAGAGATAAGTATATACTTGTAATGTTGGTGTCAGTGATGGAAAGGCAAGGCTGACCATACAGTTGCTGAAGATTGCTAGGATAGGGCCACCCACTTACCTGATTTATGAAAAACCTGTCTCAGAAATTCTTATGTACATTCTGAAATTTAATTTCTTTTTAGCTTTTCATTTCTTTACCTACGAACCCAAACTTAAACACTGTTAGGAGAGGTCACACAAACATTTGTCTATCTCCATAAAGTGGCCTAGTCCTTCTTCATTGACTTGAATTGACTGAATTTAGTTATATAGAGGCTTAATAGATTGATTGCTCCTTTGCTTCTTCCTCAAAGGAAATTCTTGCATCAGTTATTGTGGCAGAGGGATTCTTTTTTTAAATGCTGAAGGTATCCGATCCATAATAGCCCCAGATTCAATGAATCTGGATGCAAAAAAGATATGTATGGGCTTAATACTCAGTACACTTGGACATAATTTTCATGTTTAAGCATCAATATGCAAGAGCGGATTGTGTCCTGATAAATGACCTTTTCCTTTTCTTGAAGAGTTGCCCTCTTTGCTTTTAATCTATAAAAATTAATTCTAAAATCATCTATACAGTATAAAATTTATTTTCAATAGTTTTTGTATTCCTAATGATTAAATACATCAACAAAGCATTTTTTGATATTCTTAGTATTTACTTTTTTATATTAAAACATGTGCCTGTCCCTATAGACCTTAATGCAATCTTCATTAATTAATTACTGCTTAGTTAACACTATTTTTGAGAAAATTTCTCACGGTAAATCTTTATCTACTCTAAAATACTTTGAATTAATATCAGAGTATTTAATATATGATGGATATTAAAGGTTAGAAAAATTAGGTCCTAATATGGATTGGATACCTTAAAATTTCGAGAAAAACCAGCTTAATTTCATATTATTATAGAATTTGGAGCTTATTTTTAAGAGAAGCATATTTTCAAGAATAAGCTTAATTTGAAATACTGGTAAAATTGTTGATAGAAATAAAATAATCCCCCGGAAGTATAGACCAGGGCTTCGTTCAAGATCGTAGCTGCTACATAGGGCTACGTAGCAGCTACACTGTTGAACGGTAAGCTAACCTTGCCACTACATAGATATTCGTAACCTAAATATTTTATGCTAAGCTTCAAATTCAAGATGGCCACCTTAGTTGCCACTTTCTAACAAAAATGAAATCTATTTAGTAATATTTTGTCCATCCTATAAGTTATAATGAATATTAACATGTATATTTCCGCTTGAAAATAACAAATTATGTCGATGAAATTAGTCTTTAGTTAAATATTTCCAACTTTAAATCAGTCCTAGCGGCTAACCTAGCGGTCCGTTCAATAGACCTAGATATCTATGACCTAGCGGCTAGGCTAGCTGCTACGATCTTGAACGCAGCCCAGGATGCTTAAAGAGACATGGTGATGCACAAACCCATGGTTTAGCAAATATCGAATTTTTACAGGATTTTCACATTTTTTGCTCACCGAAATGAAGTCGGGGGGAGCTTATGATATACCCTCGGTGTCGGCTTAAAGTTTTTGTTGGAGGTCCTGTATCTAAGTTATTACTTGTCCTATCTTCAACAAACTTGCATGGATGATGCATCTGGACCTACTTATGGACTTGAAAGACTTGGATGCTAAATCTGGGCCATGAATTTCAGATGCTGGAGGAGGTTAAGGTTTTTGGAGCAGGTGCCCTTTGATAGCAATTTCTAAGTTACTACTGGTCCTAACTTCACCAAACTTGTATAAATGATGCGTCTAATGATACTGATGCACCTGACAGGCATGAATGCTGAATCTGAGCCATAGGTTTCGGATGCTGGAGAAGGTTAAGGTTTTTGGAGCTGGTTAAAGTTTTTGGAGCAGGTGCCCTCTGATGATTATATCTTAGTTATTACTGGTCCTAACTTCAACAAACTTGCATGGATGGTGCGTCTTACATGTATGATACTGATGCACTTGACAGGCTTGAATGCTGAATCTGAGCCATATGTTTCGTATGCTGGATGAGGTTTAGTTATTTCGGAACAGGTCACATGTTTTTTTGATAATAGTACTATTTCAAACTTGCATAGTTGATTTAACTATAATATAAATGAATCATAGAGGTAGCTTCAGATGCAGAGCCTGATTTCCATTATCAGGGATGCTAAAAAAAATCTCCTACCTCAGGATTCCTATGATATAGTATTGTATGATATGATACACTATTGTTTTATATGATACAATATTATATCACATATTATATTGTAAAAAGTTATATGATACAATATAATATTGTATCATTTTGTTTGGTACATTATGATATAATATTGTATTAAGATATCTTTATGTATGGTATATGATACAATATTGTTTCTATATGTTTGTAAAATGATATTGTATTATTTCATCACATGATATGGTTTCATATGATATTGCAATATATAATATTGTATCATATTATTACGATATTGTATAATATATAATATTGTATCATATGATACGATATTGTATAATATGATATTGTATTATATAATATGATACAATGTATCAAATTATATTGTATCATATGATACAATATCATTTTATGTATCAAATATGATACAATATCATACAATACTATATAATACTATATTATAGTATTATAGTATCACATGTTACAACATTGTGATGTATTATGTGATATGATATTGTTTCATAAAATACTTTATTGTATCATATATTATGATATTGTATTATGTGATCAAGTACAATAATGTATAGCATGATACAATGTCATATGATATGTTACAATATCATATTGCATCATTATTTATTACAGTATTGAATTGTATTATATGATATATACATGTATTGTAAGTATCATAGGATGCAATATTTTATTTTATATTATTGTATTGATAAACATTGTATCTTATAATTATGATTATCACACAAATTCTTAACATATGATAAACGATATTGTGTCAAAACAGTATCCATGAATATCCAAGATCATTAACTATGATTTTCATATAAAATGATAAGGGTGGTCTCATAAAGGTGAGGCCTCATAAAGGTGATGCCTCGTTTCGGTGAGCTTTGTAATCTTTGATTACCTGTTTTATTTATCATATGAAAAGGTGAACTTTTGAAAAATTATGGTGTTCAAAAGTAAATAAATCAAATTAAATAGAGAAAAATAAAATTAAACGTTGGGCCAACTCAAAAATACAATTGCAACTATTCGGGCCTTTCCGGCAGGCTCGGAAAAACACCTCGAATGTATTAATATTACCGGATGTAAGAATTAGAATAAGTATCGGCTAGACAGCCTTGTATGTCACTTCTGTGGTACAGTTTGGTGTATAACTGCAAGTACATGATATGTTTATTCACCAATCAAGGGCCCTCGGGGGGCATATACATTAAAACAATAAAACAACATGATTATAACAAATAATGGATGAAATATATAAATATTGTACTGTTAAGTAAGCATAGTAAGTTACAATGGAAGGTACATCTGATATAACACATACCAAGTTGTCATACATAGGCAAGGGTATACATTTATTTGCAAGTACAGAAATAAACAGTTATAAATATACACAATCCCTAGCAATATGCTAGTATTGATACAGACACATTATATACAGCCCCCAATAGGTATTTGTATTCCATATACAATTGTATGTAGACATATTATATAGTTATACATTTGTGATATATTTTCAAGGTAGGACAGTGAGTGGAAGTATAAATTTTATATAGAGGGGTGAAAACTGTATTTTGTTGGCCTGACCACATAGGGCACCAAGGGACAATGCCTATTGGTGTATATCATTGACTTTAATGAAGTTTAGCCCACATCTCAACAGGTCGTAAACTGTGTTGTATTTATATTAGGTTTTATTAAAAGGGGGGTTGTCATGGACGCCTATGCAGTACATTCGAGGTATTGAGTTTCCCTTCCGCTTCACAGCCACGCAAGCGCAGGGGAATGTAAATACTGCAGCGTGGCATACATCATGAGCCAGTGGCCTCTCATTGAAACCTGGTGTCTTCAAGAAATATATATTTAATAAGATGCACTCTTTATGAATGCATATTTCTTACCACAGACCTCGAATAGCTTCACATTCAAATTCTTTTCTCAGTGTGTCAATCCCACTGTAACTATTTTTAGACAGCAATCGCAATCACAATCACGTGACACTAAATCAATGTCCAAAACAACTCGGTTTGTTTACATGCATTTTCCGGATGGGGTTTAATGACTTGTAAAGTGATAGATGGTGACTTATGATGCATGAAACCTTCCGTATGATGAAAATTAGTATATTTCTTCTAACTTACGTTGTCATAATCAAAAAGTAAAACATTTATTTTGAGTCACCGTGTCACTTTAAGTATCAGATTCAGTTACGGTATGTTGTTGTTAATATCATTTTACAAATTACATGTACAGTAAATAATGGTACTTGAGTGAGCATGCTCTTGAAGTTTTCTAGTCGCAAAACAGTTGGGAATTCCCAAGTTTTATTTCAAGACATCATTTTAGTGCAATGATAATATGATCTTTATGCTCAAGCTTATTACCTGTGCAGGTATCACAGCTCTAGGGTTTGTTCTCTGTAGGTGATCGATGTTGACCCGTTCTGGGTCCCCACAACAGAGGAAGAATACACTCATTTTGGGGAGAAGGCAGACTCGGACAACCGGGCGCGGCAGTACATGAACCAAGTACGCAAACGGAAAGGACTCAAAGTAGATGAGAAAATAGTGGAGCATGCTGAAAAGCAAAGAACACTTACGAAAATGAAATAATGCTGTTGTGTTTAGAAAAATCTTAAATGTCTGTTATGTGTATTTGAATAAATCATTTGATGAAGCTATTTAGTTTTGTTGATTCAAGGTTTAAGACCACACTGTCACAAAATAAATTGATTTTATGGTAAAACATTGTTTTTACATAAAAATTTGAGTTGGAAAATATAATAATTTTTAGGAATATTAAATGGAATTAATGTTAAATACATGTGCAGATGTTACCCTTTGTACTTTAGTATGATTGAAGGCAACATCTTTTGCCTTATTAAATTCAGTGAATCCTAAAATTTGCAACTACAAGGCGTTGTATTGTACAAAATGATAATAAAAATTTTCCTTATCAAAATTCAAATTCGAATTAAAATTTTGATTAAATTTCGTTGAACAATATATTGATGTTTATAGCATGATATATACGTGACATCGCCACGTCATGAATTTGCGTCTTTTTTAAGGTTTGTATATATGAATAAATTACATGCTTCAAAATTTGAACAGGGTACCCTTAACGTGGTTCCAATATCTTATAAAAGAATATGTCATGTTAATATATGAATTAGATAGATAGAAGACACATGCTCTGAAGGAAAGTTAAAGCTAGGTTCTTACGTCATGAGATATTATAAAGCTACGTTCATGACTTCTTGAAGAGACCTCGACAAACTGATCGTACATTAAACAAGAGGCCCATGGGCCACATCGCTCACCTGAGCAACAACAGACATAATAAAATCAGCTTTATAGAGTCATATACAAAATATCTGAATAATGTCGTATAATAGATCCTGTATAAAAAAAATTCCCCTGCATATTCTTATGTTTATCATTGACTCCCTTTGTAACAGGGTGATTTTACAGTCTTATCACATATTGAGCATTGCAGTTCTCGAGAAGATGATCAGACCTAAACAACTGTTTATATATGGACTATTAACCTACATCAAACTTTGAACCCTTTTGAGGTCCAAGAATTGTCCAGGGACCAGACTCTAAACAGTTTTAAAGAATCAACAATGTCAAAATGCTTGAATATAAGTAAAACCATATATAAAAACCATTTGAATTTTTGTGAACAATTTAAATGTTTCCCTTTGAAAAATTGGAACACCCCTCCCCCCCCCCCCCCCCATGTGGCCCAACCCTACTCCTGAAGAATATGATTTGCCAAAATTTAATCTAGACAATTTGAAGACTGAACTGACTAAAGCTCCAGACAAGTTGCAGCTTTTTTGCCCAATTTGTTTCTGAGAAGAAGATTTTTCAAGATTTTTCTCTATATATTCCTATGTAAAAATTCGACCCCCCCCCCCCCCCATTGTGGCCCCATCCTACCCCCAGGGATCATGAATTGAATAAACTTAAATCTACATTACCTGAGGATGCTTCCACACAAGTTACAGCTTTTCTGGCTGATCAGTTTCAGAGAAGAAGATTTTTAAAGAATGACTCTATATATTCCTATGTAAAATTTGACCTCCCCATTGTGGCCCCACCCTACCCACGGGGATCATGATTTGAACAAATTTGAATCTACACTACCTGAGGATGCTTCCACACAAGTTTCAGCTTTCCTGGCTGATCAGTTTCAGAGAAGAAGATTTTTAAAGATTTACTCTATATATTCCTATGTAAAAAATTCGATCCCCCATTGTGGCCCCACCCTACCCCCAGGGATCATGATTTGAACAAACTTGAATCTACACTACCTGAGGATGCTTCCACACAAGTTTCAGCTTTTCTGGCCTAATGGATTTTGAGAAGAAGATTTTTAAAGATTTACTCAATATATTCCTATGTAAAAATTCAACCCCCCATTGTGGCCCAACCCTACCCACGGGGATCATGATTTGAACAAACTTGAATCTACACTACCTGAGGATGCTTCCACACACGTTTCAGCTTTTCTGGCCTAATGGTTTTTGAGAAGAAGATTTTTAAAGATTTACTCTATATATTCTTATGTAAAAATTCAACCCCCCATTGTGGCCCAACCCTACCCACGGGGATCATGATTTGAACAAACTTGAATCTACACTACCTGAGGATGCTTCCATACAAGTTTCAGCTTTTCTGGTCAAATGGTTTATAAGAAGAAGATTTTTAAAGATTTACTCAATATATTCCTATGTAAAAATTCAACCCCCCCCCCCCCCCAATTGTGGCACCACCCTACCCACGGGGATCATGATTTGAACAAACTTGAATCTACACTACCTGAGGATGCTTCCACACACGTTTCAGCTTTTCTGGCCTAATGGTTTTTGAGAAGAAGATTTTTAAAGATTTACTCTATATATTCTTATGTAAAAATTCAACCCCCCATTGTGGCCCAACCCTACCCACGGGGATCATGATTTGAACAAACTTGAATCTACACTACCTGAGGATGCTTCCATACAAGTTTCAGCTTTTCTGGTCAAATGGTTTATAAGAAGAAGATTTT
Source organism: Magallana nippona (assembly GCA_033439105.1). Classification (NCBI taxonomy): domain Eukaryota; kingdom Metazoa; phylum Mollusca; class Bivalvia; order Ostreida; family Ostreidae; genus Magallana; species Magallana nippona. Next base: position 44,570,259 of record CM065923.1, on the reverse strand, counting down.
TAAAGATTTACTCAATATATTCCTATGTAAAAATTCAACCCCCCCCCCCCAATTGTGGCACCACCCTACCCCCAGAGATCATGATTTGAACAAACTTAAATCTACACTACCTGAGGATGCTTCCACACAAGTTTCAGCTTTTCTGGCTGATCAGTTTCAGAGAAGAAAATTTTTAAAGATTTACTCAATATATTCCTATGTAAAAATTTAACCCCCCATTGTGGCCCCACCCTACCCCCGGGGATCATGATTTGAACAAACTTGAATCTACACAACCCGAGGATGCTTCCATACAAGTTTCAGCTTTTCTGGCCTAATGGTTTTTGAGAAGAAGATTTTTAAAGATTTACTCTATATATTCCTATGTAAAAATTCAACCCCCCATTGTGGCCCAACCCTACCCACGGGGATCATGATTTGAACAAACTTGAATCTACACTACCTGAGGATGCTTCCATACAAGTTTCAGCTTTTCTGGTCAAATAGTTTATAAGAAGAAGATTTATAGATTTACTCTATATATTCCTATGTAAAAATTCAACCCCCCCCCATTGTGGCCCCACCCTACCCCCAGAGATCATGATTTGAACAAACTTGAATCTACACTACCTGAGGATGCTTCCACACAAGTTTCAGCTTTTCTGGCTGATCAGTTTCAGAGAAGAAAATTTTTAAAGATTTACTCAATATATTCCTATGTAAAAATTTAACCCCCCATTGTGGCTACACCCTACCCCCGGGGATCATGATTTGAACAAACTTGAATCTATACTACCTGAGGATGTTTCCACACAAGTTTCAGCTTTTCTGGCCAAATGGTTTTTGAGAAGAAGAATTTCTGAAAAATACCAACAAACTTTCAATGATTTATAATTGAAAGAGGGTGTGGCCCTTCATTTTAACAAACTTGAATCCCCTTTACCTAAGGATGCTTTGTGCCAAGTTTGGTTGAAATCGGCCCAGTGGTTCTGGGGAAGAAGTCGAAAATGTAAAAAGTTTACGGACAGACAGACAGACAGACAGACTGACAGACAGACGGACGCCGGACAAAAAGTGATCAGAAAAGCTCACTTTAGCTTTCAGCTCAGGTGAGCTAATAATCCAATATACTCCTCCATCGATTACAAAAAGAGTAATGTTACTTTATAAAAAAAAAAAAAAAGGACTATCCTCACGCTCTACAAAATATATTATCTTCAGAAATATTTATCATAATGCATTAAAATTTCAGATCTGAATTGAAATAAGTAGATATATCTCAAAGCACGAATTTTTGTCACTTTACGCGGATTTTTCACGATTTTATCGCGTCTGTGACATTACTTTTGGATCAACCCCCGTATATTGGTTTGGTTCAATTTCACCTTTAAATATTAAATATTAAAATCACACCTTCACTGGTTGTTTAGAAGGACTTGCCTCATACCAATAAAATAAAACTAATAAACATTTAACACTGTAAACTGCCAACCTATTGTAAATAATAATGTGTAATTCTTGCTGCGCTCGCCACAACGGTAGCACCGTAATATTATCAGCATTCATCAACAGAAGTTTTGAAACAACGAGGTCCCATTAAACCATTTTTCATCACCCAAAAAGTATATTGTTCAAACGAATGTCTCTCAAAATCTAGGGGGGGGGGGGGGGGGGGGGGGGGGCACTGTTCTCTTATTCTCGCTTTTATTGAAATCAATGTAGATTTTGTATCTAATCAAAATAAAACAAAAATATGCACCTGCTTAAAAAAAAAACCCAGATGGACTAAAGTGTGATCTGCTCGAGTCTTAGACACTGTAGTGATCTTATTATCACAAATCTGTTAATTTCTATATCAATGTAGGCTGATTGTTGTGTTTTAAAATACTAGACTAATTGCTTTATGAAAATACAAGCATAATGTGATTTTTACAAAGATCTAAAGCTGCTGGTGTTTAATTTTGGCTGAAAAATAACACGTGAATGGTATCCCTTTTGTAGTCTGTGCCTCAAATGGTTATTTGAGATGCCACATTACATGACAAATCAATACATCATGCACATATTTTTTACTTAAAATAAATGAAAACGAGACTTTAAATTTTTTGCATATTTTGTACTAAACTCTGCAGTTTCTTGGTTCAGAGGATATGGGTACCATTACAGAGATTAGGAGGTTCTCATGCCTCATATATATATCCTGTTTCAGTGCAATTAACATTTCGTTTTTGTAAGCATTAGAAAATTTTATAGCAAAAATGTAACTGAATTGAAGGAGTAACCTTTAAACCAACTAGAAACTGTCAAAAATCAAAGAAGAAAACCAATTAATGAGAGTAATAAGAGCTTATTTAAAGGTATATATGTCATCATTTGTTGTTGGTATAATATATATAGCACACTTCCATATTGTCACATATATACTTTCTTTAGAAATGAACAATAAGAATTTTTGCAATAAGTTAATTAACGTTTCCTTTAATGAATTTGCAGATGTTTAAAAGCGAAGTGCACTGAATAGAATTATGTGTAGGCTTATAACTGATTGCAATAGAATTATGTGTAGGCTTATAACTGATCTTCAAGTCATGAGTTTGAAACATTAGGTGGGGATTTTTATATTTTTTTCCTTTTATATGAATTTACATGATTTACTTTCATCCACATTGATATCACAACATGTCCCATGATCCAATATATTACTGATAATTGTCACAAAACCCATAACTCATATTGTAAATATTTTATTGTAAATATTTCTGATTGGTATATTTCTAACCCATCTGATGAAATTTGGTAATCTCAGAATGGTATCTATATACAAATATGGAGGCAGCTAAAGGGGAATAACTCTGAATTTACCTATAGTAAGCATGCTAATTATATCAGGTTTTTACTGTGATTTGTGTTAAAGAAATAAACTCAATGTAATACAATACAATATCCTAAAATGTCACATGCAGTACTATATTTGTTCTTGGTATTAGTTCGGTTTAAAAGCATCTTTCACAGCTTACAACATAAACATTTTGCTTGAAATGTGTTTATCAGAGAATATTTAACAGACAGTGGGTCACCAAGAAAACATTTTATTGTTTTAGTATGCATGCAGCTTTGAATTTTTAGAAGGTTTTCATGTTCTTTATAATAAAATGTTTTCATTCTTTGTTGAAGAAATGGATCATATGGACGACAGTGAAAACAACACTGCAGTGAATACTGAGCTATAGGATGCTTTCCTTGAGATCAATACATTTACTAGGTTATAAGTTCATGAAGGTATAAAGGTAGGAAAACTTGCAGAAAAATATATAACGCATATGTCACCGGGTTAACACGTGTGTGACTGTCAGTCAATATATCGGGTCTCAGTAGCTCAGTGGCTAGAGCGCTGGCACGGTACGCCAGAGGCCCTGGGTTCGAGTCCCGGTTGAGACTTGACTTTTCATCACCTGTTACATTTAGCGCCCAACGTACAAATCCCACGGTCACTCCCTAGGAACATGTTTCACAACATTTCCTTAACTCATAGAATTCTACTCATAAATTCGAGGACGAATTTCTACCGAGAGGGGGAGTATGTCACCTGGTTAACAGGTGTGTGACTGTCAGTCAATATATCGGGTCTCAGTAGCTCAGTGGTTAGAGCGCTGGCACGGTACGCCAGAGGCCCTGGGTTCGAGTCCCGGTTGAGACTTGACTTTTCATCACCTGTTACACATATATCATTTTAATTATCCATATAAAGTAAGTAAACTTATGTAAATTGTTTGCGTCTGTTTGTTGATCATAGAACGAAAAGCCAATTCTTTCAGATTTAGATATTGTACTTCAACTATTTGGAAGTTGACATCAATCTGTGCTAACTGTCTTAGTTTCGATTGATCACAAATAATCAACACAAAGTCAACCTCAAAAGTATAAAGTAAGATGCCATTTAACAATGTTCACGTTATTTATTAAAGGTATTTTTAAAAATGAACATTGCTATAATAAGTTTGAAGAAAGTTTTAAAAAGTTATCAAGAATAACAAAAGACATTTCATAACAATGTACACATAATTTTAGGTATTTGAATAAATGCTACATATATTGCTATAAACTAATAAGTTGTCATGTGCATGGAATAATTTTGTTTGCCAAGGTAGGTTCCAGGCCTATTTTCGGTAATAAATTTTTACTATGAGAATTTAATAAGTTTGAAATTACCGAGGTGAAGGGGGAGGGGGTCTGGACCACCTGCCCTGGTCCCCCTCTAGATCCATTAATGGTTGAACATGGACTCAGGTGAAAGTGTCATGAGAAAATTAACAAAATCATTAAAAATATAGTAACAGCTTTATTGCAACATATTTAGAAAACATTGTTTGCTGTGAATCAAGATGAACACATTAATTCTTTGACACTCATGGTCTTTTAAACTTTATGATTAAAGTTTTCTACAAAACACCCATGAACTATTAAACATGGTATACTACAAAAAGAAAAATCCTTACGTTACTTTCTAAATCCTCAAAGACAAACAAAACATGCATCACAGTGAAGTTTCATGCATTACAAAACACAATGCTGTAGAAGAATCTAAAACTGTGAAAAGCATACATATATAAACAGGTGGATTTCATGATATCACAACAATACTTATGTTATATCTACAGTACTATCCCCCTTAGCTAAAATACTTCAGAGTGTACTAAAAGTTAGTCGACTGATTATGGTAAAATAGCCGATTCATTTTTTTTTTTCAAGTTGATACTTGTCAGGGAGTGAAATTCATTTGGCAAAATGTACATCGAAAAACTTCATGATTGAACAAGACAATACTATAAAACAATACAAAGAATATGGATTAAAAACAGTTGCTATGGTAATTGTGGCCAGCACAGCCCATTACAATGTTGGGTTGATGAAAAAAAAAACTTGCAGGAAATAAAGGATAATGAATACAGGTTTTTCTCTTCATTCCAACATTTTTCTAAAAAAAAAATCATAATGCCAGTTGTAAATCTAGAAAAATCTGGAACTTGATATAAATTAAATGCTTCCTCATTTTGGTTGGTATAATCTCTACTGTATATATATTCTCTATCACAGACACCAGTTCTTTGGGCAGTTTGGTTGCTTCTGGCCTCATTGTTTATAAAATATGAATAGTTTGTTCAAAATATCCTTGGGGTTATTGGTAATAGCTGGTGTCAATTACACCAAGGAAAATATAAAGGTAAAATTGTGTATCTGAGACAGAAACTAAGGAAAAAATAATGGATACTTGATCAGAAATTCTTCTGTCTGGCCCCAATACTGAGATATACACTTATGTGTTAAATTCTGGATGTTGTTCTACTGGTGTATATAAAAAATTGTATAAAAATATAACGATGCATAGATTTTGATGTCACCAAGAACAAATATCAACAAATCAGTAAGGCACCTTACAAATGTTTTAACAAGAACTCTGAATGAAGTGATAAGGAGGGTAAACTAATAAAAACAACATTATTAACGTCAGGAGAGAGCGGTCTGGAACACACCACTGACTTCCAAGTGCCTGGGGTGTCCCGACTCATGATTGCTTTCAACAGAGATTTTAAATTGTTGTGTGGGGTGGCATTTTTTAGGTCATTTCTTTGTAGTGGACAATGTTTAACCTAACTAGGCCACTTAAAGCACTTGGACAGTCATGAACACATGCTTACACACACCCATCTGTAACAACACCCATCACTGGCACTAAGTTTACTCATTCCTCTCACATATCTTAAAACTATACCTGTTTCTCTTCCATAAAAAAAAAATTCAATCTGATGTGAGGCAATCAAGCATTTAAGATTGGCAATGATCAATACCCAACCTGTTTTAATGGAGCAAATTTAAGGGTTAAGAAAAAGTCTCTGGAATACATTATGGAGCTCAAAATAGCCTGAATGAACATCAAAAATATGCAGATGATGAAAACGGTGTAAATGATTGACATGTGTATGAAGTTTGTAAGATATATATTTATATAATGACTAGATAGTTCCCACTCTACCCCCTCACCCTTTTCCATCACACTCCTGCACACTTAATGCCCATGGGGTTAGATTCCTGCTGCTTCTGAGATAAGATCTGACTAATCTCTACTTTTATGATGGACACAACTATGCTTTACTAATACTTGGAAAAAGTAGTTGTGTTGCAGTATTCATATAAACTTAAATCCCTTCCAAGACTTGCAGAAATTAGGGTGGACAATATATGCTCTTTATTTTATACCCCATGAGTACTCACCTTGCAGTAATAACACTATTAAAATTTCCCCCCTAAATTTTCCCTAATAGAAATTATTTCTAGTATCAGTCCTGTGTTCTTAATAATAATCAAGTTCAAAAAGAGCACAGATAAATCTGAAAATTCACACTCATATCTGGTTAAATGTACATAGCAAGTTCTCTCTCAACACGTAAACAACCATTTGGCAATCTAGAGTAAAAAAAAAAAAGCCATAAATAAATTGACTGATATTTACAGATCTGAGGTCACAATGACTAGCTAACCTTTACAACACATAAGCTTATCACCTAATTCTCCAGCTAATTCAATAGAACTACAATCACGCTGCTCTGGATAATGTACTAAGTACATTGTTAAATTAATGAGCTAAATCTATCAACATAAACAAAGCCCCATTTTCTAAATTTAATTACTTTATCAACAAAACATAACTCTTGGTCAGATAAGAATTAGGGTACCCTCCTAATTTTCTTGGCAACTCATTTATAACTGTCTTGTTGGACATAATAGCATTTTCAATGCAAAAATCTGTAATATTTCTCACAGGAGACATTAACTTGCACACATATTATGAATAAGAATAACTCATAGCACAACTTCATAAATTACAGTGTCATCTTCTGGACCCAGGATGGCGATTTAATATTTCTGGTGTTCGTTGAATCACATCTGCTAAGACATGCATTGAAGCATAGCTTGCTGATTTTGAACCGATGCACATAGTCATTTGGGCATCATTGAGTTCGGAATCACAGTGAACAGAATGATAAAGGTGAACCATGTCTGGATCCACAGCACGGAATATTTGGACTGCGCTCTCACTAAACTTTGTGTACAAGTCTACGTCCTCTTTACCCCAGCCCTGTATACTGGTGTCAAAGCCTCCCACCAGCTCCAAATCACTTTTGTACATGCTGACTATCCCAAAGCCAAAGTTCCTCCAATAGCCCGCGTCCATAGAAAGATTAAAGTTGTCTATCTGACACGGATTGATTTTGTAAAAATTGCATAGAAATGAGGTATCATATTGGCTAAACACAATAGGATAATACACCTGTGCCCCCTGCTTGGTGTTCATGCGTATTCGGTGTAATATATTAGAAGTGAATGTGATGTCTACATCTATAAAAAATAACAAGTCATTTTGATCACATTGAACTGCTCCAAGGTCCAGTGCTTTAGCACGAGCGAAAGCACCCTCCGCAAATATCACCTCAATTTTCTCGCCTCCATACGTCTTTTGATATCTACCGATCACATTTATGAGAATGTCTGCATTGCTGTCATTGAACAAGATGACATGAAGCTGTGTTTTGGCACCGGTTTTTAAACAGACCTCTTCATAATTGGTCATGAAACGTTTGAAAATATTCAGCCTACCCATCAAAGGGAGAATAAAATGTATGACTTCTTCAACTTTATTGGCAATGTATGAAAGACTAGTCTGATTTCCTGCCCCAAACTGTTTAAACAGAACAGGGTATTCTATTTCATCAGGAGGTGAAGGGTAGCCAGCGGTGAAGGGATCTTCAATGATATTGACCTCCCCAAACATCTGCTGTAGGTATGCATGTCTTCTCACTGCGACAGTCACTTTGTTACCTGTATGTTTCTTGTAGGTAAGTAGTATATCTAACACATAGTCGGCCCCGTGAAGGGGGTTCACTCTGCGGTAACCATACCACAGATCCTTGAAGTCAATTGTCCTTCCCTTCTGTCGAGCATTACGATTCACAATCTGAATCACCTGACTGATGACATCATCAAGGGCCACCTTAAGAGGGAAGGTCAGCCCGTGACGTGGATTAAGCTTTTTGTGCGAGACAATTGCTTTTGAAATATAGTCCCAAGAGAGTATGTCTGATTTGGACTTGGGTATAAATTTATTGAGACTGGGTGGCAGCCCTTGCTTTCCAGTGGAGGTTTGGGTTCCCAACATGCGGTCAATGTTGGCAATCTCCCGATCTAACGATAGGCTCTTCTGTTGTAGATCTTGTATGTGCAGGGACTTGAGGTAGTTGTGTATTTTGTACTGTTGTTTGGGTTCTTTGACTGAATGCAACGTAACGGCTTTTTTAACAGCCTTATCTTTTAGAGTTGTTCTGAAAGATCCCTTCTCTTCTTTGTAGTTCTGGAAGAACAGACGCTGCATCTAAAATGGATGAAACATGAATTCATTAACTACACCAACATTAATGAGTTAATCTGATGTTTTGTACATTTATCATTCTTTGATCAGACTTTGTTTTAATGAAGTATGTGTCATAAAGGTCACACAGATTTAACATTAAACTGATAATATCTGCCCTAATTGTGCCAATTCAAACTCTTTCATCTATAAGCCAGTTGAACTCAATGCATGTGGCACATACGGGCAATAAATATAAGTGTCTTAACTCCTTTTACAAGGAGGAAATGACTTCTCAAGAGAACAGTGTTGTACAATTTTCCTCTACCAGACTGTAAATTTAATCCCTACCACAAACTTATCTGACCTCCATGTGCATTTCTATAGAATGCATCACAACAAATAAACAAAGGGGTGTGCAAGTGCTTTATGACATTGTGCACCACGTATTCTGCAGGCTATATAATAAAGAACTGTAAATCTATGACGTAGATAGTTTCCTATTACTCAGTCTGCCTTTAATAAGGAATTCCAATGGAACATTAATCTTGGTCTCCAGTAATGAGAACCTATACATACAAATCTATGATCGTTCACCTACCCTTTATTAACAGTAAATTTATACATTTCAAAAAAACTTTTGCAAGGATTGCTTAACAAGAATAATGCAGTGCTGGTAACAGCTAGGCCAATTTAAATGGCCAATACCAAAAAACATTTGTCAATAATTAATTACAAAGGGGTGCACACAATGTGTGCAGACGTACATTTTAATGTTGCCCTCAGAGCAAAAAGTTTCAAGGATAAACGTACCCCCAACTGTACCCAGTAGAGCAAATTCTATCGAAAAAAATCAAGATTATTTTGCTAATAAGATCTTGAAATTGAAGGAAGTCTAAAGATTACAAATTAAAGCTGTAATTGCTTATCAATTAAATCTGTGGCAGACAAGGTGAGCAATACATGGCATAAACCTGCGAGTGCAAAATTAATCACACTTAATGCCTCTGTTCAAAATTCTACTCAGTCTGTCAACCATATCATGAACATTACTAAAAATACTGCTAATTACTACGTAGGTGAAACATCATCTTTAAAAAAATTAAACCTTTAAATTCCGTTTTTTAGTCTGTGAGCAAATTAAAATTCCACTTTTTTCAAGCTACATTTTCTGATTTATAACACACATTATCAAATTGTGCCCAACTGTGATAATGAAAATACATGTAAATGACTTATTGAATAGAGTATGCATCAACAAAAATTGAACAGATAAAAAACCTGAAAAAAACTCTTTGACAAGTTCTAATGGTGAACATTCTTGGTTATAGAAGAATTCATAATAATTGTGTCATCTGTATAGAAATAAATCTTATTCTGTAAAACTCCTCTGTAGATCTGAAATAACTTACCAGTATTTATGAACAAGTTAATCTGATTAAAATGATCTTGTACATCCTTGTGGATCCACAAATGTTATTTCAAGTTTTTTCCCGAGCTTTGGTTTCTTTGCTCATCAGTAAACAGAATTTATTGAAATCTTTAATTTTCATTTTTTTAAATTAAAATATTTGAATTTGAAAACTTTTTTACAAATGAATAAAAGCATGATACCTCTTTTTAACAAGTCATCATTTTTTAACATTGAATGTTATCAAAAGGAAATGTAATCTTGTTTGTTTGGCAGTTACAAGTTATCATTAGAAAGACCACTAATATTGTGGTTTCACAAACTTTTCACAGCAGGGCAGCTATAAGAAAGGTTTCCTGAAAGGGTAATCTAATAGCTTCAGTAGAAGAGTTTGGATAGCAATCTGTAGAGAGGTGAATGCAATGTTGGAGGCCAGCTGCTGCTTCTTGATTTTTCTGGTTTTCAATTGACACAAATACATGTACTTATCCCTCATTATAAAATCGGGACAGCTGTATATCACCCAAGAAACTCATAGATATTATTGTTATCAGTGGGTTTATTATATATTATTCAGTCAAGTGCCAGAAGAAGAATCTTAAATGTACTGTAAGCAAACTGAATCACCTTCCTATGCACTACAGTAAGTGCATATGAGAGAGAGAGAGAGAGAGAGAGAGAGAGAGAGAGAGAGAGAGAGAGAGAGAGAGAGAGAGAGTGTATTACATAAACATGTACAATGAATTAAGATAAAGATAAATTGAGACTGAAATACAAATCAAGTACAGGAGTTTAATATTTTTCCTGTATCACCAAGCCTTTCAATATGAGCTAGAATTTCACCAACTTCACACATTTAGTTATTGCATAGTCTGATAGACTTTACACGTTGCAATCATCAGCCTTCAGAAAGTAAATCAAAACAATCCTCTCCTTGCAGCTTATCCCTAACAGAGACTGGAGTTTGTGTGGTTCTGGTAATTGGGGGTACCATTAGCAAGTGGCACTCCCTGCAAGCTGATGATAAAACTGGCCAGGAACAGATCCCAGGTACAGTCTGGTCATTATCAGGATTATCTCTGTCACCCAGGCCTATGGTGGCCGGTCCTGTTGGATTACACAAGCAGCCATTCTCTTGGTCTCTTTACTTTATCACATTCTCAAGTTCAGGCCCGTCAGGTATTCTTGTAGAGTAAGTGTTACAAAATCTCTGCACTTCAAAATGGACCATTGTTACCTTACAGGTGTAGATATAATACATTGGCTCGGTCTTATAAAGGTTTACTATGTGTTAAAAATTATCTCATCAGTTACAGCCTTTAATGAACTAAAATACACCACCACAATGAATGAGTAATGCACAGTATTACTCAGCGCTTCTAAAGCTAAAAGCAGACTCAATAACATCCCAAAATAGGTACCCCACTGAACAGGTAAAGTCACACCAGACTCCCCAGGGTCTTGTGAGTGACATTATGGTGGTGCTCCTGCTAGTGTTGGTTGATCTATAAACTGGCCAGTCAGTCAGACTGTGCACTCTAACATAGGGATCAAACACCTCCCAGGGTCAATGTCTCCCCGTATCAATAGTGTGTTACAGTGCTGTAGGGCAATTAGGCAGCTGTTGCCCTAATCTGATTCCTCCCCAAAACCTGCCCCTAGAGGTCAAGTCAGGTTACAGACCTGTTCAATGTTAGAACCAGTTGAAACATGATTGTTGAAAAAAAAAAGAAAACAATTGAGACATGAACATAGCAGTTTTCAATCTAACTGTAACAGTTGTAACCTGATTCTCTGGTATTCATCGATAACACCTGACTTAGCGGGGTTCTTTAAAATTCGATTAAGATTGTTTTCAAATGTTTCAAAATTGTTATGATACTTTGGCTGTCTACAAAACACTCTCATGTTTGAGAAAATTATGCAGTTAAAATAAAAGGTACTGGTATATATCATTATGGCTGGATTTTGTGTAACCTATTAAATTATATCAACATCTTTCATCAAAGAATTCCTACCAGCCTAGTGACCCACATTCAATATACAAGCATTCCTTATTATTTTACAGCCATTAACATGTCAGTTCGAAAGACTTCTTAAGTGTTCAAAGTCATTTATATCTACACAATCTCAGCATGCAATCAAATTTCACTTGGGTAGAATTTGAAAAGATATCCCAATTTTATTGTTTTAAAATTTGCTATAATAAGGAATTAAGTGTCTGGGTTACAATGTTAACTCAAATCGTGGACACAGTATGACAAAAATGATTGCCTTCTCATAGCATGGTTTTTTGCCACAGAAAAAAAGGCTACGAAAGGAGTTTTATTATTTGACCCAGTAGCTGTCTTTGTCCATGCTGTCTGAGGATTTGACTTCCATCTGATTGACACTGCCTTGTCAGCACTTATTTCCCACAGTGTCTGTTACAACTTAATCTCGCCTGTCACTCTGTTACTGTTCTTAAATTGTATATGGTTAATTGGTAATTAATTATACAGCTAATTATAAAAGTTACAACTCTCTACACTGTCTAGCTTTTAGGTGTGTGTTAAAGTGTGTTGGGCTATTTCCTTGACAGTTTTCAGTTTCCTGTATAAGCTTAGAGATTTGTTTGACAAGAAAAATGAATTGAAAAACAAAATTTGGGTTATCTCCTGGTACATGAGTCACGGGAATCAATAAGATTATGTAATTTACAGATCTTCTTCAATGCCACTGGCTTATCTCAAAAATTCATTCACCTTCCAAATCTACCTGCCTCCTTTATCAAACTTTCACCTGAAACTTTATTCAAGGTGTTTGTCACCGAAAAAAGTAAACTGAAGGTACCTTCTAAGAGTCAAGGATATGGACAAATCCTTTCTGACAGAAAATTTATGAACGGGAATAAGGTTTGGCTGTGGGAAAGTACCCGTGGACATTGTCTGTGACATATTTACCCAGTTTATCTGTTTTGATCAAACCCTTGAAACTAGGCACTATAAGGAGAGTAAATTAAAAAAAAAAAAAAAAAAGACGCCTGTTCTGATCTGTGGGGATAAAATGGCATTGAATCATCTTATTCTACATTTATATTGTTTACTTGTACTTTGCATAACTTCATTATGAATGGGATAGCAATTTATCATGTGCATGGATACTTCAATAGTTATGTTGACCAAATTAAAATATTTCACACAATAAAATAAATGATTTATAATGAACCTTAACAGTAAACTATTCAGCAATTATGACCCTTGATCTATGTACATGTAAATATATCCATAAAATATTAAGACTTTTTATTAATAAACTTATTTTAAGATGGTTAAGACTTCAAAAATTGCAAGCAAAAAGCACATGTAGCTCAGGAACAATTTTATCTTTATATGAATAACGTAGTGAATTAAAGGCTGAAAAAACCCAAAATGTTAACAATCTTGGATTAAATCGCATTCTCTCCAACCCAAAATTGTAGAACCCAACCTCGGAGGGATTCCCTGTACATGCAGTAATTGCTATGGGGAGTATACACTGGGAAAAGTCTAGAAGCACTTTCATTGGCCCAGTCATTATGCAGACTCTAAAACCTCAGCAATTTTCACAACTTTGCAGCACGTAGGTCAATTCCAACTGACACTTAATGTCTGGGAATTAATTCAATTAGGAAAGGAGCCAGTTTATTCCAAACACTGAATTCCCGTATTTACTGAGCTTTTGTAAAATGTCATCCGTAAAACTTTCATGAAAGACTACTTAGTCAGAAATATTACACATAATTTAACTGTCTGACCATAAGTACATTTAATGGTCACTGAAAATGTACAAATGCCTGAATATTTTAAATACTAAATTTGTAAATGAAATGTGGATCACCTGTGCATCTAGAAAAAAAAAAGGCAAAGAAAAAACTGCGTTTGAGTGTGAGATAGATGGGAAACCCATTAAATCTGTCCATGAGGAAACTGAGATGAACTTTGGGAGTTCATTCACTTCCTGTACATAAAACTGTCTGGGAATGAAGAATTCATTGGCTAATATCCCTCGTACGACTGCCCCAGAGAATTTTCTGCTCCGTTGTGACGCTTATCCATGTCAGAAACTCACAGCTTCACCTGGCTACCCAGTACCCCCCTGGACAATTACACTGTAACAATACACCATACCACACATAAATGCCCAAATAATGAAGGGCCATTGTCATAAGTATGGATGTAGTGAACTTTGCTGACAATGGCTCGTTGTCATAATTCACCTGTCTTCAGCCATCAATGTTTAAGCTGGCTCGAGTTGTGAACGTGTCAAAAAGAACTCAGAATAGCTCGTTTGAGGTGACACCCGAAACTTGTAATGAGAAAAGATACATTAATCTTCTTACACGAAAATGATATACATGTCTGGAATGCCTCTATATGTCTATCACCTATTGCCCTTGATGCAATAAGGATCCTTATATGGTCTACCATTGTTTTAGTTTTTGCAGAATTATAAACCACACGATTACAGCACAAAACACAGGCAGAGCTACAAATTAAACAACTTTAAAAATAGCTCACGGCAAGCTGATAGGACAGATTAAAAAGCGGAATAATGAAAATCCCTGAAAAGCAGGGAAATGGCATTGTTTGACTTTTAACAATCTGTCTGGCACTACAAAAGCCAAATGTTTCCCAGTACATGTTAAACTACTGTGGTGTGCATTACTTGATGCAACACATTAAACATGTTCACATGATGCAATCCCTTTGGAAGAGAGCCACTAAATTTGACTCAAAAGAAACCAGATATTCTTTAAAACATAATGTTCTGTACTCTTATGATACACTACACCAGGTAATGAGTTTGATGTGACTGAAAAAAACCCATTCAATAATCTGCTTTGAAGACTTAGTACTGGTAATTATTTGGAAAAACTCCAAAAATTAATTTCACATGCAAAAAATTACTTTAAGACTAGTGTATAGCTTCCTTATCCTTAGAAAATTATCCTAAAAAAATTATTAAATAATTCAAAGTTTCAGAAGTTTAATTACCTCGAATGCCCAGGTACAGGACACACCTGTGTGGTCCCTGACACAGCGCCCCACCTCCACATCTTCATGAGTGGTCAACAGGTTCTGTAGGCACTTTCCAACATGTGGGGCCATCATCCTCAGGGTCATATGACTGAACACCACACCAGGTCCTCCCATACAAAAGTTCTCATTTTTGTTTAAGTACAGCTTCCCAAGTTCTTCTTTTTTACCAATTCCTGCCTGTCCAATATACTGGGGCACAGAACTATTGATGGATCGCAATAACTTTTCAAGGCGATCCCCTTTAATGAAGACATCGTCATCTGCTCTCATGAACCACTCAAAGTTATTGATGTACTTATCATGCATGTATTTAATCATAAGCAGCGACTTTCTCTGGGGTGGATAGGAATCATCAACTCCCTCCAGACTGATGACAGGAACTTTATCAGAGGAAGAACCCTCACTGGAAAAAAAGAGGACACGACAAAATCCCTGGCAGGTGCTGGTCCAGGTTTCAAAGGCAGCTACTGCACGAGTGTCCAGAAACTTCTTAGCAGTTATAACACCAATTAACAAAAATCCTCTCTCCTCTGGTTTAATGTACTTGTCAAGTTGAAAATCTTTGTTTTCAGAGATTGGTAGTGTCCTTTGGGGAAGCTGTTCTGGTACATGGAAATGTTCTACAGCTATGTTAACACGGTAGTTGATGTGTATACAGCACCGGTCCTTCTGGGTTCCACATGGAAATAAGCTATGACGACACCAAGAAGAAAGTAAAATTCCAAAACAAAGTCCAAATAAAAGGCCGGCTAACTTTTGAAGTTTCCACCGACAGCCATATCTTCTCGCCATTGTAATCCTATGTAAATCATTGAATGTTAATCCTGTGAGTCTACAACTCGATCTGGCTTCGCTAAAGTTAACAAGGAGATTATACTTTTACGAAACATGTTGCCCGTGGGAGAACTCCAAATTATGATCAGGAATATAAACAACGGTTACGATTTAAACGTGTTTCACACGCTTGACGATTTTCTTTCGACTCCTCTTGTACGTTTTCATTGCCCTGACTGGGCGCTGTAACCTGTGCTTGATCCCGTGTCACCCCTGACCAGGTTACACAGACAGTGGTGCCACTCTTGTAACATTTTCTCGGACGATCATACGCTTCACCTGAGTACACACACTTATGAATGAAGAGTAAATTTATTCCGGTCACCAGGTCAAGACTTCCGGTACAGCTAATTGACGTGATACGTCGATATACACAAATTGACCTTAATGGAACCAAAGGACTATTGATATTTAAAATCTAAATATTCTATATTGAATATAAAATGCTTATTCAATTTCATGTATATTTATTGCGAAGCAATCGACGAAATTCATGATTAATCATTATCATGAAATTAGAATTATTATTATTTTTATATATTCTAATCATAATTATTTTAGTAACATGTTTCTCCACTCTGTTCTTACAAATCTCGATATGACAACAAACTTTTGTTCATTTTGAATAATGGAGCATCTTCATAATTAATATCAAAACAGTAGATACCGTATAACAGGGGAGTTGACGATTTGAGTGAAAATAAATTGATGATTGTAAAAGATTTAAATCATTTCCTACTCGGGAGAATTATTTCCTTATATCCAATGTATTGTATTGTTTACATATTATGAATTATAAGCTTCAGTGTAACATATATGTTACATTAAATGATATGAATATAACTATTCTACTTATGTGCTAATGTACAATATAAAATCAAACAATGAGAAAATTTCACATTCTTTTTACGTTTTATTTCTATACATAGGTAAGATGCGATTTTCTTCACTTTGTTTGAAAATAAAAATAAAAGAGAGTGTCCTTTTTTAAATATCAAAATTCAAAATTGATATATCTATATGTTGATACCTAAGTATAATTGTAAAAGAATATGTGCGTTTATAATATTAGAATACACAATTTAAAGGTATGTTATCATTTGATAACATTTTCCTCCCTCTGGACAAAGAGAATTTTAGAATTTTGCTGCAAAACCTCGTTTATGATAGTTCTGCATGCAACCCAAAACCTTTTATAATAAATGAAATTTAAATAATAAGATTTTATGAGAAGAAAGATTTCTCTGCTATGGAATAAAAGCAAACCAATTCTTAAGAAAAAAAAATGACTAGGCCTAACAGAGATTTTTTAAACATGTCATAATCTAAGTTTATTGTAATTTTAGCACTGCGGCTAATTTCAATTTCCCAATAGAATTTCCAACATGAAACAGCAGCTGATATTGCTTTAACCATTGAATCGATAGTCACCAAAGCCCCCTGAGAGATACAGTCTGTATGCATATATTCATTCTTTCTTTAAAAAAAAAAACCCGTGGAGTTGTTGAAAAAAGTTGTGCCTGTATTTTTTCTTCTTTTTGACTTAATTTAATTTATTTGAAAAATCGTTCAGTTTACATCACAACGTTTAAGACCATTCAAATAAACATAGGTAGTCATCTAAAATGTGTCTCAATCGAACACGCGTGTACCTGGTATGTAAGACTGCTAAAGAACGTCACTAGAACTTGCAGTTTAAAAATTCATCATTGGTGTGTCGTATGAAAATTTTGACATTCGATTGCCCTCTCATACACTATGTACCATATGCTCTGATCCTCATACATTCAAAAGTCTGCATAGGAGATTGCAGTGTTAGGGTCCGGTGAAGACTTTATTATAGAACATGGTAGACAATCGTTTCACAAGTCATCCCAATATCTTATTATCTGTGTAGATATTTAAACAATAAATTATATAGAATTTAAGATAAATATTTCTATATTCTGTATTCATCAATAATCTGGGTTCTATTAATATTTTGTTCTCTATAAGTTCACAAAATGAAATTATGTCGGGTTTGAAAAACAAAAATTGCGAAAACATTTTCGGATTTTAGACTAACCTTGATTTCCAATATGGTTGACCACAGTAAGTCTTGCAACAAGAAACATTTTTGGGATATATAGTGCCGAAATACAATTTAAAATACATAGCAATGCTGACAAGGCAACGTTGACGTTTTTGGACTTTTAATCTACAATGCATTTGTGTAGACATTGAGGAACATCAGTAAAACATCGCATCTGAAATTGGAATACAAGTAAACTTGACAAAACATGGCGTCTCCGTCGCATAAAATGAGTGAGGAAAATTTGGAGAAGAAGATGCTTAACGTCACTAATACCCAGGACAGCATCCAGAGTTTATCTCTCTGGTTAATTCATCACAAATCTCACCACAAACGGGTCGCAGAAGTGTGGCTAAAGACGGTCAAGAAAGGTAAGCAATGAAACTGAAAGTAATATGTTTTCTGTGCAACTTTTGAGGCGACTTAAGAGTCACGCAGTCAAATTTATAGATCTTGGAAAATGTTCACTACCTGCATATAGATACCAAATAAAATGATTAAAATTAGGAGTAATGTAATTAATAGTATTAAATGTAAGTGGGCTGTTTGAAACAGCGAGGTACATCACGTACATATTACACTCACTTACAGATATATTTTAAGGTCTCTACCAATGCTTGTTGTACCTGTTCAGTTTATTGCGGATCATATGACAAACAATTTATGGTCACTGTACATGTAGTTCATGTTCCTTAAAAAAGTTCACATATTTTGAAAAAAGGAAGGAGGTATGAACGGGGTTTTGAATTTTAATGTACTTTTTTTCAGCATCCCCTAAGCATAAGCTAGTATTGTTTAACCTGTGCAATGATGTGTGTCAGAATGGGAAAAGGAAAAAAGCTGGTGTTTACATTGAGAGCTTTAAGACTGTGTTGGCAGAAGCACTAGCTCATTCTAGGTAAGTGATTCTTTGATTGTCTTTATTCACATCATTAATGAACATCTATTCTATCACTGCTATTGTCATGATCAAAGTTATAGCATGTATGTGTAGTTGGATTCTATGATCTACGTATAACTATTATGATAATATGAATATTTATGCAAGATTAAATTAGGTGTTCTAATTTTTTTTTCCATGCATTTAACAATATGTACCTAAAACTAAACCTTTGTATGCATTTCTAATCATTGAATATATATCAGGCAATATAAGTTTGTGAGATTTTATTATTGTTAATTGTGTTTAAACTACACACAACAGTGTGATTTCTTTGATTATCTGAACGTCATTTCATTCTGTGTAACACGTAGTCTTTGACTGTTGAATCTGTGATATAAAAGGTTATTTCATTCCGTGTAACATGTAATCTTTGACCATTGAATCTGTGATATGAATGTTTATTTCATTCTGTGTAACATGTAGTCTTTGACCGTTGAATCTGTGATATAAATGTTTATTTCATTCTGTGTAACATGTAATCTTTGACCGTTGAATCTGTGATATAAATGTTTATTTCATTCTGTGTAACGTGTAGTCTTTGACCATTGAATCTGTGATATAAATGTTTATTTCATTCTGTGTAACGTGTAGTCTTTGACCATTGAATCTGTGATATAAATGTTTATTTCATTCTGTGTAACGTGTAGTCTTTGACCGTTGAATCTGTGATATAAATGTTTATTTCATTCTGTTTAATATGTAGTCTTTGACCGTTGAATCTGTGATATAAATGTTTATTTCATTCTGTTTAATATGTAGTCTTTGACCATTGAATCTGTGATATAAATGTTTATTTCATTCTGTGTAACGTGTAGTCTTTGACCATTGAATCTTTGATATAAATGTTTATTTCATTCTGAGTAACGTGTAGTCTTTGACCGTTGAATCTGTGATATAAATGTTTATTTCATTCTATGTAACGTGTAGTCTTTGACTGTTGAATCTGTGATATAAATGTTTATTTCATTCTGTGTAACGTGTAGTCTTTGACCGTTGAATCTGTGATATAAATGTTTATTTCATTCTGTGTAACGTGTAGTCTTTGACCGTTGAATCTGTGATATAAATGTTTATTTCTCTTGTTCATCAGAGACAAATCCATTCAACCAAACATTACTAGGATCCTGAAAATCTGGGGAGAGAGAAATATCTTTCCAAAAGCCTACTTAGCTGAAATGAACGATATTCTTACAAAAGGTATGAGTTTTTGTATGATATATGTTAATATCATTTATATTTGATGCATGTAAAATGATATTTAAAAATTGCTGGTCAAACCTCATAGTGTAAATTATTTTTTAAGCATATCAAAAGTATTTTGCAGTGTTTCCATTATCATATGTTTCTGTGTATATGTGCTGACTGATCTTTACTTTTAGAATCACCGGCCCCGACCCCTGTAGCTAATGCTGCCGTCAGCCCTGCCACTCCAGTAGGATCCACCCCTGTCACTCCTTCACAGACTTACAAACCAACAGCTAAAATTAAAGACGAAGAAAAGATACTCGCTGAATTCAAAGTATGTGGGTTTAATTTCCTTTTTAAAGGTGCTAAACTTAGCAAGATTTTACAAATTGATAAGTCAGTTTAATATCATTAGGTCAAAAACATATAAAGGCTCACTGAATGAGAGTTTGTTAAATGTATAAAGGCATCATACCATAAGCAAAACTCATTTATAGCGAATTTAAAGGGAGCACAGAAAAACTTTGCTATGATCGTAATTTGTTATATGTTTATAGTGAATTTGCAAGAATTTTGTTTGTGTATTTGTTATAAAACAGTCACTTGGCAGTGCTCCAAACTACCGTAAACTATAAAATTTATATCAACGCTATTTACAAAAGAAATAAAACCTTTTCATTTCATAATTTTAAAATTTTCTGTGTAATAGTTCATTACATGAATTATTTTATATATGCTTATTCATCTTTAAATTTCATGTATCTTCTGTGAAATTTGTCATAAAAAGAGCTTGTCATTTAGTTGTGATAAAATAAGGTAAAATTTTGCTGGTGTTAAACTTACTTCATTATAGCTGTAAATTTGCTATATCCGTGTTCATTATATTTGAGTTCTGCTGTATTTTGATTGTGTAAAATTTATTGTAATCTATCTCACTCTGTATACTCAACAGTTCTGTTTTATTATTTCAATTCTAGCCTCCAATAATGATTGAAAAAATAAACAGCTATAAAAGACTTGAAGGAGAAGTGGAACTCAAATTCAAGCAGATTTCAAGTCTTAAACTGGATGCTTCAAGTGTAGAAGCAGTTTCCCAACTAAAGGGTAATTTAAAGTGTTCTTTAATGTAATATTACAAATTCATAAAACAATGCATTACTTAATTTCCTATTATATGTAATACCTGTTGAACTACCATGTATTTAACACCTTGCAAGGCTGTCACTCCCCTCAAATTTGAACCGAATATGGGACCCATTCCCAATGGCAAAAAGCCACAGATTTTCCCAATTTCAGGATAAAAATTCCCATATGCAACTTATAAATTGCGCGAGCTGTTTGCCTTTTGGTCAGTAGATTTGCCGGAATTGATTAAAGCTGGCTTAATTATATCTTGAATGATCAAGTAATGAGGAAGACACTAATGATTATTTTAATTAAAAGGTTCTCACAACTGGAATTTACCCCTGTGGTGAATAACAAGCCAAACTAGCAGAGTTATCTGTTGGGTCGGGTTATACGGCACAGCATTATGAGTGATTGCATTTAAAAGTGCTCAGAATTGTGCTTATAAGATATTGCAAAAATATAAAATCTATGAAATTAAAATGATTCCACATGATATAAATTGGTTCTCTTTTCTAAATTTGATTTTAATCTTTTTTTATTTACTATTTTTGAAAAATTGTTTTTTTCAATCTTTGTCTTGGTTACCTTGATTTAAAATAAAAAGTAAATCATCATGTATCAATTATGTGGAAAAAATGAAGTCTTCTTATTTACCTGACCACTATAAAATTTCAAATCAAAGCTTTAAATTTATAAATCAACATGTATAAATGAAAGTTTAAAAAACTGAACTCTTTAAAATTCTGAAAATTTCCCTTTCTGTTGTGTCTTCTTTTTGCTCTTGGTTAGTTCCTGAGAACATCATGTGAGCTGTAAAACTTTAATTTTAAGAAGTGAACAACAGATTGTTGTATTAGATACAGAAGTCATTTTGATGACATATTATAGTATCTTAAATTTTCCCAACTTGACAAAAAATGTCGATAATTTTCCCAATGGAGAGGGACCCGGTCCCTGTACCAAAAAGTGCTGTGACAGCCCTGCCTTTAAATGAAATTTTGCTTTAGGTATTAAATGTTATGACTGAAATAAATTCCAAAATAGCTAGAGATCCTATTTGATTGTACATGTATTTTACATTTGATCTGAAACAGACAGAGCCCATGGGAAGCAATTCAGCCAACAGTTTGAGGATTCGTGTGCAAAGCTAGAGAACTATGTATCAAGTGCAGAACAGCAGATCATGGAACAAAAGGTGATGATCGAGATGTTGGAACAGAGTCAAGTGTTTTATGACGAGCAGTATAGAGAGGCCAGGATCGTGGCTAATGTAAGTCAATTTTTGATTGGTTAAAGGATCATGGTTAATGTAAGTTGATTCTTGATTGGTTAAAGGATTTTGGCTAATTTAAGTTGATTCTTGATTAGTTAAAAAGTAGATAACTCACAGTATAATGGCTCTCTGTTCTGTCAGGATTTGACTATAAATTAATTGGTCAATTAAGTTATGAAATATCAAGAATGTACATGTAATTGTAAAAGTCAATGTAAAATCTTTGAAATTAAGTGGGGCAAGCATTAGACATATGAAATAATTGTATGTGGAAAAAAAAGTATCTGGTTTAGATGTTGGGGCTCTATCATGTTTTCTAAAATTAAAAATTGGAGTTTTCATTATTTTTACATATCTGGTAATGGCATTGACAAATCTTTTCACAAATACATGTCCTGGTACTTTCTTCAAAACATAAACTTTGTTGAGTTAACCTAGTTGTGAAAATACTATGAAACAAAGTTGTTGATATTTTTGAAGATCTATTAAAATACTGATTATATATTGTTCCTAATTATGTTTTTTGATTAGATTTGAATGTTTGCAGGCCTATAAAAACTTTGGAACCAGAATCAATAACTTGCGTAAGAAGTTGGAGGAACTGATGAAGTCTTTGCCGAGCCCTGTCCCCTCCCCCTCTTATGACGCCCCCTCCCCCGGTAATACCCCACCCCTGGAGGAGATTGACAACACGGAGGCTGTGGACATGGAGCTTGATGATGATGACAACGCCGCCCCAGACAACATTCTTGGTATGCCAGTTTTTGTGTTGATTAGAGTTTATTTTCACTGTATATTGTTCCTATGTTTTGGCCACAGGGCTAGTAGGGCATTCATTTCAATGTATTCTTGTTTCTATTTGAAGTGTTGTGATTTAGTAAAAGTGGTGTATTAACATCAAGTGCTATTTATGGTAAACAGGTTCTTTTAGATAAGATAATTTTTATTCCAATTTTGGGCTTATAGGGCATAAAAGAATACAAGTAAGAAAAATTCCTAAACGAACAATGATATAAAAAAGAAGAAAAATACAACGTGCTGAACTTGTGTGCAATGCAGCAGTTGTGGAAATCCTGAGTACTTAGTGGTACATTTAATTGACATGGTTATATATACGGTCCTTATATATGATTGTAAGATGTTATATATTTAAACAATAGAATACTTTCTTTAGTGATTCATGTGGGATATTAAGGTGGCGACATTGCAGAAAAAATACACAACCCGCTTTATGTTTAAACCACACATGTTAACTCTACAGATTTACGCGGAAGTCTACCACTTTTTAGCTCTGTCTCCCACCTACCGCTTTAATTAGAAAATTTACCGCTTTTTATCAAAATTCGTTCCTTGTTTTGTTAGGTAGCTATTTTGGAAGACATTGTGGTCCAAAAATCTCGTTGAGTTTGAAATCAGCACGTGACTTTGAATTGGAGGCACACAAACGCTTTTTTAAGTCGGGTAAATGATAACTTTTCAAGCATGTGTTTTACATTGAACAATGAAAGAAGCCACTTCCAGTTATTACATTAGTTACAAGACATCTTGATATTATCCTTGCCAAGGAAAAAGAAGCTTTGCAATTCCACATGTGGCTTTAAAGATGACTGAATATATCTTTAAACTTGGCCATGACAGTTAACTTGACTTGCAGTTTATTGCAACACTGCATGATTTGTGATAAGCGTGTAAACATCGTTTTTTGATAATGAAGAAGAAAATATGATTTCCTACAATTTCTTACTTCTCTGATATGTTAATTTTTGGCAACTTAACCTATTTTTACTGAACAAAGGCAATTGTTAAAGTCTCTTCACTCAAAGTTTTTTTTCATCCAAAAAAATTAGCTTAATCAATTTGATCGTAAATGCACACAAACTTATTTATTGCATGTGTTGATATTACTAAATTTCAAAAGTATTTTATATTTTAGTTGATATTATTAATTACTAATTAGAAACCCTTACTACATATGTAGTATATAAAAATCTGTTCTTTAAAATATACACGAAAAAGGCGCAATGCTACCCTTTTGGTTCTAAATCTAAGTTATTTTGTGATCCTCTCTGTCCAATCGGTCCTTTAACATCTAAGCTTACAACCGATTCTACCAAAACGGTGCATAACACCTGTCATTAATGAAAATCACCCCTCAATCAGCATCTAATGCCTTAGATATGCGATAAATGTCTAAAGGGAGAATTATTAGAAAAATATATAACATCGGGTGCCTGTGATGACATATGGTTTTGTTTTTCCTTGGACTGAAATGTCACACTTTCATTGGTTTAAACATGGCACGTAACTGCCGGATATATTTCTATGTCCAACTGGTGGGATTTATATTCGGCAACATGGCAGATGCTTATCTCGACATTTCATATTATTTAATACTCAAACCACTTTCCATATACATTCTTTTTATTTGGAGTAGTTGCCCTTTGAAATTCTTTTAAATAAAAGTAATTGCCCTTTAAATTTAAAATGAACTCACTTTGTTATGTCTAGAGCAGAGTAAAATGGCATCATCGTAATTTGCTCAAACCTCTGTGGAGGAAAGAGAAAACATTTACAATTAGATACCAACAATACATTGAAAGTGAACAAGAGTGCATTGAAGATTTTCAAAGAGTATTTGAAAGGTGAGAATGAAAGTTTTGAAGAGTTCTACTGTTTAAAATTGGATGAGAAGTAAGGCCACTTTTATATGGATTTGCGTAGATCATCACTTTTTGCGAAAACCGGTAAATGTCTCACTTGATAGTCTAAGGGAAAACAAAACACTTATAAGGTTTGTTACTGACTGGCTGTGGAAACATATTAGGTTGATCAGTTTCATAGAAGGCTTGGCGATATATTTCCGTATTCAGTCCCTAACAAACCTAATAAGTAAAAATATGGTTATATATATCTTTAAATATATATATGAATGTAAGAGAAAATTATGTAGATAATTTTTACCTGTCACTGTTTTAAAAATAGAGAGATAATTTCTTAAAGTTATCTTTAATCAATTAAATAAATATTTTTCAGCTACACAGCAGCCTAGCAGCAATGTTACTTCAAATCCACCCCATAGTGAGATGTATGATCCAGAAGCAACAATGAACTCCAAGTCCAAATATATTGGTATATATTTTAATAGTTGTGACCTTTGTAACAGTCAAATTTACACATGATTACTTTTAAAGCAGGTACAGTCAAACTTGTATTAAGCAGTCACCTTTGGGAGGCACCCAAAGTGACCTCTTAACAGAGGTGACCTTTGAATAGAGACTTAGGAATTTTCCATCATCAATTACCTTATTAAAACAATTATTGCAGTTTTTATATACTTGCAATTTAGCATACTGATCAAAATTACAAAATAATGAATAAAGTTATTGAATGGATTTTAATAGCATTTATTATATTTAAAAATAAGTGCAATTACATGACAAAGAATTTTGCATCCAATTGTTTAGTTCTTTTTCATTTTTGAAAAAGTCACTTATTTTCGTCTACACTCCAGACTTGCACTTGATAGAGTCTTTTGTTATCATATCATTAATATATGTAATTTTATCCAAAATTTGGGCATGGCCATGAACATTTGCATAAACTTTTCAACAATGTATTTCTTAACCGACCGTATCTGAACTCAAAATCATATTATTAAATCGATCGATTTTCTCTAGCCTCGTCGCGGTCATTTTTGAGACCTATTTCATGAAGTTATATATATAAAACAAACACTGTAAATACATGTTTAAACAATTTACTTTTTTGCCATCCGTATCTGAACTGCCAATTATATAATTACATCGATCAATTTGGCTTCTTTTGCCTCAGGCGTATAATTATTGTGTACATTAGTTACCTGACTTTCGGAAGCCATGTTTAAAATCCCCGGTTGTAAATCATGTGACCGACCAAAATGGCCGCCTAATGCATGTCGATAGTACAGTTTCGGATCAAAACACGATGACCGCTGACCGCGTTAGACAGGTGACCGCTCTTTAGAGGGCAATCATATAGGATTGTTAATCAGGAGGAAATAAAATGACCGCATACGAAAGGTGACTGCTTAATAGGGGTGACCGCTTCGGCAGTTTTGACTGTATATGCTGTGAATGTGTTTTTATTTATTTTTCAGCAGGACCGAATGCCTTAGAGTCACGCATTGCAACAATGATTCCTTCCCTCCCAACCGGCAGTGTGCAGCACAACTCGGTTGCACCCTCTAGCAACATACAGCAAAACATGGATCCAAGAGCTCAGCTGCCCCTCCCTGCTGAAAACCCCCCAGTGTACATCCCGCCCAAACCAACCATCATTAAGGTGCTACAACAAGAGGGAGGTACCCCAACAAAGGATGAGGGGAGCTGTACCCCAGTCATGGATGAAAAAGAGGACTCACCTCCAAGATCTCACCAGAATCCAATCGACTTTCTGACTCAGATTCTATCTAAAACTCCCCAAACCTCCACCCCAGGCTCTAGTTTTCTCCAGAATTTATCTTTGCTTACAAACACTGTGAAATCCCAGTTTCAGCATAACAGAGAGGGTTTAAAGCAACCCCAGCCTATACAGCCCCCTCCTATAGAGGCACCCAACTCTTGGGCAGAATGGAAAGCTCAGATGAACCCTGAGCAGGTTCCTCAGCCTGTTGCCCCTCCTATAAGGCTCCCACAACCCCCTCCTCTGCAGCCCCCAATGTTTTCACAAATGAATTCTATGTCATCAGCACCACAGCCAATATCTGCACAAACTGCCACAATGGTTTCCCCTCCAGTTATCTCCCCATCAAGTGCAGTCAGGCCACCACCTCTCCAAGCTCCTCCACCAAGTTTTATGTCTCCACAAAATTCAAGCCCAGAGGCATGGAACCCTCGTCCACCTATCCCTCCCCAGCCTTTCACTGCACAGCCAAATTTTTCTGGCCCTCCAGTTGGAGGTTTTCCAGGGGGTCAGGGTGATGGGATATCTCCAAACTGGACTTCACATAGTGCTCCAAAATCAGATCAACCTTCGCCTGGATGGAACCCACAGTCAGGTGCTCAAGACCGCTCACAGTCTATCTGGAACCAACCCACATCTGGTCCTTCACCGGTCAACAATTGGAATCCTCCCATCAAGAAAACTGATCAGCATTGGACAGACCAGAATGAAGGGTCTTGGAATCAGACTTGGGACCAGAGTGAGGAGTCATCTGCATCTGATGGGCCAGCATCAAACGTGTCATCCCTTCCTCCACCCCCGAAGAGTATCCTTCGAAACAGAAAATCTAGTCTTAAGGAGGTTCCAATAACACCCAGTGGATCCTTAGAGGATACTTCTCTCCCCAAACCCCCTGGTGAACCTCCCTCACCCACAGAGGGTAAATTCAAATCGGCCATGAAAGATAAAGCAAAGAGTGCTCCTGATGATCATAGAGAGTTTCTTGAGAAGTTGAAAAGGAAAACAACAGGGTCTGCAGGCAGTAATCTAGTTTCTCCACCGGTGGTGGAAGAAAATAACGATAAAGCAAAGTCAAACCCATTCAATGTTCCAAGTAATGCAGAAAATAATAATTCTGTCACAGAAGGGGGAGATCAGAGGGATGAAGAGGAGGAAGGGAGCATTCTAAAAATAGAAACTGTGAGAGTGGAACGCCGCTACCAGAGTAAACATGATGACATTCGTATGCCAGATAAACCAACAGTGAATAAAGACTACAGGTATGAGGACAACTATGAGGGACTTGAAAGACATGATAATGGGGGATATAGGGATGATTATGGACCCCCAATCGGAGGGGGTGGGGGACACTCGGGGCCCAGGTATAGAGCACCTGGTCCATACAGAGGGGGGCATGACCCACCCTATAGAAAACCCCCACAGTGGGACAGGCCTGGGCCACCTCCCCCAAGACATTATCATGATCATTACAATGAATACAGACGACCATACTATTACTGAATGTTCAAAGTGCTACACTTCTCTGTATGTCTTACAGAAATTTATTTGGAAGAAATATGTAGAAAAATTCAGAATTTGAATGTCTATGCATGAGAAGACAATTACTGCGCAGCTTTGAGATGTATCATTATGTGATACGGGAATACAAAATTTGTATCATTGTCAGTGAAAAATCTCCTATTTAAATGTTTTTCTCATTTGTTTGTCAAATCATCTTATCATGATTGTTTCATTCTTAGTATTTCTTCGATGTTAAAAGCTGTTCATTAAATAGCTTTTATTTTTATGAGTGTTCATATTTTCTTGGAGTGATTCTTTTTAAATCTAGTGCATACTGCCTGCTTACTTGTTTTCTATACCATGATACACAGTATCCATATACTCTATGTATGGAAATGATGTATGTGGTTGGAGAGGGGGATCGTTGAGTGTACAGAAAAAAATCCAATAGGAAACGATTGCTATTATTGAAATTAATAGGGATACATAATAACTTAACATACTTGGTTGCTGAATCTGAGCCGTAAATTTCAGATGCTTGAAGATGCTAAGGACTTTGAAGCTAGATAATATTTTTTCAGGCATCTTGTGATTCTAATGCACTAAGATTGGATGCTTAACCTGAGCCATAGGTTTCAGATGCTGGAGGAGTTTGGGGTTTTTAGAACAGGCTAAAGTTTTTGTAGCAGGTCCCATATCTAAGTAAATATTGGTCCTACTTATTCAAACTTGCGTTGCTGATTATACTATGTATATTAAGCACAGAGCTAGTTTTAGAAATGGAGTGTTTTCTTGATTATCCAGATGCTGCTTTTGCGATTTAATAATTTTAAAACAACTCAAATTGTGTTAGGGTCTTGAAGCTGATTACAAACTGAAGTTAATTCTGTTCATACCCAACCATACTCGCACAGTTAATATAACTATTGATGTGTTATATAGAGGCAGTTTCAGATACAGAGCTTGGTTTTAATTATCCAGTGCTAGGGCAGGTGAAAGTTTTTAGAGTAGTTTAATGCAGGTTTGCATGTTTCAAGAAAATGCTTAAACAATGACTGGTAGGACTTTCATGGTTCATGTAACTGGATATTAAACGTAAGGCAAGCTTCAGGTATAGAGCCTGATCCCCCTGGTGCTACCGATTGTTGATATATGATATACATGTATGATATGATTCTCATGACATTACATCATGGTTTATGTTAAAAAAGAATAATGTGCTAAAGAATTTTATCAAGTGATATTGTATCGTATAATACAGTAATGTGTATTGTATTAATTATGATATAATTAAATATTGCATTATATGATACAGTTACATCATATGATACGATATTATATCATAATACAACATCGTATCTTGTCATGAAAATAAGAATATGTCACGAAGGGGTGGGGGGGGGGGGGTGTTAGATAAATATAGATCATAAATAATAGAACTAGAGACCTTTGTTATGAGCTTGCAGCTTTATCTTGTAGATGATAAGTAATGTACATTGTAAGACGTGAAGGCATTTACATGATGAATTACTGAAGTGGTGATTATTGAATTTTAAAACGATGCATTTTGAACATTTTGCAAGACCAAAATATTTGTAGATTGACTGTTACTGATTGTTAAAATGTTTTATTTAAAAAAAATGCCCTTTTTTAAAAATGAAGATACTTTGAGGTTCGTTTTTGCACACTGAATTTACAATACTATTTCCAATAAAAAGCCTTTTCATTTATACTTGAGATGAAATGAAAATGGGAGTTATGAAATAAAATTTTACATATAAAAAATAATTGAAATTTTTAAAATCGAGTTTAAATAGCAAAACTGGTTTTAAACAACTGCATCTACGTCGCACATTCTTTTCTGTGTTCAAAGATTCATTGTTTGAATTGATTGTATGACATTGGCGCGGCCAATACCGTTTTTTGGTTATGCTATAAGACATGCCCATTTTGTGTCGCTCGTCTTTTATGAAATTAATGGGCTATAGGCTTCAAAATTGATTCGTAATGTTATCACAGACAAAGACAGTTCAAAATGTACATATATAGCCATATACTGGTATATTGAAAAGACTTTCATGAAACTGTTAGATGCGTGGCCTAGTGGTAACGCAGAGGTCTTTTTGATTTTGTAGTCGCTGGATCGATTCCACCAAGAAGTATTTTTTTTCACTTAATTGAAGAGCATGAAAAGAATAGAGAGTTTAGATTACATGTATCTAATCTTCTGGATTTTTTTTTTTTCAAATTATCTTGTTTAATTCAGTCTAATTCAGTCTAAGTATGAGCACACCCAGTATAAACATATCTCTTCCATATCACCATACATGTACTCTATTCACACGTAGATTCATTGCATTTTGTTTGAACTTATCACGGTTCAGAATATCAACTGACATTATACACAGAGTTTTCCGAATTTATGACAAATCATTTGTTACAGACACCTAAGTTTCGAAAATCATATTGCGACGCTTTCCGTCCAAACACAAGTGTCGGCGATATAACGGGAAAAGGCGCTGTACCTCTTTTGAAATTTATTACCATACCACCACCATGGCAATATATATGCCAGAGAAGGCCAAGAAAAAAACTTCTTCTCTACTCCCATACACGTTGGAAAAAACGAAATATATGGTTTTGATGTCTATGAAGCCCTCTACCAAAATTGTGAAATTCATGGCCCCTTGGTCAGGGGTTCAGGCCCATGGGCGGGGCTAATATGGCCATATAGTGAAATGTATTAAATCTTGGAAAATCGTCCTCTCCACACCTATATAAATTTGAGAAAAACTTAATGCATTGTTATGATATTCATGAAGCCCTCTACCTAAATTGTAAAATCCATTGTCCCTGGGTCATGATCAGGGGTTCAGGCCCTAGGTTGGGGCTAATATGGCCATGTAGTGAAATGTATTAAATCTTAGAAAATATTCGCTTCCACACCTATATAAATTGAGATAAACTGAATGCATTGCTATGATATTCATGAAGCCCTCTACCTAAATTGTAAAAGTTATGACCCCTGGGTCAGAGATTCAGGGCCCATAGGTAGGGCCAACATAGGCACATAAGTACATGTATTGCATTTTATAAAATGTTCATCTGTACTTTCAGAGTCGTCGCACATTGTGTTTATATACATACGTTATAATGTCCTGTTCTTAAGGAGGTTCGTTCCTCTGTTTTTAGGTAGCCATATTGGATCACCTTTATTCTGAAAATTCTGCATCATATATTAATTCTGCTCATATATTTATATTTTACAGAAGAAATATTATTGAAAGCCCTAATTGCCAATGTGGATTACCAGAAGATTCTTATCATTTGTTTTTTGGATGCAAGAAATATACCAATGCACGAAATGAACTGTTTTCAAACATTTTAAATTTGAATCAAATTAACATCATTAATTGTCATTTACTTTTGTGGGGAGATGAATCTCTGACTGTCAATTTAAACCAACGTATTTTTTTAGCTGTTCAAAGATTTATCAGAGATTGTGGCAGATTCTCGTAATTTCAGTCTTACTGCCTAGACCAAATTCAAACAGAACTGTTTATAAATACATGTACGTTTGTTCAATAATTTAACCATTTTATTAATATCTATTTCTATGTACTTTCTATTCTAAACTACTACACAGTTGTAAATTGTTATACTTGGTAAGAACCTTGTAAGTTGTTAGAACATTTGTATATGTTTATGCAATAAAATATGTTCAAACCATATTTTACAATGCCAAATAAACTATATTGAATAAAAAAAATTAAGGGAAATTGACGTATTTACAGAGTTCAGTAGGGGACTATATTTTGTGGCGGAAGGTTTTCAAGAAAAAAAATGAACATTTTTCATCACTCAATCATTTTAGAGTACTGTAACTTTAGCTTCCTAATTTTCAGTAGAGACGAAACTTCCAGATTGTTTGTGCGTTGGGATATCTTCATAATGTTCCGGAAAAACTATCTGAGCTTTTTAAACATTCGATCAACATATATTGGCATATTTATATTATATTTCATAAAAGTCTAGAAAAAAAAATTAACTCAAATTTTGCCTAATATTAGCTCATTTCATGCCATATCTAAAAATTCATATAATAGACCCATACTTTTGTTTTTATTTTCTGAATTTATAAGATTTTTTCGACATGTCTATTATAAAGTAAGTAAAAGTTTGAGACTTTTAAATTATTCTATCGCTTGTTGAATTGTTAATGACTAAAAACAGTGTTTTCTTAGTGCAAAAAGGTCAAAATATTAATTAGGTGATGAAATTTTGAACATTTTCTTATTACAACTTTAATTCTATTTATTGTAAATAGAATAAATATGTATTTGATGTCATAGTTCATTCCGATAAAAAATAATAGAAGGAAAAACGATTTATTTTTAAAATGCACTTTCAGTGCAGAAAAGTCATGTTAAATGCCCTGTAGCGCCGAAAGAAGCCCCCCCCCCCCCCCCCCAATTTTTGTTTTGAATTTTGGTTAAGCGGTGAGTGTAGAATTTTAAAAAATACTTTAGAAAAAAACTTAAAGACTTTTGATAGCAGGATTCGTATATGGCCGTATAGTGAACATATTTTTTTAAGGTCACTTAATTGATTCACTTGGGAAACCTATTGGCATTTGTCGTCCGTTAACAATTTTACATATTTAAATTTATTTTGAAAACCACAAGGTAAACTGTCACTTTGCCATATTAATTCAAACATGGGTTCTGCTTTAGGAAATCTACTTTTATTTCTTGTGTGTTGTATGCTTGTGGAAATTAACCGTACGCATGTTGTGTGCATTATAAATGAAACTGAATATGATAAAGATTGACCATTTAAGGCCTGCAGGCCGCTTTCAACCAAATATTTACAATGTTTGGCCCCTGGAGCTTGGTTGTAGATAATCCGAGATTCCTCCGACTCTAGTACCCCCCTTTTATGAATAAACGTTTTTCAAACATCAAATAATAAAAGGCTTGGGTAACAGTCAGAGGGGTTATGGATTAGGGTCTAGACTCCAATATGAAGCTTAAAATGCAAAAAATGAGACCCGCTGACAGGTCAATTTAAGGGCTATGGTACTCAGGTGACAGTCAAGGCCTGTAGGTCTCTTGTTAAATTACATGTCTGACCAAGAACGAGGGAAATTGAGGGAAAAGGAAGAGGATCAATTAATTAAAAAACAAATTATTCAACGTCGCATGTACTGAAATTCATTTTTTTGCCTTGTCTACTATGTGTAGCCTTGTTAACAATAAAATTAATTTCTTAGCATCTAAAGGGTGTGTGTCCGCCATCTTGTACAAAGAACTGACTTGATCATACCACAAACTTGCGCACGCAAGTACAGAACAATGTCATTTTTTATCACTTAGAACACTGCGCAGCTGCAGACTTAAATTGAATACTTTAAAATCTCAAAAATATGAGAGGGGGTTATTGAAGTCCACTCTACAGCCACTTGTTAAGAAAAAAGGTTGAATTTTGTATATTGAAGCTGTAGCTTTGTCTCGAAATAGGGTACCTTATTCTTATCAATCAGAATGAGACCTGTTTTTAGAACAAGAAAAATCCAATGTATACTCAAACCTCCTGTGTCTTGGAGGTGGTTATTGTGTATTTGGGAGCACATTGACGTATATTTTCAAAGAAAAAAAATGTGTAAATTTACAACAATTCTGTGGAGATTGTAACTGACATCTCTATACCAGCCAAATTTTCTTTTAAGTTTTATAAAGTAAACTCTTTTTGGAAATGGGATAGGGGTCCAAAAGATTAATCGTCTTTTTAAAAACCCCACCATACAATTATTTTCAATGAAAATATTACTCGAAAGACTCGGACAAATACATGTACATGTATATACCTCGTGCCGACTGATAGATTCCGACATCCATTC
Organism: Magallana nippona; assembly: GCA_033439105.1. Taxonomy (NCBI): domain Eukaryota; kingdom Metazoa; phylum Mollusca; class Bivalvia; order Ostreida; family Ostreidae; genus Magallana; species Magallana nippona. Next base: position 44,536,135 of record CM065923.1, on the reverse strand, counting down.
CAAGAAAAGGTATCCTATATTAAGACAAAACTACAACTAAAATTTGCAAGGTTCAACCTTTTCTCAACAAACTGTTGTAGAGTAGACACATATGACCTCCTTTCATATTTTTTAAGATTCTTCAATTTAAGTATGCAGCTGTGCAATTCCAAGGGATTAAAAAATTTTTCTGTACTTGTGAGCGCAATTGGCATAAAAACAACCTGTAAAAACTCATATTTATCGCTTTTGTTTCTTTTGACACCATTTTTCGTCAGTTTTTGGCACGAACAAGTCATTTTAAGAAATGTTAACAATTTTGGTCCAGCTATGAACAGGATGACATCCCACTTGGTAGTGTTAAATACAGTTTTTAGAGTATACTTTTGGTTGTTTTACTTTGTTATCTGTTTCCTCTTTAGCCTATCAATGTTTATTATTACATGTACATTGTACACACCCAATATAAACAAGCATTGGTGTTTTATAGATGACGGTCCATTTAATGGCGAATACTTTACTTAATACACAGGGATTTTTCTTGTCCAGTGTAACACAATATGCGGAAACACTTCTGATGGAGTGACGATTCTGCGCAGAGGTGGTAGAAGTTGCAATGTGAACGACATTAGTAGTGTAGTGATATTGACTCCCTTAGCTTACATTATGTAGATCTTCTCCTGGAGATACAATGTAACTTTAACTTCTCCTCGTACTGCTGTCTGTGTACAGTCTGGTAGAATACTGACGCAGAATTTAATGTCCATCAAATTAATTGTACGTACTATTAACTAACTTTAACTTCCCACAGAAATATCAATTTGAGATGTGTGTTTTTTTAAGGCTGTTTGACGAATCTCTTAGATGGCTCATGGCAAATGGTCGTTTGGAAGAGGCAGAAAAGGTGGTGCGAAATGCTGCTAAAATGAACAAAATGTCCTTTGATAAAGTCATTAGGATCGTTAAAGCAAAAATGGCTAAAATGGAAGTTCTCGATAAAGTGGTTGCCTCTGACTCAGATGGTGTGATTGTAATATACTATCCAAAAAATACGGAGGTCAAAAAGTATTAAATGACATATTAATGGATCTGCTGATTTCAAATAATTCCGCCATAATTTGGTTTCTATGTTATAAACGTATATTTTTGGGACACAAAGTTCATTTCTTTTGCTCTAAGTAATGAAGTTGGTTACGAATTTTCTCATAATTTCTCATTTGCATTTTATTGATCGAATAAAATACTTATTTAGAAGTCATTATTTATGAAAGCCACTACTTTTTATTGAGTTGGTGATTTATGATGTTTTTTTGTCTGTTCAACCGAAAACCGTTTGTTTTTGATTTATTATTCCTAAATTTAGGGTGACAAACAGTCTGACATACTGCGGGCTGAATGTGATTTCTACCACTCTGTATGGAAACCGTTTCTTTCTTCTTGGCGCCATTGAATATATCTCAGCCTTCACGGTATTCCTCCTGCTACACGGGTGAAATATGAATCTTCATTAAATTCAATCTAAATTTAAACTTTAAAGATAGTAAAGTTAATAAGAACACTTATCGAATATGCTGATTTAAAAGTAGTTAGTTTAACATGGTAGAATACAAAATGTCGACAAAATATTCTATTGTCAGTTGGTTAAAGCACATGCGCAGATCTACTAAATACTGCAATCGTTTATAAATTCATATGCAAAAGAAAACAACGTCTTCTTTTTTTTTACTTTGAATTGTATAATAAGGTCTTTGTTTTTAAAATTACAATTTTTTATAGAGCTCTTTGTACAGACAAAATGAAGGTCTACAGGTCTAACATTGCCAAAAATACTCTTCAATACGACATATTCGATAGCCGTCAAAAATGAAATAGAAATAATTTATTGGTCTAATTAAAGTGATTTTAAAAGTGTTCGTATGCGACCTAGGGGACGAGAAGGAAGGATTTTGGAAATAACATGTGCCACATCAAGAATTAAATAAGTCAGAATATTTTGATGCTAAATTTCACTTTATTTTCTTCTTCAGAATTGGACTGAAAATAAAACGTTGATTTTGTTGATGGGTATTTCTGGGGCATCTCTTTTAATATCTACATAATGTTGTCGTTGCAAGGTAAGCAGTACTTATTTCCTTTCACTGTTGATGTGTTTCGTCGTATATTTTCATTCCATAACCACCGTAATTAAATGTTTTGTTGTGTGGTTCATTTGACTATGAGGCTAGCGACCATTGCAGTAGTAAATATATTCATTTATTCATATTCAGGTTCCATTTTTGGCAATGATTGTTTATACATGAGTTTCAGAATAGAAAAATATGATTTAGAATGTAAAATATAAATCTTTTCTTGTAACTTGATTTGAACGTTCAAATTTTGGTCAGGCATTCAATATCTCAAAATTAAACAGTCTAGCATCAAAAACTGAAGAAAAAAATAGTTGAGCTCAAAATCATTATTACGCCCTTTTAAGTCCCTGCTATCTTATTGCAGGGGACAGCTGGGACCTAGACTATCTGGCAACATTCTTCGTCCTGATGGGAAAGTACGGTATTACCGGAACGTTCAGTTCCGTCTTCCTTTATACGTTTAAGCTATACCCCACCAATCTGAGGTATTTGTCAGCTTTGGCGTTATAGTAGTATCGTTAATTAGCAGTGTGTGAAAATGTTAATTTAGGCTTAGCATCAAATAAACATTTTTTCATCAGATGTTATGTTTACAGGAATTCTGACTACGGATATGCCTCTGTTTTTGCTAGAATTGGTGGTGTTTTGGCTCCCTTTTCAAGTTGTTTTGTAAGTGTTTGCGCAATGCATGTGTATGTTATTGTAGGGAATGTTCTGATCAACCAATAAACTATATAGATAAATAAATAATTGCAACAAATACATTTTGAAGAAATTATATCGATATAAGATGTTGCTATTTAGTAATCTTTTGATATAAAGAACCTTGGTATCCTCACAAATGGAAAATCATAAAAAAAAATTATGTCCCCTAAAGGCAACTTATTATGTACAGAAAAACACACAAAGTGAAAGTCAACAAAGATCAAGCATCCGTTATCAGATTTAAAAACGCATACACAGTCAAGGAAACAAACATTGGGTGTTTGGTCACCTCGGACGGATTCAGATCTACAATGTTTACTTGTAGGCAAGAAGAGCGTTTGCTCAGTCCGTTAATCAAACAACAAAAAGATATGATTGTTTTTGGTTAAAGCAGAGAAAACTAATAAGAATTTCACAAGACTGTATAATAAAGTACTTGTATGCCATTTTCCTATTATATACCCTGTAGCCTGTAATTTCTGCCTTATTGGATGATGACTTACCAGTCATATTTTCATACAGTGTCTCGTGTAGGGGTTATATATCAGCTTCTCAAAGGATTCGATGATGAAACGTGGTCAGATAAACGGCCATAAATAGAATATGAACCAAATCATGCGTGAAAAGAAATTCAAAGGTCAATTATTTTAAGGAATCTGGTTAGTGACATTATTTATTGAACGCCCCTCATAAGTTTCCCTATATAGAAAACTGAAGTTCAAATAATGACCTACATGCTTACAGTTTTTTAAGCTCACCTGAACCGAAGGTTTAAGTGAGCTTTTCATATAACTTGTTGTCCATAGTCCGTCTGTCCGTCTGTCCGTCTGTCTGTAAACTTTTCACATTTTTGACTTCATCTCTAAATTTAACTTGGTACACAGCTAATGGGAAGATTCTAAATTTTTAAAATGACGGGTAAAACGCTACATGTATATAGTGAAGATTCTAAATTATTAAAATCGTGACCCCCGGACAAGTACTGAAGCCCCAAGAGGGGTTCAAAGAAAATAAAGAAATATATAGGAGAAATCATCTCAAGAACTGCAATGCTACAATTTGTGAAATTATTATGCAAGCATCCTTGTGTTGTGTTGATTCTAAATTGTTAAAATCGGGACCCCGGACCAATACTAGGTCCCAAGTAGGGGTTCAAAGTTCAACATATAGGAGAATTGGTCAAAAATCTTCTTCTCAAGAACTACAATGCTACAATTTGTGAGATTACTATGCAAGCATCCTAAGATGGTGTACATTCTAAATTGCTAATATTGTGACACCCTGACTAATACTGGGGCTCCAAGAGGGGTTCAAAGTTTAACCTAGAAAAATGCAGAAGAAATGTTTAAAAATCTTCTCAAAAACTACAATGCTACAATTTGTGAATTTATCATGCAAGCATCCTAAGATAATGTAGATTCGAAATTGTTAAAATCGTCACTTCTGGACTAATACTGGGGTCCCAAGAGGGGTTCAAAGTTTAACATAGAAATATATTGGAAAACTTATTAAAAATATTCTTCTCAATAACTACAATGCTATCATTTGTGAAATTACTATGCAAGCATCCTTAGGTAGTGTAGATTCTAAATTATTAAAATCAGGACCCCTGGACCAATACTTGGGCTTAAAAGGGGTTCAAAGTTTAACATAGAAATATGTAGGTAAAATGTTTCAAAATCTCCTTCTCAAGAACTGAAATGTTACAATTTGTGAAATTACTATGCAAGCATCCTCAAATAATGTAGATTTTAAATTGTTAATATTGTGACCCCCGCACCAATACTGGGGTCCCAGAGGGATTCAAAATTTAACATAGAAAAATAGAGAAGTATTGGTTAAAAATCTACAAGAACTACAATGCTACCATTTATAATATTGCTGTGCAAGCATCCTCAGATAGTGTAAATTCTAAATTGTTAAAATCGCCTGACCCCTGCACTAGTACTGGGGTCCCACGAGGGGTTCAAAGTTTAACATAGAAATATATAAGGAAAATGTTTAAAAATCTTTTTCTCAAGAACTACAATACTACAATTTGTGAAATTACTATAAAAGCATTCTCAGATAGTGTAGATTCTAAATTGTTAAAATCGTCTGACCCCCGGACTAATACTGGAGCCCCAAGAGGTGTTCAAAGTTTAACATAGAAATATATAGGGAAAATGTCTTAAAAAATGAAATAGAATGATACAACGAACTGTTTTTCATGTGAGCGATGATGCCCATAGGCCTCTTGTTTTAAAGAGTTCTTAGATTTATCACGTCGTAAAGTTTGTAAATGTGAGCTAGCATTAATTGGGATAGAAGCCCATGTCGAGTCGGGGTCCAGTCGAGCCACGAACACATTATACAGGAGCTGTGAGTGTGAGAGGTGAGTTCAAATGCACCAATATACGACGAATCGGCGACATTTATACCTATGACAAAAACCTTCTGAACTGCTCGGTCAAGTAGGTAAAAAGTAATAATATAGACATGTTTTGATATTCACCGAGAAAATATGGACCTTGACTCATTTCAATTGACTGATTTATTACATTTCGTTTATTCATATCATAATAAAAAAATCAACTGATAATTTTTCTCTTTTTTTTTTTTTACATTATTATATGAATATTTCGTTCTTATTGTCATTGTGAACACATCTTCAAATAGTATACGGACGATTGATTTCATTAACTCGTTTATTGAAAGTCTGACTTTCACAAAATTCCTGTAAATTTACATTTGAAAAGAAAATTGTCTTGAAATATCCTCGTAATGTTTTATGATTGTTTTGTCGCCATCGACATCGTATTTGCCTGGTAGCTGCAATTTGGAATAATTTATATCGTTGTAAAAGATTCCTAAATGTTTTACTTTGGAAAACTAATATACATAATAGTTAGAGTTATCGGGAAAAGTAAACAATTCATGTAACATGTTTCATTTTTGAGCTGAAGGATGTGGGATCTGTTCACGGTATGTCTGAAGTTTGTATGTCTATCTGTACATTACAACTTCTTATCCAGACCCACTAGGCTAAGTCCAACCAAACTTGGCACACAGCATCTTTTGGTAAAGTTTGGTAAAGGAATTTCAAGTTTATTTAAATGTTAGAACCTTCTCCTAAAGAACCTAAAAGGAAAAAATCGTTCATTTCAAATTTTTACGAAAGCTTTCTTACATAAGTTTGTTCAAACCATGACCCGAAAGGTATGTCAAAGGCCCGAACAAAAATTCAAGATTATAAATCTAATGGGGAAGGGGAATTCCCAATTTTACTTGGAAATATATAAAAATATATTCTCCTAAAAAAAGCTTTGATTTAAGGAAGATAAATGGAAACAATCAAATTTTAATAAGAAGAGTTAATTTATAACAAGAACCCAAAAGTCATGTAGTTGGTGTCAAATTTTATATGTACGTAGAAAAACGTAGCGAAAAATTCTTTAAAGAAAATTGATAAGGAGTTGATAGCATTCTTTAAAAGTTCAAGATTATGTATTTTTTAATACTTTTTAATCCTTTTTGTTCAGAGAGGGTTTATATAGTTTGGGAAAGGAACACTTTCAATTACTTAAAACCAGTATGAAGTGTTTTAGAATTTTCTATGACTTGAAGGTGTCCAAAAGATACCGTAACTAGAACTGAACATCTAAAGGCTGTTTTGAAAAATGATTTAGAAAAATACACAAAATTAGATTCAATTACATAAATACAGAATAGATAAAGAAATATGCTCCTGAATGTTGAAGCAATAAATGGAAAGATTATATGTATTATACAAATAGGCTGAAATAAATAGGTAAAATTACCCACAAAATATTCAGAAAGAGTCCACAATAGCAAGTCCACTTAAAATTCTTACATAGTTTATTAGGAACTGGGATTTAATATCTTAGTTATGATATTTTTTCATTCCACATCTTCTATTACAATTTTCATGGATATGAAGAATACCTCAGACTGAAAATTCATGTCTTTGTGACTTTCTTATAAACAAATATTTCACACAATCTTATCTGAGCCCATAATTTTTAACTTGAATGCATATTAGAAAATTTACATTTTTTTAAGGTGACGGGGAATAAGATAAAGAATTGTCTGGGTTTTTTTCGAGCATGTTTTAGAAGTTTATGCAGGTATCAAAGATATAAAAAAAGTTATACATGCACATATTTTTTGTAATTGATATCGTAAAGCTAGATATTATTTAGATTTATGGTTCATATTAGTTGGACAGTGACGCTCTGCAGGTGCAGGTGAACTATTTATCTCGGAGGCTGCTTGTATATTTACGTATAAATTTAAACTTTAATACTTGGTTCTGTCTGGTTTTGATCAGTGGCTTAGTTTCGGACACTTAATGGACATAATACATCTAACTAGTTCAAACATATGTCTGTGTATAAAGAAATTAAGGATACAAGCTAGCAACTTGTAATCATACAAACGTCGTGAATACAGGTACAATCATTAATGCAGAGGCACGTCTTGGACTTGATTTATAGAATTTCATATGTACCCGCGCATTTTGTTTTATTTTACTAGTTAAATTGAACTGATGGAACAAAACTTGGACGTGGACGAGATTTGGAGAACGTTGAAGCCATGGGGACGCTATCAGATAAAACAAATGTGCTTTATGTGGGCTGTTATGCTACCATGTTCACTGCATCTTCTGGCGGTGGTTTTTATTGGTAAGCAAATGGCGGGTAGAGACAGAACAATTGAGGTGCACAACTGACCACATACTGCACGGTTTTCGAGAAAATTGACATATTAGATAACCTTTTAGGAAAACAATTTGTGTGCTTTTATTACAATAGTTTTAATTTACAGGGTACAGACCCGACTTCCAATGTGCCGAATTCTCGCCGACCAATCACAACAGTTCTATCAATTCTACTTATGACGTCACATATGACGTATGTTCGGTGACGGTATCCTACAACCAATCCAATTCCTCTCAGACGATCAGTTCCTGTCCAAACGGCTACAAGTACAATACTCATGACGACATATCTTTTGTTACGGAGGTAAATGTTTAGAACATCAAGTTCCTGAGTGTGAGAACATTGACTAGTTGAGAAGAACTTCCAATAAAAATGTAGAAACTTGCATCTTTTCGACAACTTTTAAAGATCTTTGCGTCTTTTTATTTCAACAGAAAGTTTGCATTTATTACATTATTTCACCAAAAGTGTATTGTGACAAAAATAATTAAACACCGATTTAATCTAATAGCATCATAATGGTCATTGAAAAATCCCTGGTACCGTTATGACATAATGACTTTGTCTACCTTTTCAGTGGGAACTGGTGTGCGGCGAGTCCGCCAAAGTGGACATCTCTCAGTCCCTCATGCTCCTGGGTCAAGGTGTGGGCGGCTTCCTGTGTACCGGTCTCTCCGATAAGTTCGGCAGGAAGACTATCCACATCAGCTCCCACATTCTTCTCTTTGTTTTATGCCTTGTCACTTCGTTCATCCCATCCTATATAGGATTCGCCATTCTTAGATTCTTCACTGGCATGGCAGTGGAGGTAAGCTCGTGTCTGTCAAGTAGACGTTAACAGTAAAGATGTTAATAAAAGAATTCGATTTTTTTGAGAACTGTAAGCAATATCAAATGCATGAAATGCATATAATTTAAAAAAAAAGATTTGGGACGTTAAATAATTAAATAAATATTTCTTTCTGACACTGACCGAATATAACTAATTGTTGATTGGTTTATTGAATTACCATCCTTCGGTCAATACAAGTGATGGTTACAGGACGAAATGAGGAATATGCGATATATCATAAACAGGGATTGCTGTTGTCCGGGGTTACGCAGTATGTAGAGACACTTCCGATGGAGTGGCGATTCTGCGCAGAAGTCATTGGACTCGTCGCCTGGACGACGGGAATAGTAATGTTGACTCCCTTAGCTTACATCATGCAGACCTTCTCCTGGAGATACCTTCAACTTCTCCTCGCACTGCTGTCTGTGTACAGTTTGGTAGAATACTGGTACAGAATTATCCAGCAAATTAATTGTACATACTATTAACAAACTTTAACTTCCCATAGCAATACCAAGGTGTCTTTTTCAGGCTATTTGACGAATCTTTAAGATGGCTTATGGCAAACGGTCGTTTAGACGAGGCGGAAAAGGTGGTGCGGAAGGCTGCTAAAATGAACAAAATGTCCTTTGATAAAGTCATTAGTATCGTCAAAGCTAAAATGGCTGAAATGGAAGTTCTCAATAAAGAAAACGGTCCAATAGTGGTTGCATCTGATCCTGATGTTGTGATTGAAACCTACATTCCAAAAAATACGGAGGTCAAGAAGTATTCGATGGCAGACATTTTACGGGATCGACTAATTTTTATCAATTCTGCCATCATATGGTTCCTATGGTAACATTGTTTAAAATAACCATTGATATACTTGTACTGTATATTCTGATCAATTTTAAATTTTGACGGTTATAAGGACTGAAGTTGTTTTTACTTCATCGAAGTTTATTTGCTTCCTTTATTTTTAAATTCTTTTTAAAATCCTTACCAATCCCGTAAAGTGATAAATTTCAGTTTATATACAATTGATTTTTTTTTTTTAAAAGTGACTCCTGATCTGTGCATCATGTTTTACCTTTTATTGTTAGTGTGGTTATTAAAAAAAAAACTGATACAAGTTAAAAATATTTAATAAACTTGTAAAAATAAGCTGTCCCCGACCTTTAGACAAATTGCAATAACTGGCACGAATGCAAGGATGATCGTTCACCAAGCATTCAATGATTGATTCAATAATTCATTTTTCTCATTGCAGTTTCTGTTTTATATATCTCTCCGTCAACACGATTTTCTATGATGTCTCAGGGTTGTTGCTCTTAGTTTATATTGATTTTGTATTTTTCCTTTTGACTAGGGTGACAAACAGTCTAACCTATTACGGGCTGAATCTGATTTCTACCACTCTGTATGGAAACCGTTTCCTTAACTTCTTTCTTCTCGGCGCCATTGAATATTTCTCAGCCCTGACTGAATTTCTTCTGTTAAACAGGTGAAATGTTTAGTACCCGCTTTTAGAACTTGTGAAAACTAAAAGATGGATGTGCATATTACGGTTTTATAGTTTGTTTGCATTGTACAATATGTATAATGTTAAAGAGAAAAATAAGATCTATCTTACAAAAAATATTCTTGTTTTTCATAGATTGGGAAAAAACGCGTGCATATAAAGCATTTAACTATAAATCTTGACCTTATATGACATACAAAATATTAAAATGGATTACGAATCAATATTTTTTTTTATATTTTTAATATCTATAATACACAATGCAAATATATGTTATACCATACAAATGAGAGATTTAACAATACAGTTTGAAATTTTACAATATTAATGAAAAATGAAAACAATACAAATGGAAATAATAAAACGCAAAAGAATAAGAAGATGGGTGAATAAGGCGTGAAAAATGCCTATATGAGAAAAGATAAGATACTGTAAAATTAAAATATCAACAAATCTGATAATTTCTTTTTAAGAAATTTAAAATAATATACATGTATATTTAACATAAAATTGATTTGTAACCCTCAAATTTGTTAAATACTTGGAATATGTTGATTTAAACTGGCGTATGCGTGTCAAAACTTCCAAATAGTGTCATTTTTTATAACTTCAATCCGTTTTCTTTTATAGAGTGGGTCTGAGCTCCATATTTTTGTCATATTCTAAATAAGGTTTAATGGAAATCAAACCGATTTCAATCAACAAAAACGTGGAGAGATGACCCACTATACTTTAAAAATGTCATTTTGTATTCCAACGATTGAACGTTTAAGAAAAATAATACAAGTCCGTATATTCGTGGCCAAAGTCGCATATAGCATTTAAACAACGTACTTTGTTGTGACTGTTAGAGCACCAGACTTAAGGTAACCTTATAGAGATTGTGGGTTCGATACCACCAAAACTTTAGGTTTTTTTTAATTATCACTTTTTAAATATTCAAAACTGAATATAATGGTTAGAAGTTGTCCTTTTGTAAACTTGTATTATAACATAAACAAAATATATTTAAGTGGAAAAAATAAATTTGAAATTGTATTTTACTACTAAACCAAATGGGCCTTTGCGCTATCTTATTACCCCATCTTCTTTGCAAATGAAATCAAAATTATACAGTATAAATTTTTAGAAAAGCATTAACAGGAAAGGCAAGGTTTTATTGAAACTATTTCACAAAAACTTGGCTCAAGCTTTGTTCACAAAACAAAAATATCTTAACTTTGTATCTTGCTAGTAACTCGATCAACTAATGAAACTAAAATTTTGGTGAAGTATCATAAATGCCTCTGTAAGCCATTCTAAGCATTAAAGATGGATAAAATGAAATTGAAATTGAAGACGTTGAGCTCAAATGTTGAATTTTATTTGTTTTTTTCTTTAGAATTGGAAGGAAAAAAACCTTGATTTTGCTGATGGGAATATCTGGGGTATCTCTTCTAATCTCTACACTGATATCAACATTACGAGGTATTTCTATATAATAAGCGTGAATTATTCCAATTTCACTATCTTTCACTTTTTTTTTTATTAATTGCTTTAATAATATATTTTCCGAACGAGTATGCAACGTGTATTTTTCGTCATAAGTTGACCTGTGACTTAGGTATAGATTTAGCCGATTTGCAATTTTCGATATTCGACATATTGAAGCATGTACGATAGAGGACGTGAACCATTCAACGAAATAATAATGTATATGGTGTCAGAACCAGGGAGGGGGGAGGGACACTTATTGGGGTGAGGGTTGTTTGTTCTTCCTCATTTTAGATCCCAAATTACCCTACTTGTCTGTTAAATTACTGCATGAAAACGATGCCCCTATCACGATTTCGATATTTAACTGTGCGTACATCTTAATTTAGCTGCCTTACTACATACGCGGCTGATAATTTGCTGCTTTGTAAAATACCATTTCCCCTCAAGTATCATGCCTTTATTATGATACTATAGGCAGTTAATGGGCGATTGATAACAAATATACTGTTAACAAAACTGTTCAAATTCATTTAAGTGCGAAGAATACGCCCCCTCCTTGTGTTGCTTTTGGTCTCTGTTTAAGTCTCTCTGAAATAAGCAGGTTCTGGTATACTTGATCTTACATTAGGGGACAGTGCGGCTCTAGGCTACCTGGCGACGGCCTTGGTCCTGGTAGGAAAGTACGGTATTACTGGAGCGTTCAGTTCCGTCTTCCTGTATACGTCTGAGCTATACCCCACCAATCTAAGGTATTTGACATTGTTGGTGTTTAAGTAGTACGTATACATTGTTAGTATAAAATGTAAGAAAATATGTTCAAAACGTTGTTATTTAGCATTATGTGAAAAAAATCCATATAGAAACAGCATAAGATAAACAATTGTTTTAAAATTCAATTGTCAACAGGAATTCCGGCTATGGATACGCCTCCATTTTTGCCAGAGTTGGCGGTGTTTTAGCTCCTTTTTCAAGTACTTTTGTAAGTATTAACACAATGCATGTTCATGTAATTATTCTGAATGCTCTGATGTACATGTAGACAAAAGACTAGTAATCGCATAACTTTGACAAACAGAAGTCATAGAAAATTTGGTAGAAATTATATAAACACAGACCGCAGTTGCGTGGTCAATTTCAATTTTGGTCAGTGTGCTAAATGCTTTTAAAATCCAATTCTGTCTGTGATGATCGAACTTAACACATTATAGTCATCAATATATAAATTATATATATTATATTTTGAAATGTTAGTTGTTGGTGAGGATAAGATGAGCATAGTTAAGACTTACATGACCAATATCTATGGCGTCAGATAACATGAGAACATGATGTGATATTTTTACTGACTTGTAGCATAGGTACGTGGCGTGGGGACCCGGTGTGGTATTCAGCATCATGTGCTTTCTGTCCGCCATTATGATATTTTATCTACCGGAAACACGTGGCCGAGAACTTCCGACAAGTATAGAAGAACTTAAAATGTGGTATAAAGAACACAGTGGAATCCAAAGTTCTGGAACCAAGGTTAAAAAAGAAATTATCCAGACATAAATGAAGTCGATTACACAATTCGTGGAATAAATTGAATTTAATGGCACTTTTGGTCATGTTTTGTTCACTTTCGTCATTTAATACGAACACGCATGTGCACTGCGATTACACTTCAAACACCCCTCTGTCGGTTTGTTGGGATACTTAACACTAAAAAGCAGCTAAACAGTCTTGGCATCCTCATACATTATTGTTTTATAACGATGCAAAATGATTAAGAATAGCGAGCCCCTGAAGGCAACATATTACAGGGACCAAACAAAGGGAAGGTCTTCAAAGATCAATCGGCAATTTCAGAACGCATATAAAATATTCAGATTAAAACAAATATCAGTAATATCAAGAAAAACAATGAGTCTTTGGTCACCCCAAACAGATTCAGATTTACAATGTTCTTTTGCTGGCAAGGTTATCGGTAATCAAGTTACTTAATTAACGTTGTACCCAAATGACGTGATTCTGTCAGATTAATTAATCATCGGTTATTCTTTGATAGTTCATATGGATAGAAACATGAGTGCAATGCGGAAACTGGTATATATTTAGAGGCCAATAAAGAAAGCATATTAATATCAGTGTCATTATCATGACAATCGAAACCCGCATCACGTGCAATATACATATAGAGATAAAATTAAATGAAAATAAAACGTCAAGCCAAACATGCATGTCGTGACTATTTCAATAGATATATACGTAGTTTAATTTCTATGGGTACTAACGGTTGTTAATTAAATGTCAGAATAAGTTTAGAAAACCGATTTTTGAGAGGCAGCATAGGCTTATTTATCATGTATCATGACTTTCAGGGGTCAGTGTTATTTCTGTTAACGAAATAGGACCACGCTTTTCAAATGTATTGAAATAAACACGCACAGAAAAGTAAGCTCGCCATTTTCTCAGATTACTGTCATTAAACAAAGTCAGGTATTTTTTTCGAATGACGCAATAAGAAACTTTAATCATCTTCACCTTCTGTTGAGATTCGCATGGTTTACTTACAGAATGGCAAAATATAAAATATGCACAATTTTATACCTTTTTTTAGTTATATTGTTGCCTGATATTGACTAAATAAGGAATGTTGTGTGTTAGTTTGTGTGTGTGTGTGTGTGGGGGGGGGGGGGGGGGGGGGGGGGGGGGGTTGGTGTGGGGTGAAAAAAATGATATACGAGTTACCGTTCCTTTCCTTTCGGACTAGTTAATGCACTCACGTAACTTCACCGAACTTCTAGTATCAATCAAAGAACATTAT